>JAQQZT010000011.1:25304523-25317675 GCA_030068275.1 Clarias platycephalus | reverse complement strand
GCACAGTCACCAGATCTAAATATTATTGAGCCACTTTGGGGTGTTTTGGAGGAGCGAGTCTGGAAACGTTTTCCTCCACCAGCATCACGTAGTGACCTGGCCACTATTCTACAAGAAGAACGGCTCAAAATCCCTGTGGCCACTGTGCAGGACGTGTATCTGTCATTCCCAAGACGAATTGATGGTGTATTGGCTGCAAAAGGAGGCCCAACACCATACTAATGAATTATTGAGGTCTAAAACCAGACCCCAAAAACAGCCATTTTTCAGTGTTATACTGTCTCACTATAATGAAAATTATTCGTATTTCTTTATGAGTATTGTTGCTAAAATTAGTGTAGGCTCCTAGAAGGATATGACCTGTAATCATATCTGTCTCTCGCTTTCCTTGTGTCTCCCTCTGTCACTCTTACTTTGTCTCCCTCCTCCACTCTCTGCGTGTCTCTCTCTTAATTACTTTACATCTCTCTCTCTCTGTCTCTTTTACTTTGTACGTCTCTCTTTTTTGTCTCTCTCATTTTGTGTCTCTCTGTCTCTCTTATGTAGTGTCTCTCTGACTCCTTTTTTTGGGCGTCTCTCTCTCTCTCGCCTCTTTTACATTGTGTCTTTTGTCCCTCTTTCTTTCTTCTTGTCTCTGTCTCTTTTTTTCAGCCTCCCTCCCTTTAGCTGTCTCCCTGTTTAATATCACTGAACCCTCCCTCTTTCATTCCTTCCTTTCATACCCCTCCTATTCTTAATGCTCTCTCTATTTGTACCTCTTACTTTCTTCCTTTCTGTCTCTCTCTCTTTCAATGATGTGTTGATTGGAATAATCTGGCAGCCAGTCCGAGTCATGTGACCGGGGCTGAGGAGATGCGCCTAAATTACATTATGGCTGAGTTGCTGCAGTCAACCAAACACACACACACACACACACACACACACACACACACCCCACTCCATTAGCTGTCGAGTCTGCTTCACACAACCACCAAAAAGCCTGGAAAAGGACAAAGGGAGAAACTCAACATGACAGCTAGAAAGGGGAGGGACGAAGACGAGGAGGAGGAGGAGGAGGAGGAGGATGCATCTGACATCTGCCTGACGGACATCTTCAGAAAAACAGCGAGTCATATTTCCCAAGACTCCATGAAAGGAACTTTGGGGGGGTTCAGACATTAGTTAAATTATTTTTAAAAATGCAAGTGCAGCCTCAACAATGCTAACGTTCCAGCAACTGTAAAACCACCAATTAATGCGAGTTACAATTATAACCCGTGCGTCATTCTTCTCGAGGCCGTATCTCTGTAGCGTCATCATCTGTTGAAGCAGACCCTGAAGTGCCTAATAGCGCCACCCGACTTGCAGGGATGTGTAAACATGTGGTGTGTGTTGCAGACTGCTGGGAGGCATTTTATGTTAAACACTGCTACAGTGTGAAACGGCCAAAAGAGAAAGTGTTGAAGCAGCATTTTGATTTTCTGCTCCAAAGTGCTGGAACACACAACCTTGAGGTAGAGTTTTTAAAGAACAGCTCCAGCATGAAAGTTAAGAAGGGCTCCAGTGCACCCATTTTTCCACTGTCCAATGTTCGCTGCTTCTCATGTCCCTAGAACCCTAAGATCTTACATTTTTGAAGTTCCAGAGTTCCTAGTATGTTTCTAGCACGCAATGTACTCAATGCACTTCCAGCATTCTTTGTTCTCATGATGCCAAATCCTCACACTGCAGTAGATAAGTTGAGATGAGATAAGAGAAAACTTTATTGTCCCACCAATGGGGAAATTCACAATGTTAGAATCTGCAGTTTTTCAGGAATACTCATATGATTTTGGCTGTATCTTCTCAAGTTCCTATGCTTTAAGGCTCTACAGTATGTTCCCAAGGCCTGATATTCCAGAATCTAATGTTCCCAGTACTTCATATTTCATTATAATATTCCCATATATAATCGACATTCCCAGAATTCCTACATTTGAAATGTTCTATATTTCCAGGGTACTTTGTTCTCAACATGCCAAACCCTCACAATACCATAAGATACGATCCTATAATTAATACATTTCCAGTGTTCAGTGTTCCAGTTTCTAACCTTCCTAATTATAAAACATTCACAGCATTCTTTGTCCTCAGGATGCCAAACCATTACACTTCTATGTTAGAATCGCACAGTTTTCCGGAAGTACTCATATGGTTGTGGTTTTGCACCCAGGGTCTGACATCTTAGCATCCTATGTTCTTGTTGGTCCTACCTTCTCCAAGTTCCTATGCTTTAAGGCTCTATGTTCCCAAGGCCTGATATTCCAGAGCCTAATGTTCCCAGTACTTCATATTTCGTTATAGAAATGTACATTCCCAGAATTCCTACATTTCTATCGTCCAGTGTTTCAGCTCCTAACCTTCCTAATTCTAAAACATTCCCAGCATTCTTTGTCCTCAGGATGCCAAACACTCACACTCCCATTTTAACGTGGCCCACTTTTCCAGAAATGTTCCTAACGTTCTGTGCCCACCTTAGGGTCTGATCTTCTTGAGTTCCTCTGCTTTCGGGCTCCATGTTCCTCATGCCAACTGTGCGCCTGTGTCCAACATTTCAATAGCCCTGTGTCCCCAGGGACTTATGTCCTTAGATCCCTACAACCACAGCGGCTTGTGGAGTCGGTGTCTTCCATGCTCCCACAGTGCCAAGTTCTCAAGTTGGCAAACCATAGGCACCATAAGCGTCCTACGTTCTTAATGTCCATCTTTTTATGTTTTAGGGCTCAATGTTCATGTTGTACTGTTTCTAGAGTTTTATGTTTATAAGTTGATATGACCCTAAAAACTCCAGGATTGAATTTTCCTACACTCGTACTGTATGTTCAATGGCTCCAGTACTCACAGGAAGCTGTGTTCTCAGTGTCCTTTCCAGTGACTTCCAAAGTTTTAATGGTATAATGTATCTTAAACCCGATGTAACCAAAGTCTTAAAAACCCAAGACCAGAGTGTTTGGTATTTCCATGATATTCTGTATGTTCCCAAAGTATTTATATTTATAGGAATCAATATTTCTAGAGTATAATGGTTGCAGGATCATATGTTCTATGGTTCTATATTACCAGTGTCTCGTGTTACTACTGAATACAAATTTCAGCTTCTTTAACATATTAAAAAAAATTTTTTACTACATGCAAAGACAGAGAGAGAGAGAAAATGAAAGCAGGTCAAGTATGTGATAGAAATAACGAGAGCTCTGTGTACTCACCACACTATTCCCTGAGCCCCAGAACCAATGGGCTTGAGGTTCTGGTACCGTTTCAGAACCGTGAAGGTGGAGTCTCCGACTTCCACGCTGTAGAACTGGTTGTCCACTTTGCTCTTGCTCATGTTGTAATGCTTGGCGATGTTAGACACATCAACTTGTTTACCAAAACCCTGTAAGGGAAAGAACCCTTCATCAACATTACAAAACAAACAGTATACTAAAGGTATATAAGGCACCAGTGAAAATCTTGGGTGCTTTTTCTACATTCTAGAAGCTAGAAAAGGTAGAATCAGTTCAGATCATTATCTCTAGCACCAGAAAAGTGGCTCCCAAGATTGTAGGGCACCCTCGCTGCCGCTGTGGCGAGCACAGCGACAAAGACCAAGACATACGCTTCTTCATGAAACACTCTTCATTGTGGTTGACATTCGGGTCATAATCTAGTCTTCGATAGTGACCCGAATGGCTGCTGTTAGCTCCACCTTCCAGTCTGATGGTCAGCATCTTTGGATCAAGCTATTGGGTCCATCCTTACCAAGTGGCCAAACCATCTCAGTTGTGATTGTCTGGTGGTTCGTTCAACAGTCTCCTGCTGGTGGTATCTCCGTCGAATGGTCTCATTGCACCAGTGGTCAAGAATGGTGATGCCCAGGATCAATTCCAGGGTTCAGAGGTCCCCCACCAGTAGGATCCAGGTCTCGGATGCATAGAGCAGGATCGGGGTGATGGCGGCATTGAAAACTCTCATTTTAGTCTTGAGACTAACATTTGGCTTTTTCCAGGAGCACCACCTCATAGTGGCAAAAGCTGACTGGGCTGACTGGGAGCTACCAATCCTGGCCATGACATCAGCTGAGGCAATGATGATGAGTTCATAGAAAACTATGAAATAAGTTTTAGACCTTATGTTCTAAGGTTCTTCGTTCCTACATTACAGAGATTGCAGGAACCTAAGTTTCCAGTTCCCTATATTTTCCAAAGTCCAAAGTTCCCAGTATGTTGCTGTACAGTTAAATTGATAAGATCCCTGTACAAGTACAGTATATGAGTGATGAACAGATCAATGAGGCGACGAAGAGAGACAAAGACCCAGCGAACAAACAGCATTACAACACAACAAGGAGAAAGCTGGTTCATTATCCACTGTTTGTTACAGTGTTAGCTGTTAGCAAACGGAAAGGAACTCATCACCAGGACAGCCGGAGGACGGCGACTAAATATAAACCGCAAGCATGAAATATAGATCAGCATGTGTGGGTGTTGATGTGGTCTTCAAAGACAAAGGTCATCCAGCATCCGTAGTATCATAAGCACACAACGACAAGACACACACACGCACAAACACACACACAAACACAAACACATAATTTACACTGATTTCTTTAAACCTGTTAATGTAAAGCAGGTTTAATATGTTTATTTTTTTATTACATTTTTTCTTATGTGATAGATCTGAGCACATGGACGCTCGAGTGTCGATTTGTGATGAGAGAGAGCGTTCCGCGCGTAAGTCGCGTATAAAAGTCAGATTAACATTCTCAGCCGTAGTGCAGTAACACTCCCGAATGTTTATAACTGCTGACAGAGAGAGAGAGACAGAGAGAGAGAGAGCACATTCCATCCTGGGACTCTTCCGTTATTGTGACGGACCAACGCGAATTCGATGCCTTCACTCATTTTAATCTGATAAACTCACATTTTCGCTAACTGCTACCGCGCATTGAGGGCAAGAGAGCATGTATAGAGGACGTAAATTACGACATCGTGAGTTTATCCGCTAGCTATTAAGTTAGTGTTTAGGTAAGGGATTAGGAATGTTTACAGAGAACAAGCAGAACTCCATACACACAGTGATGACCTTGCTGTGACCTTGAATCTGTTTGGATCAATTCCATATTCTAATCTGTTCATCTGCGAGTAGCGATCGTTATTACGTAACAATCCTATAAACCTTGAAGCATCCGTTCTCTTAATAAAAAATGCAAATACAACAATCGTCATTGTTATAAACTGAGAGGATTATTTCCTAAGCGCTGCTTAACTAATTAATAAGGTTTTGTTTCTGTTGGTTTTTAAGAAAAAAACATAAAAAACCTGAACAATTCTGGTCCAGAATCTGTTGTTTTATATTTCAAATTTGTGTAATCTAGCCTAATATTTTTTTAATTGTTTAATTATTCTATTTATTTTTATTCTATTTGAAATTCTATCTTTAGTTTAATTGTTCTCTCTCTAGTTCTCTCTCAATTGTTTTCATTGTAGTAAAATCTTTCTATTTTAGGTGACGGACGGTCGTACAAACATTTCACGGCATGTCATACTGTGGTTGTGTGTGACAAATGAAAATGTAAATGTTTAATTTGATGTCTACTACAATTGTGCAAGCAACAAATCAAGTATTTTTTACTATAAATGATAAATGCTTGAAAAATCCATAAACTTTTAATAAGCAGAATCACTATCGTACATAATTATGTTTATTAAATAATATTTTTATTTATTTAAACCAGTTCCCAGGATGCTGTGCCAGAGCAGGAATGGAAAAATATTATATATTCTAAAAACAGATTTTTTTCTAAAATCAAAATCAAATCATTTTTAATCTTCATTTTCATTAAAGGAGACACATTTGACCAATTTCTTAAAAAGTTCTATTAAAAATAAAATCTAGATGTGAGTCTTCCAGGGAAGACAAGTGTCTGCCCGACCCACAACGTTTTGTTTTTTATTTATGTATTTATTTATTTATTTATTTATATACATTTTTATTATCAAATTATTAGAAAATTAAATAGCTCATGCGCATCTATGCTTCCTAATAAAGGTTCTGTTTAAATACCCATGCGTGGTTTAAGACGAGCTTAATAGTGGTTGAGAAAAAGTGTGACGACGAAGGATGAGAGATAGCGATCGCTGTGAGTTGTCTAGGCTTTGCAGGAAAACAGTTACAGCAGTTTTTAAAAAGCTGAATTAAAGCTGGACAATTAAAACCTAAAGATATCTAGGTTTTCATTTTAGGTGTATATAATATACTGTATATGCTGTACATAAAATGCAGTATTAATAAGAAACTGTAAAGTTCTTATAATAGATATGCAAAGAGGTGCATGTTCGATACTAATTAGAATTTATCTTTAGTTTTTTATTTTACACAGCATTTTGCCTAATTGTGTAAAAATTTAAGTGGTACGATTCAGTACATCAATGTTTACATAAATACTATGTTTACAATTATTCAATCTAATAAAAGCTCTAATCAAATTGATTAGAGCTTTCTAATCAACTTAGAACTTAGAACTTCTGTAGGGGATCAAATACTTACACCCAACACTCAACTGTTAAAATAAATAAAAGTTATAATCATTTTAGCTTTCTAACTAGTACCAGGGTTGCCAGGGATCACTTTTTATATGATGAAGAATATATATGATTTTATTTTATATATAAAATTAACAATTGTAGCAGGAGGTTGTATAGATGCAAGCATGCAGCGATTTTATTTTAAAGCAAATAATAGGAATTAGAGGTAATCAGTGTTCTCGGGGTCTTTGTCGATAGCAAACAATGGAGACGTGCAAGCACGTGAGGTGTATCTACAGCACACACAGAACAGTTACAGTATACAGAGTTTACAGTAATGATTTGTGTTTAGGCGAGCTACTGTAGTGAAGTCATTAAGTTGAGAAGACATGAGAATCAAAACCGGACGCATAGTTTTGGTTCTGATTTGCGTCAAAAAAATAAGAAAATGTCATTTTTGCTGTCACGCCAACATTGTTTGTACTAGTCTTTTTGTGCCGCCTTCTCTTTTTCTTTGTCTTTTCTTAGATGTATTCAGGCTGATACCTGGCAACCCTGGAAGAAAACTCAAGACAGAGACACACTGACAACACAATGAAGCAGGAGAATGGAAGTGAATGAATACTCTACCTTTTGTTTTACCTGTATGGGACACACACCTGACAAAAGGCAATCTTCACATCCAGGATTGGTGCACTGCAGTTGTATAAGAAATGTCTGTTCATAAATACCTGAAACACACACACACACACACACACACACACACACACACACACACACACAATAACGAGAATTAATCACACTGTTGTACAGAGCATCAGCTTGTACATGAACAATTCTGTGTCTAGATTCTGTGTCTAGAACAATAACAACAACAACAACAACAAACACAACAACTGAGAATGAAATAATAACCGATTAGACGTATTTCAGTCTCAGATCTGTAGGATATTCTGGTTTCTATTAAAGCTTTCTGATTGGTCAGGAGGTGTTGAGTAATGTTTAATAATCTGACTGAAGGCTGACTATTTTTTTTTTTTATTGCAATCTTTACAAAATGCTATGGAGTAAAAGGAATAAAACAACTCTTCTAAAACGCTGTGAGTGCTGTTACAGCATAATATTCACCCTTACTGCTCAGATATCTGTTAGCAATTCACTGATAAGTACAGTTTAAAAAATGCTAAGCCTGTTATTAATGTTGTTTATTTTCATAAATAATTAAATAAACATTTTGGAGCCAATACATGTTTTTTTTAATACCATTACTATAATGCCATTGAAATTATGTAATATTAATAGGTGTTTAATAGGCATTTTATCATTATTTAATCACAGTGAAGCTAATTGCCAAATTTTAAGTCAAAATCAAAAAATCTTTAAAAAAATAAATAAATAAAATTTTAAACACTTTGAAATACCATTTCAAGCATCTGAATTTTTAAACCATCAGAAAATAATTGCTTTATTTTGTATATAATTAATATTGATCAAGTGATAAATGACTTGTTTCAAGGACGTTCCACATCATTAACTTCGCTGCCGTACAAACAGAAAAGTATGTCTGATGAAGCGCTAATTTTTTAATATATTTTTTATTGTAATGTAGTCAGTATAAAATTATGGAAATAAGTAAAATAAACCACTTCAGGAGAGTCCTGTTACAGGAAAATGATAAATAAAACTTTACTAGTCTTATAAAGATATGTGCTAGCATTAAATAAAGCTAATCATATTAACTTTGAATATATTTGTAATCCCAAATTTCTTTTTTTTTTCCAATTTATGTATTTCTACATTTGAAATGTGAAATTATGTAGCATTATGTTCTTGGGGGTTTTTTGTAATAAAATTTAGTCAGCACTCTTCTTATGGAAATGTTTTTACACTATAATAATGTTCCAAGCATATACTTCTGTAATCAACAAAAAAAAATCTTTACTGCTTACAGTTAGTATTAATAATCTACTGATATATAAATGTTAAATAAAATAAGTTCTGTGCATTTCGGAAATATAAAATTTATACTGTATTGTGATAAAAGATGCCCAGTTGGTTTCAATATCGATGAGCTCCGTTTGAATTCTTGTCTAGCTCTTTTAAAAAGCAAATTGTTTTTAAAACTAATATTTTTTCGATCCATAACTAAATTGGAATGTTTTGTATTATGTGAACACTTGTTAATATTATGGGAATTTCCAGTAGAGGATAACAACAAAAATGCGCTGCTGTCTACACAAACTCACATTTGTTCTATTTGATATTTACAGCAAAGTCAAATTTCTTGACTAGTGGTATTTTGTGCTTCAGACATTGTTTACATGAAATAAATGATAACATAAATCTCCCTCTTAAACATACAATGGTAAATCAGATATTTTCCCACACTATATCCCTCATGGTGGAAGAGGCAAATTACACAAACACATTCGCTTCACGCTACATCTATCAACTTTAAATCGAGATCCTGGCAAGATTTGCGCTGGCTTTGAATCATCCTCAGAATCTACATCAACCCTGAACCACCATGATAATGATGATGATGATGATGATGAAGATGCTTCCAAAAATAGCTGCGTGCTAACACGGGTTGATGACTTCCTTTGCTTTCCCAGAGCGTTTCCTGTTACATGCGGCCAAGTTCTAAAGAGCTAAACACACTGCGCCTTTATAAAACACCCCACGGTTCAGCATTAAATATTAATCAGAGTTTTCCAGGCACCAGCAGAAGTTGTGTATGTGTCATCGTGCTCGGCCAAAAGCACATGCTGTACTCGCCATCCTGAGGAGGCGTTCGTCGTGAACAGGATTACTCAGAGACGATGGAAAAGTATGAGTGACATCTGCGGATAGGAATTCAAATACCCAGGGAAATGTGTACGCTGATTTACTGATGGGGCCATGGGCGAGTGTTGTTGTTTGCGATGCAAGTGCTGCGTTGTTTTGCAGGATTGGCTCAATAATTATGGAATTATGGCCTTTTTTTAAATCTTAAAACTACAACATACAGAACCAGGTTAAGGCAAACAAAAAAACACTAAATCTGAAACAAGCACCACATGTGCAAATTCGTACGTCCAAAGGGCATGTATTAAATTTGTACAAGTTAATTATTATGCAATAATAGATGAAAAGGTTTCTTAAAAAAATATAATAATCTATAACTGTTGTCATTTTTGTATTAGATATTTGTCTAAATCCGTACAGCAAATAATGATGTAATGTCATTTTGTTTTGTTTTGTTTTGATTTGCCGCGTCTCAACACGCTATTGGTCGCCTCCGAACCGGGTGAGCGGGATAAACACTAGCGCACATATAATGTGTCTGAAGTTCTCTGTTTTTTATCAACAGAGCATATTTAAGCTTGTCGGGTGCCCCCATGTGTCACGTACATCTCAAACAACAAAAGAACAAGAGACATTAACATGTACGTCATAAGAAGGCTCAGAGACAGACAGGCGATAGGAAACGCATTAGCATTTTCCCAGTTAGACAAAAGGGCTCCAGCGAGCCATTTACATGAATATTCATCTAGACACGGGCTATAGGAAGTGTTACCTTATAAGGAGTGAGGAGGTAGGAGTTGTTTTATGGACAAAGTACACAGAATATCAAAAAACCTTTAAAAATTTATCTCACAAATATTTTGACATTGGCTTCTCATTGAACACACACGCACACACAAACACACACACACACACACACACACACACACACACACACACACTATTACTTTATCTATTGTAGCGTTCGATTTCCCGCCAAAGCCCAAAACCCAGACCTAGAGTGAGGGATCATTAATGCCTGAAAAACGTCCCAGCTGAAAAGGAGCAGCCAAAAGAAACGGTTTTGAAATATGTCATTTTGGTCATTTGATTAATAAATCATGAGTAAACGCCATTCACAGAGGACCTAATAGAGAACCCTGATGCACATATATGTGTGATAATAATTTTCTGCTTTGCCACAATGACAATTGTTAAAAGCGCTATACAAATAAAACTGAAATAATAAATCATGACTGAATGCCATTCACAGAAGACCTAGTAGAAAACCCTGGTGCACTCCTATATTTGATTAATAAATTGTGAGTAAATGACATTTACAGAGGACCTAATAGAGAACCCTGATGCACTCCCATATTTTATTAATAAATCGTAAGTAAATGCCATTCACAGAGGACCTAATAGAGAACCCTGATGCACTCCCTCGGACATTAGCCATGACACTTAAAGTTTGACACATTTCGCTAAACATGTGCTCAGCTTTGAAGAATCATTATTATGCTGTACTGCTTAATATGAAATGCGAATGTGTATTATTTATTGAATCGTAGTTCCTTCATCAAGGTACATAAAGATAAACCAGAAATAAAACCCTTCGTGTCATGCAAGTATGGAAAAGTAATCAAGGATAGGGTGGTATGATGAAGGAAGATGAGTTGATGCTACAATAAAATAAGTTGATTTTCCCATAACAGCATGTCACGCAGTGTGTAATTCGTGTTATACAAAAGCAATTACAGCGATTTTATTAATTACTAATCAACATTTCTATTTACACTTACTGTCATGCATCAACTTTCTGTATATCAGCTTATCAAAAATATTCATCAAAAATATATCAGCTTATCATGCATCCGCCATACAGGTTTCTATAAATGAGCTGTTACTATAGAAACTGAAGTGCATTCATAAAAACCAGCATGACTCTCAGAGATGCTGTTATAAAAAATGAATCAACACCTTCTGACCAATCAGAACGGAGACCTGTACGTGAACACAGCAGTCATTCAGCCGTGTGTGTGTGTGTGTCAGTTACATAAATAACATCAAATACGCAGTTTACAGCTAAAGTGTGTCTGAAAACGCTATTTCCTTTGCTATTAGAGACTGAACGACAGCATTGGTGCGCTGTGTCTAACGGGTGCCGTCAAAGACACACGAGGCCATCAGGAGCGCCGTTCAGCCAGAGTGCCTCTTAAATAACGAGCATTACGACTGATACGCAGAGGGAGCTCTCGCCGGGAAGGGGTGGACAATACGACTGTGGCAATGACAATAAATAAGACCACGAGAGAGAGAGAGAGAGAGAGAGAGAGAGAGAGATGTACAGTACAGTATGGTAGTAGAAGAGAAGAGTAGAAGAGAGTCTTTAAAATCTATTTAAAGACTTCACAAAGCCTTTAAATAGATTTAAATTCAGGAATGTCGGACAAATAGTAATGATCTGGAAAAGCAATGGACTTGTATTTTTTTTTTAAAAGCATGCAATTAAATTAATGTTAAGGAAACAAATAGTTTTATATTGGTATAAAATATAATTAAATAATAATTTGAATTTAAATGTATACTTTATAAACATGTTGTTTCTACATGAAACTGGCTTGTCATGACTTGTTACTAAAAATTCAAAAAGATAACTTCTCAAAAAGTAAACTTCTTTTTTGGAAAAAAAAATTAACAACAAAAACGTTTAACGGTGTTTTGGTCATTTGATTAATGCTTACGGTCTTACAGTATATAACTGAAAAAATTTATTGTGCTGACACTAGAGACACCATAAATGTCACATCTCCACTAAATAAGGAATGTTTAATAATTGTATTATATACACTCCCTGGCCAAAAAAAACTAATTACACACTAAGATTTCATTCAGTCACTTTAGCTTTTTTTAAGTGTTTTCACCTAAGAGAATCAAGATAATGTTATCTATCTATCTATCTATCTATCTATCTATCTATCTATCTATCTATCTATCTATATATATATATTCCCAGCTTTGAGTGGTTCAGGCAGAGGATCATGGGAAGGTCAGGGACGACCTGCCGGATCAGTATACGGTGCTGAGATCTGATAAACCTGACACACGGATTGTGAGCATGTGACTTTATTGCCGGTTTGAGATAAATGGAGAAATCATGGAGAGTAAAGGAAATGCCATTTCCAAGGACTCGAACAAGGACAAAGATAAAAGGGAAGGAAGTGGATGAGAGGAGGAGTATACCATGTTTAATCCCCACACTTCTGCCCGAGTTAGCCCCTCTCCTGCAGTGTGTGTGTGTGGATGAGAGTGTGTGTAGTATCCCAGAGTAGTCTCTAGAGAGGTCAGGATCATCTTTGATATGGTCTGCTGAGACACATGAGAAGTTCATTTCACTGAGTGCTGATGCTCAGGTGACATCCACTGATCCGTCACTCAGGATCAAACAGATGGAGAATGTCCGTCACCTGGACGCGGCACGCTGGTAACCCAAGCTCACAGCTACCGGATTAGCGTCACGTCACCTTCGGCGTCTCAGACGTATACATGCGACGTTTTGTGAGTTATGTTTCCGTGAGCGTCTGCCACAGCGCTAAAACAGACGTCTTATACAGACAGCGTGCTCACTCTCCCAGGAGCAAAGCTGAGATGTGTTATTTGTTCTGTGCTGAAGTGTTGACAGACTCTATCACAGAATACACACCGCTTCCTGCTGCAGCAGGGCATTAGCTTTCATCAGGCGCCCTCTCTGTCTAATATATAATACGATTACCCAGACATGACTAGGGGAAAAAAAACTGATGAGGAGGAGGGGGGGGGAAGGGGGAGGGGTCCAAGTGAAAGACTGTCTTGCTTTTGCGTT
>JAQQZT010000011.1:25249479-25263699 GCA_030068275.1 Clarias platycephalus | reverse complement strand
AGTCCCAATCCTGTGAGTTCTCATCACACTGTGTGTGTGTGTGTGTGTGTGTGTGTGTGTGTGTGTGTGTGTGTGTGGAAATGCACTTATTTTCGCTATTAAACACAGCTCTGGTTGTTACTGTAGAAAATTTTTTTACCATGCAACTTCACCGAGCGTTTAAGTGATCTCCTTGCATGATTTTTTTTTTTTTTCCCCACAAGCGTTCAGCAGGTTTTTGATAATGTGTCGACAGGTTCTTGCGTCCACTTCCAGTCATTTCTAATCTCCTCAGTTCTTTTGTTTGCGTGATTCAGCCCAGTAATTCATGGGGCTTCTGAAATGGATTTGTTTTTGGTCAGGCAGTGTATCTAAAGTAAAATAGATGAAAGTAATTGTTGTAATTTTTTTGGAGACGTTATAGAAGTCATCAAACAGACTGTATATAATTTTTTAAAAATGCCACGGTTTGTTATGAAACGTCTATGTATCACGATGTATCATAGAAATGCCAATGTGATCTGATCGTGAGCTGATTATTTGTGTAGTATCATCCAGCCTTACCGGGACTGACAGCTGAACTTAATAACAGCATTTCCACAAGATAAAGACATCGGTCAGATAATGCATGATAACTGAAAAAATCCACCCTGAATGTCTTCTATAGCGCTTTATTCTCTGATTGTGCTCGGAGATGTCGTGGCTGCTCTTCTGTTCCTGGTGTTATTTTGTTCCGTCCTCACAGAGGAAATGCCATCTCTCCGCAGAGGGGTGTGTGTGTGTGTGTGACGTGCGCTCTCAGCAGGACTCTGGCTTTTCCATTCCATCCTTCCGACCTTCAGCTCTCCAAACACGTCCCAGTTTGGGTTTAAATGCTAGGACAGCTTGATAATGAAGCTAAATAGCGTAGTGCGTTAGCGTGACTGTGACTTCTGCTAAATGCCTGTGGTGTTTGGGTAGCTGTGTTTTGTTTTAATTTTTTATATATATTTTTTTTTTAAGCTTTGATCGAAGTATTTCCATTTCCCGTGATACTTTCTTGTACTGTGTGGTGTAGTTTGTCCTTTAGGGGTTGAACAGTTACATATATAATCTTACACTCCTGTCCTTTAGAGGCTCTGTTTGTAACCTTGGAAGTTTAATAGAGTTTGTAATTGAGTTGTGCATACAAGTTCTCTGTAAAAGTGTATGTTCTCACTTTTCCATGATCAGTGTAGTAATGTTTATCGCGTTTCAAGTCGTAGCACGTAGCAGAAACCCCACATCCCGTTATCGTTACGAGGTCATTTCTCACGCTTTGCCTTCCAGCCTAAAAAGCAGCAGTGTAGTGTAGTCCACTGTTCTGCAGAAAATCCTACAAATGTGTTTTATTTTTATTAGTTTTTTTTTTTTTTTTTAAGAAACATGTTGCACAGATCTCCTGAGGTTTCCCTGAAGGTCTTAACGAACACCTCTGTGCCACAACCCGTTCATATGGGACGAGCTATTCTGGTTACAAACTCCTCCTGACTCTGGTGCAACTACCACCTTGAAATGTTTCACGTTTATACAGTATATAAACTATAAAATAATGTATAGCACTTTTATTAAAAAAAGAATTTACTTACCAGGAAAATAACAGACTGATGTCGATTCTGTGTGTCGACCCCGTGAAGTCGCCATTCAGAGTTCGCGGCTTCACTATCCTAACTAATAATAGTTATATAATATAATAATAGAATCCTCCTCAATTTCGTGGAAACCGCACGATATAATACTGTTCAATTCTTTTAGTACTGTAGAAACAACACACAGCAACTGTAGTGGAAAACGCGGCTTGGTGAATTATTACCATATTTACCCTACAGTACTTACACCAAACAAAACATATAAGAGCATATTTGGGGTCATATTTAGGGTTTAAACTGTAAAAACATGCATTTACAGGCGTTTTGTTTTTTTAACCAACGTTCAAAATTCTTATTTTTTCACAATTCGTGGGTGCTCTAGGAACGTAACCCCCTGAAATGTCTTGGAGAATATATATAAATCAAAACGATCAGATTGTCCCTCTGCAGTGGGCGGAGCTTATTATATATTCTCTTTTAATAAATAATACTTGTCTTTTTCTGCGCAGAACATTTTTAAAATGCCAAATTCTTATCTGTCTGGTTAACTCTAATACCTAATAGCGCTAAATCCGTGATTTGGAAACGGGAAGTAAGTCGAAGCGATCAGCTGCTTCTTCTCCGATTATTCCGCCACGTAATGGACACGTTCACGTTTTGTCCCAAAATAAAGAGACGACGAGTAGTTTCCACAGTGGTGTGGCTAAAGGACAGGTGGGGTGGGTAAGACATTTGTAAAAAAAAAAAAAAAAAAATGTCTCAAATCTCAGCTGGAGTTCCCTTAAACAGGCCCTGATTTTGCTAACCTGTGGAATTGGTGCACGTTTATTTTGAATTGTCGCGCTTTACCGAATGAGAGAGCCTGAAAATAAAAGACGACCAAGTAGAACCGTGGTGAAGATAATCGAATAAGGAAATAATTAAGGATGACAATTGTAGGATAACTTTAAAGTAGCGTAGCGCTAGTGTAGCATCAGACTAGCGGCGATCTCGGAGCAGGAAATTCCTTAGCAAGCATTCGTGGTAGTTTCCTCAACAAAGTTTTAAAAACTTTGTACATATAGTGTATAAAAAGTACATATAGTGTATAAAAACCTGTGTGAAGGAACAATTTTGTGAAGATTGAATTAGCTTTATATCTCATATAAGGAATGTTAGGCTAATGTGCTAATGTTTGTCCTGACTCGGATCCACACAGTCGCTAGAAACGTGTACGACGTGCTGCCATGCGCACAGATACACAAACACAGACGTGTGAACCAGGCCTGAGGTAAAGGTTAGCTCGAGCGCTAAACCAGCGCTGGGAAGCTTCGCTTCGACCGAGTTATTGCTGCTAATGACACAAGCTAAAACTTGCACAAACTGCATGATCATGATTATTATTTTTTTTCCTTTGATCAGTGTTCTCACTGTGTTCTCTGACGTATACACGCACACGCACGCACACACACACACGCACACGCACGCACACACACACAGACGCGCGCACACTTGTCATGTTTAGACAGATGTACCAACAGGCTTCATGAGCTTTTTGAAAATCCTGTTTGCAGACGATTAGCGGTGACTCATTTTCTCTGCCTTGTTTTTTTTTTTTTTTTTTTTCACACAGATTCGTAAAAGGTGTACAGCGACATTTAAACATTGTGAAACTGTTTCTGTGGTAAGTGAAGCGTAAATTAGAGATAAATAATGGGGGAGAGGGATGGAGCATGATTGATCAAGGTGCAGGCGCACACACACACACACACACACACCTACTTGAGGCTGGAGGTTTATAGGGAAAAGAGAAAAGAACTAGACGGCTCCTTTTTTCTGTTTTTTCTTTTTTTTGGACATTTCGATGAGTCACGCAGGCTGAGAAGGTAAAGTTGGAGAACATTGGCTGTTTTTGTCCTTGGTCTGGTTCTTTCATAAGTCCGGAGTTGATCCCTGGACTGTAGCGCAGAGCTTGGTTTATTTATATTTTTGTTGCATTAATAGTTTTCCTTTATTATTCCTCCTTTGCTAATACTTTTTTATTTTATTTTATTTAACACGTCTGTTAGCTAGAGCTGTAAATTATGAATCCACTGATCTTGAGCTAATCTATTGGAAAAATCGTTCCAATACTTTTGCATCGATACAGGTTTTACTCCAGAGTCGGACACTCACTCCGCAGCCCCTATGCGTAACCTCTCCTCCTCTCCTCTTCTCTGATAACACAATCCGGGCAAGATGGTGACGAAAGAAAGAAACAAAACAAAAATTACCTGCGGGAGCAAATTAGGTCAGCTTCCTTCCTCCCCTCTGTAAGTTTAATATCAGCAAATAAACTTAAGACTAATTCGATATGCTAGATTGTGTGTGTGTGTGTGTGGGGGGGGGGGGGGGTTCAGTGATGTATGGTGCTTCTTGACAATTCAGGTATGGCCATACTGACTCCAAGATAAATGAAAAAATAAAGTTTGAAAAATGTATCTATGTTTGCATTTGAAGTGGTAGAATGTTGCTGTTTCTCTATACTTCTGCAGGTGGCGCACTCTAAACTGTTCCCACATTTGTAGGCAGTGCATCATCCTATAGTATGTGGTAGGAGCAAATTATTTGTCAAGTTTGCTTAGAATTGTAACAAAGTCTAAATGACTGTTTGTTTGAATTTAAGATAATTGTATGATTATGGTACTTACAGAATCGCAATACAAATCGAATCGACACCTAGGTATCGTGATATCGTATCGATCGTATTGGCTGGTCTCTGGTGAATCCCATCCCTAGTAAATTGTATGTAGCTTGTCGATTCAATTTGACTAGATTATGTAAAAAATTTTTTAGGCATTGCTATTTCAAGATTAAGATTCAATTCTTTGTCACATGTAACTTACCGCACGGTGTAAAATATTTTTTTAACCACATACCAGTTAGGGAAAGCTGGGGTCAGAGTGCAGGGTCAGCCAGGATACAGCGCCCCCTGGAGGGTCTTGCTTAAGGGCTTTACAGTGGCAGCTTGGTGGTGCTGGGACTTAAACCCCTGACCTTCTGATCAGTGACCTTGAAAACCGCTTGAGCGACCACTACCCCAATTTTCAAATTGATTCAGAAAACATTTTACCGTGATGGTGTCCGAGCACTGATGAAACACTGGGGAAGAGTATTAGTGTGGCAGGGGATTATATAGAGAAAAAAAGGGACTGTGTTCTGTTCTTTTGCACAATCCAAAGTCCCGTTTTGACTTGAACGGCCATTGCGTTATTTGCACTTTTTTTTTTTCCACATACACAGTCGAACTGTGCCAAAAACGGAGAAATAAAGCACGTTATCGAATCGTATTGAGAAAATAAACATATTGTCCCATCCCTAATATTCACAATTTCACATGTTTCTAATCATGTTTTTTATTTTTTCCTGTATAAATATAAAGCTGTGATTTGCAGCTGCACCGCCGCCAGCGCTGCTGTTTGTGTTCTGTGAATTCAGAACTCGATCTGAACAGCGTTTGTGGTGTCATACATTTATAGTTGGCGATCCTGGGGATGAGGCTCATGGTACTGTGGCCCTGCTCTAATTTTCCTGGCTCCCCCCCGTCCCCCCCCGTCCCCCCCAGTATAAAGACTTTAAGCTTTTAGGAGTTGCAAATTATTTTAGCAGCTCCGCCCACACACTCGCATTGGCTAAGAATGAAACGATTTCTGCATTAGGCTTTATGATCTGCTCTGGGAAATGTTCTGATCTGATCCGAAGTGTGTGTGTGTGTATGTGTGTGTGATTTTGTTTCGAGAAGATGACTCGTGTTTGTGGTATTCAGAGCAAAAAAGCAGAAGGAGTTTGGATCATCTGGAGGAAAGCTTGAAGTGTGTGTGTGTGTGTGTGTGTGTGTGTGTGTGTGTGTGTGTGTGTGTGTGTGTGTGTGTGTGTGTGTGTGTGTACACAGAGAAAGGCATATCTCTGTAGGATTCATTTTCCTGGTCCTGACCTCCTCACTCCAGTAGCAAGAATACTATTCTGCATGGAGGCGATGAGCATGTGGTCTTATAAATGTGCATTTAATGTTCTTAATGGATTGGAATTTTGTGGCATTAAAGACTCATTACTTTGGTTCTTTTATCAATGACATGCGTGCGCACACAGACACAAAAAACAGGCTGATACAGAGAGACAAAATGGATCTTTAACCTCTCTAATGAGACTTGCTTTTGCTTTACACGCGCTGTACACACGCACACAGACACAAAAAACATGTTACACGCACACAAGGTCACAGTGTTATAGTAAACAGTTCACGCGTGCACGGATGTTGATTATACCAGTAAGAGACGAGCACTAAGACCCAGCAGGGGAGACGACTACCCACAATTCCGCAGCGCAAGAGAGAGAAAAACTGTTGGCTCAGTTGTGATCACGTGACGCTCTGCGTCAAAACAAGAAGCGCATGCGTGATACATGATACTCGGTACTCGTAAACCAAGACTTGTTCGTTTTCCAAGTCAAAATTTTATAAAAAAAATCTTTGCTCGCCTTGCGGAACACTCGCAAACCGCGTTACTCACAATCCGAGGTTTCACTGTGTATATATATATTGGTTTCATCCTATTCTGATGTTTAAAACACGTGCACGTACGTTTCTTTTAGTAATATAAAGCATGAAAAGCAGATGCAGAGCTCACTGATGCCTCTGGTGGTTCCATGTAGCTAGTACAGCTAGCTAGCTTTGTTGATGTATTCTTTTTCTTTAATAAACGCGTAAAACCTGTATGAAGATGTCAGTCGATTAATTTATACATTTTTATATTAATTATAGCAATGTATTTTCTTAACTAGTTAGTTTTAGAATCTGTATACAGCTATGATTGTAGCCACGCCCACAAGCAGGAAAAGCAACAGCAATGATTAGCATAGCTTGCGCCGTATTTCATCTCGATAATTATCTATTTATTCGCTCTGAGAACATGAAAGCATTTTTTTTTAAAATTTTTTATGTTGAGCAGGATTTCTGAGGGACAATTCTTTTATTTATTTTTTAATTTTTTTCATGGTGTTGTTTAGGAATGAGCTTGAGTGCAGCCAGGTTTTAATTTCAGTTATGAGTGTTCATTCCAGAGAGGAATAAAATGTATAATGGTATAATCCTTCTACTGTTAAAATAACCTTCGAACAGTTACAGAAAAGTCCTGAACATTAGCACTCGCTTCCTTTTGGTAAAGACACACACACACACACACACACACACACACACACACACACACACACACGGTCGTAGCTAATATTCATTCATTATTGTGTTCTGGGTGAAACTAATAAAACTGATGACCTTGACACTGTTCACACAGTTTCACTCTGGGGAAAAAAATATTTTTGCTTCGTATTCAAGGAGCGCGAGCACTGCGAGTGCCGACATTTTGACCCTTACGTGAAGAATTAACACACGCGAAGAATTCGCTGGTGTTTTCACACTGGCTGTTCAAGGACTATGGTTACGTGATGTCTCTCAGACCCTGTTTCTGTGTCTTGTGTCAGTGTTTGGACGAGTGTGATGATGTCATAGGTGTATGACATATGTATTAATATGATACCGAGGTGCCGATTCGATCTGTATTGCGATTTTGTAAGAAGTGTATTGCAATTTTATAAATATCTTGATTTATTACTAATTTTTCCTTTTTTTTCCCCCCCAGATTTTGTTAAAATTCAAAACTTAGCCAGTAATCTGCTCCTGCTACACAAGATGCTTTGCTGGCTGCTAATGTTTGAATAGCTTAGTGCACCACCTGTAGGATCATAGAGGAACTGCAACATTTTACCATCTCTAATGCAGACGTGTATAATCTATTATTATTTGAGAGTTGCTAAAGTGTGAATCTGATGTTCATCAAAGTACGGTCACATGATGATGTGTGCGCTAGCTCAGCTAAAGCTTTTCATGCTAGCAAGCAGGGATGGGAATAACCAGGGACCATCTGGTATAATATTACGATATCCAGGTGCAGATTTGATATGTATTGCGATTCTGTAATTATATGTTTTTAAAAATATTTTATAAATATAATTTAAAAATTGTTTTTACTTGGTTGGTGAAATTTTGTATTTATTTATTATAATAATAATTAGTATTTTTAAAAGATTTTTATCTCTGCTGCCTGCCCATGTGTGAATAGTTTAGAGCGCGCCACCTGTAGGTTTATAGAGGAACGGCACTATTTCACCAGGTCAAATGCAAACGTATGCAAATGTTAAGTTCATTTAAACAAATTGATTTTGGAATCCGTGTGGCGATACATGAGATGCCACACAAAAAAAAAACATTTCTACTAACAAACAACAAAGTGTCAGATGACCATTATTTAAAAATAATATCTATATCTAGTAAAAAAAAATCTATGGAATGTTTAGAGACATTTTAAAATAAAGTAAAAAGCTCAGTAGCTGGTTAAGCTCGTTGGGCCTCACATATTCTCAGTTGATGGAGGAAGCCGTATTTTCCGCTCGGTTGGATGTAATCTCTTTAATCCTAGCACTTTCTGAACCCATCGCTTCGGGATGTCCAGTGGTATTTAATGTGTTTTTTTCCCCCCTTGTCTTTGCCGCTGCAAATCTTTTGCGGCCAAATCTTTTTTTTTTTGTGTGTGTGTGTCTGGCGGTGAAGCTGGAACCATCAGCTTTGTAGAGTCGATCTGTGTGTTTTAGGAAACAGTTCGAGCCAAGCGCTGAGAGGCAAAATAAATCAGCAGAATTCTTTCAAATGATTTTTCTGAGAGGAAAATAAGACGCTGATGGTGTGCAGACCACTTTAAAAATAATTTTAGCTGGGAGTCTCAAGGCCATGTTGAAGATCATTTAGGCCACCTCGTCATCCTGCTCGAGTAGCTACTGTGATCCCACTCGGACAGAAATGATGATTCATCCTACAAGCACGAAATCGGAGCTAACTGATATTAAAGCCGCCTTATTATACATAAAGTCATAGTCAGACATTCAAATTGGGTTTAAACAAAGCCAACTATATTTTTCTCCCTAGTGTGATCTCATATGAGCGCTCCTCCCTGTTCTCTGGAGGGGTGTGGCTCAGGGGTAGCTCATTTACATAGACACTAAAACTGTGTGTTTGGAGAAGGAGTGAAACAGAGGGTTTTTAAGCTGTGGAGAAATGTTTGGCGAATTTCAGCTGGAGCATTAACACACAAACACACACTTTGCAAGAGCTCTGAGACCTGCATTAACTTGTTAAAGAAGTGGTAAAGTACAAGACCTTTAATCTTATGATGACATTGGAACTGGCATGCGGGCAAAGAAAAAAAAACAAACTTGTTTTTGTAACAGCGTGGAAAATGGAGCCGAGATGCCTGTAATGTGAAGTTTTGTCCTCTTTTTTTTTTATTTTATTATTTTGTTTTATTTTATTTATTTATTTATTTATTTTTATTAATTTTTGTCTTATGATTTAGTTCTTACTTGGGTAAAATGGAAAAATGATTCCTTCCTGGGACCATGAAGTCATTCCTCCTGCATGTGCACTCTCGAAAGCGACTATACAAATTAAACGTAATAATGATAATCGCTAAATAGAAATGGAATGATGGCATTTTATATTACACTGATGTAGAAACCTCATTTTGATACCAATTCCCACAAAATATTTATATGTTCTTTAAAAGATTATAAGATTCAGGCCCCCGAGTGGAGCAGCGGTAAAGTGCTCCCGCTATCATCAGGAGATCGTGAGTTTGAATACCAGGTGATGCTGGAGCTTACTGCAGAGAGAGCTGCTTGGCCGAGCTTTCTAAGCGCGTTTCTTGGAGAGCAAAACTGCTTTTCTTTTCTTGAAATCTTTGCTGTTTACTACAAGACCTTTTTTTTTTTTTTTTTTACTACAGGATTTTTTTACCCTTTTGCTTTTTTAATTAATTGGTGTTATCTCTGTGAAATAAATAAATAAATAAATAAGGAACAAATACCTGCAAGATATGTCAGAATTTCTTTTCCAGTACCTTAATAGTATATATTATATAGTGTATAGTAGATGTGTGTGTATATATACTATATACATATACTTGGATTGCGAGTAACTCGGCCTGCAAGCGTTTTTGCAAGACGAGCAGAATTTTAAAATAAATTTTAACTTAATAAACGAGCAGGTCTAGATCACAACTGAGCCAAGGGTTCTTCTCTCTCACGCCCTGCAGGATTATGGGTAATCGTCTCCCATGCTTAGTCTCAGTGCGCGTGCGTCACTCGTATAGTCAACATCCGTGTGAGTGTGTACTGTTTACTACAACAATGTGGCCACATGTTCGTGAGAGCACGTGAAGCAAAAGCAAGTGTCATTAGAGAGGTTCCTTGTTAAAGATCCAGTTAAAGATCAGAGCAGTGTTTCCATTAGTGTGTGTTTGTGTGTGAAAGTTGACCTACCCATTATCCCTCTCTTCTCTCCTTCAGACACACACACACACGCACACACTAACGGAAACGTTACTTTGTCGGGATTCTTTTCAAATGTAAAGTGCAGGTTAAGTTGTTTTATTTTTACTTTCTATTTTGTATTAATTATTTTTATATGAATATTTTGGGTTGTTGAACGAATCGTCAGAGTTTTCATTATTTCTTATGAGGGAAAAATTCGCTTTGATAAACGAGTGTTTTGATATACAAGCATGAATTGTATAACTGTATATCGTAGACGTACTGTAGTGTATATAGTAGATACTGAAATTTTGAGAATGATCTAATATGATATCACTCTGACTTTCCTCTAAGAACATATTTGTTCTGTCTGATCCAGTGTTCATTTTTCTTTGAACCGGTATCGCTCCCGTGGTGTCCGATCAGCACCAGGTCTGGTCAAGTAGAGACCAGAAGATAAGAGTTTTTCGTAAGAAACGGTTAAATCGTTCTGAACTCCTGAACGATCTTGAGAGTGAAAGATCATAACAGTCGTGTGTGTGTGTGTGTGTTTTCTCTCCGCAGGCACCATGCACGTGTCTCTGGCCGAGGCTCTGCAGGTTCGAGGAGGTCCGCTGCAGGAGGAGGAAGTGTGGGCCGTCCTGAACCAGAGTGCCGAGAGTCTGCAGGAACTCATGCGCAGAGGTAACGCCTAAAACAAGCAACAACAAAAAAAGTCAGCATTCAAATGGCCAATAATTAGTGTACAAATATGATCATCAGATTATTATGGGATGTCAAATATTATAGTATCGTGAGGTTTAATAGCAAAATAAAATCGACTCAGTCGGTGCGAAAGCTTTTCCTGTGTTCAAAAGGTCACAGGCTATTAAACTATTATTTCTCCTTAATGATGTTTGCTTGAGTTCAAAATAAATAAATTATGCTCTCAAAAGTACTTAGCATTTCATTAATCATTAAGAAAAATGTGACCTGGTTTAAAAAATTTTTTAAATGAATTTGTATATTACTTTATTCCCCCTTAATGGTTAAACAAAAAGAAAACGCATTTAAATTTCTCCGCTGTAAAAAAAAAAAAAAAAATCCTCTGCCAGACGACTGAATGTAATAAAGTTTTGGTCATACAGTATTTGCTCTTTTGTGTCACGGAGATTTATCAGCTCAAATTTATGCACGGATCTGAAACACACAGTGCGGTCAAATCGTCGTTCGTGCATGAAAACGCAGGAGGAGAGGAGAGAGGACGAGGCGAGCGGCATGATTTATAGTTTACTAAAATCAGTCACGCTAACGTAGAAACACACAGCGCTGCGGTTATGAAAAATTCATCTGTACAACAAATGAGCCTGTGAGGGATGGAGCGAGGGAAGGGTCAGGCGAGAGAGAGAGAGAGAGAGAGAGAGAAATGATCAGGCCAGAGAGAGAGAGAGAGAGAGAGAGAGAGAAAAACAGAAGGAATAGTTGAGGTTTGTGTTATGTAGCGCATTTAAAAGGTCACTTTTTATTTTTTTTTTTAGCAAATGAGCGAGTTGGTTATTGTACATGTAGCTCGGGCTGTGACAGAAATGATGAAGGAATAACCGCTGAGGTGCTTACAGGCTAAAATGTCATCTGTAATACATCATTCTTGATAATTTGACTATTATATAACTCTGGTAGAAAGGTTACAGAATTGATTAATATGATGCATGAAATTAAGACTCGGGTCTTAAAGTTTGTTTAAAATATTTATCACGTTTAGTAGAGATGGGGATGACCGAGGGTGACCCGATACGATATTATCACGATGCGATTCGATTTGTATTGTGATTCTGTAAATATCACGATTTTATGATTATTAAGCTAATTTGTTGGTTGTTTCTGTATTTTTGCAGAGTGGACGTTTGTCTCGCGGATGTGACGAGGATATTAGCATTTATCTGAAGGGGGGGGGCGGGGAGCCAACAGTCATGTGTTGGTGCTAGCTTCTAGAGCCTTGAATGTCATATTAATGTGAAATCCAGCATGGAATGAATGCAGTCATTGCTACTGTATACATGAGGCTAGTTAGCGAGGTACGAAACGACAAGCACGGCGGTATAGACGGCAGGATTGGCGTGACAGTAAAATAAACTTTTTTTGAAGCCGTCCTTTTTGTACAGAGTGTGAGGAAAAAAAGTGAGAGAGGAAACTACTAAAGTGCCGCCGCATCAGTCTTTTTCAGTGAAAATGAGCCAAATTTAAATGAAGCTAGCGTTACAAGAAGAGTCTTGCTGTTGAAGAGCTCGAGCTCGTTTGTAATGTTGGTATTAAATTGTTTATTTAGTGATTGAAAGATTTCGTCGTTAACTTCTGCCTCCTACATAAACACAAATGAAATGAAATGAAACGCCAGATGCCCCGCCCTATCTGGTGTGCTATCACTCTTAACAAAGAGTCATTTGAAATTCACAGGTCATGTGACCTAAATTCCAAGCTACATCATAAGTTTTAATCAGAGACTAAATTAGAAATGTTTTGAATTCTTGATACATATTTTTTTTTAAATATTCTCGTTCTCTGCACAGAAGGCCGTGTCCTCGCCTAAAGCTTTTATTTACTGTCTGGATCTCCTTTTCTTCATTTTCTTCATATTTTCACTCCTTTTCCCTTTTATCAGGTTTCAGTCGGTGATTCGCATTATCTTTGATCTGCATCGCGACCTCGCTCTCGTCCTCTGAAGAGTTTTTGGTTTCGTTCTCGGCTTCATCCTGTTCTCCTGGTTCCTCTGGTCTGCGTGTTTCTGACGCACTGGTCAAATTTTCTTGCTTAATTGATAATTGTTGCAGTCTGGTTGTTTTGAAATGTGGAATTGTGGTGAGAACCACGCGGTCGTCCAAAATCCAACACGACACCGAACGCTAATGACGGTGTTGATGTGTTTTTAACATTTAAAAAATATTGGAATTTGTAATTGGAATAACATGAAATAGATTTTACCCTTTAATGTTTAAAGTTAAAACCTGGAACTTGTTAAAACCTAGTGACCTTTTTAGTTCGTGGTTTTGTTAGTTGGTTCGAATTATTGAATCAAGGAATCAGTTTTTGATTCAGAATCATTTCACAAATCATTTAGATAACCTTAAAAATACTTCTTTTAGAAAACACTTCTAAAATGCAAATTTATATGCAAAATGGTCTCTTTTTGCAAAATTATTGCTGCTGCTTTTTCTTTAGAGGTTATGTGCGGTCGGTGCTGTACCGCCACCTACTGGACTGGAGTGCAGAGCAGAAGGTTTACATTAAACAAAGATTATCCCTTATCCCTACACTTTATCATGACAAGTAGACAATCAACACCACATAACACCCTATCGATGCTTATTAGTTTTTTGTTTAGTTTTTTTAACTTGAAAACCTGTAAGAAATATAGCTGCTTGAGACGAATCCGACGATACACATTATTGCTATTGAATCCTATTGAAAAATCACAATTACCAAGAATTGAATCAGCAGTCTACCAATGATTCCCAGCTCAGGTTCTTAAAGGACGAGGTGCATTTGTATTAAACTGACATGACACTTTAGCTTAACAGACTAAAAAAATAATTTCGTCACCTCCATTAAAAACTTGCTGGATCAGACCTAATTTAGGGGGTTAATACTTATGCACTCATCACAGTTTTGTAAACTATGTAGATTTTTACTGATTTTAATATTAATTGTTACGCATTTGTAACACAGTTCATGTTACATACAGGTTGTACCACAATAAAATATTATATAAGGTGAAGTTTCTGGAGTGACTCCATACACTGTAGCTTCTTTGTGCAAGTTCCTGAGTTAGTCTGGTGGTTCTTTAAGAGTTTGCTAAAGGGATTAAATGTATAGCTTAACAACTTGGTTACTCATAAACCCGAAACTAGAAATGGGACGTGGGAACATGACACATTCGATGTCTAAAAGAAAATCAAAGGAATCTTGATGTGCTACATTCCTTTAACACGAAGTTAACTTTCAGCTGGTGGTTTTGTTATGTTCGGAATTTAAATAGTTTAAAAAAGTTCCTTAACGATTATTAACTTTTAATTAAGTTTTAGATCTTTATTTTCATTTTCAGTAAAATCTCAGCTCCAGTAATATGACTGGTTATAATCTAATCTTTGTAGTTTTTAAATAAAAAGACTGTGACAAGATGTTTAAAAAAAAAAAAAATATATATATATATATATATATATATATACGGGGACAAAAAAAAAAAATATATATATATATATATATATATATATATATATATATATCT
>JAQQZT010000011.1:25219707-25234172 GCA_030068275.1 Clarias platycephalus | reverse complement strand
TGTGTGTGTGTGTGTGTGTGTGTGTGTTTTTGTGTTTTTGTGTCTTTGTGTTTATGTGTTTGTGTGTATGTGTGTATGTGTGTATGTGTGTATATGTGTATATGTGTATGTGTGTATGTGTGTATGTGTGTATGTGTGTATGTGTGTGTGTATGTGTGTGTATATATATGTGTGTGTGTGTGTGTGTGTATATATGTGTGTGTGTGTATATATGTGTGTGTGTGATTACCTCCATCTCACTCTGCACGCTCTGTGTTTGTCGGTCAGGTCGCAGCGCGGCCCATCGCGTCCTGGAGCGTTACCGAGCTCGCACCCAGGAGCAGGCCACCCTGAACCGGGGTCTGAGCCGATCCATGGGCGCGCTGCCCACTAGCGACGAGAACGTCCAGCAGACCCCGCCTCCATCCGAGACGTCTTCCGCACCGTTCGCACGACAACAAAAGGTTAAAGGTCAGCTTCTGGAGCCGGACCGCCGTTCGATGCCGTACAACAGGAAGAAGAACTGGGCGTCATCTGTGGATTTGGCCTACTTGGACCCGGAATTGCTTCGTTTCGGGGCGCTGGAAGATGCCCGGCGGGGAAGCACCGCCCTCAGTGTTCGCTCCTCCGGCAGGCCGAAGTCAGCCTCGAGGGTCCGAGATGTGCCGTACGGAGATTTCGAGGACTTGGAAGCCAGGAAGGGTCATCATCGCTCGGCGCACTCGGTGGGCGGAGCTTATGATAAACATCTAGAGAAACACAAGAAGTTGCACGCGCTCAGTCAGGCCATCGACGGTGAGTTCTGGTTGCTTCCTTATTAATACACACACATACACACGCACGGTGCGTAAACAGCTTAAAGTTTAAAAAATGTGTTTATTTATTTTTATTATTGGTCTCAGAATGTTGTGGTTCATTGCTTGCTAAATAATGAAATTTATTGACTTAAGAAATTTTTACTTCAGTTTGGGATTTCTATTTAAGTCAATATTTATTTTATTTTAATAAAAAAATAAATAAATTTGATGTTGTTCAACTGAGTTTAATTCTCACACATCCCGTTCGGTTCAAAAGATGTTACAAACAATTTAATTCCCTCAAATAATAAACACCATATTCTCTATTTCTATATATTATTGATGTGAATCTTTTTCTATGGAGAGTTATTATTATTATTATTATTATTATTATTTATGGATGGAGTCTCCAGTTTTAATGATTTCTGGCAGTTAATATGTGGACTTTCTCATTAACGTGACAAGCTCTGTTTGAAGCTGCTAACATTGGTGAACGCTTTTAGAAGCATATGACACGTAAATTAAAATTAAAAAGAGATAATAAAAAAAATCTGTAGTGTCTGTAACCATTTCAAATTCATGTTGCAATATTGTATCTTAACAATTATGCATGAGTAGCAGACACATCTCAATATCAACTGTTCGAAGGAGATTAATGCAGATTTTTTTATGCCATCAGTATTGTCTTTACAGTTTAGAAAGAAATCAGGAAAGACCGTGGAACTACATGGGGTGTGCAAACTTTTTGACTGGTAGTGTATGAGCGTGACTGCACTCAGTAGCTGCTACTGTGTACACCGAGAGCCTTCCAGCTCTTACTCATGCCACAATGACAAATTTTCAGCCGCTGTGATTTCCTGGCGCGTTAAAGCCCCCGTGCTTCCTGCCGTGCGCTGCTGCTGCGGCGGCGCTTTAGCTGGAGGAGGCGGAGACACTTTGTGTTTGAGTGAGTTGAGCCGCGCCAGATTTTTAACGTGACTCACTGTGGCAGCGCGGTCCAGATTCCTGGAACTAATTAGAGCGGTGTATAATTGTAGGCTTGTGTGTGTGTGTGAATCTGAGCACTTTGATGTGATCGTTTGGCCAAAAATTAGGGATCCACACAGTATTACAGTCTAATCCAAGTGGTTTATTGAGCCATCTGTTTGTTTGTTTGTTTTTTAAACACATCTCACATTCTGTGGAATTATTACCAATTAATTGGATTAAAAAAAGATTAGATTACAGATTTCTGTTAAAGCGCTCGTTATAACAGGATATTTTATTAAGGAGTCTGCAGTAACGGTCGGACAGAACGCTACAACTTCTCCAGGATCTCCAGGGCAAGACGAATTTACACTTTTTTGTTTTTTGTTTTTGTTTTCTTGGTTAAAAAAAAAAAGAAAATATTTTCACTGTGACGTATAGTTAACGCTAAAGTTTATAAACATCTAGGCGAAACATATCGAGTCTTCTCTTTCTCACGGCTCCACCCATTTCATGTCCCCATGTTGGGCGGTTCGGTTCACATCAGAGGTTTTTGGGCTGAAAGGAAGAAGCTGCTACTCCAAGGCACTACTCCATGAAGCCTTGCCTTAGTAGAGATGGCGGGAAAAATCGATTCAGTTACGCATCACGTAAGTCAGGTAGCGCCGTGCTGACTCCGAATTCGGTTTGAATTTCTAGGTGTTTGCATTTGATATGGTGAAACGTTGCAGTTCCTCAATAATCCTACAGGTGGTGCTACAGTTAGTTACAAACTTTCGAAGGTTCAGCGGCGATGAAGCTGGCGCCAAGCAATAACGATGGAGTGAAAAATGAAAATAATTTGGAGAATGGAGCGACATGAAACGATGGCAGACACGATCTTGATGCTCGATCTTTTCACATGAGTTGTTCCACCATCAGCTCGATTCTAAAGAACAAAGACGAGATGATGGAACATGTCTTATAGTCTTATACTGTGTGTAGAGCCAGATGTGTTAGTATCCTGGTACCTAGACACTGTTAGTTGGACTCTCGGAACGGGACTCGTTCGTCTTTAGGGGACTTACTGTATTCACACGTTGGCAGGCAGCGCAGCATCCTGTGAGGTGGAAGTGTATTATTTACTAATTTACTAAGAAGTTTGTTTGTGTTGAAATCAAATACAACACCTCGGTATCATGATATTGTATCGGGTCGCACTTGGTGATTCTAGTGAGACACATCTGGAAAAGAAGGCTTCAGTTTGTTAGTGATCATAAAGACTGGACTTTGGAGCGATGAAAAAAGGTCATGTGACCTGACGAGTCCAGATTGAGCCTATTCCAGAGTGATGGGCGTGTCAGGGTAAGAAGGGAAGGTCATGAAGCGATGCTCCATCATGTATAGTGTCGACTGTACAAGCCTCTGGAGACAGTGTTATGATCTGGGGTTGCTTCAGTCGCTCAGGTCGAGACTCAGTAACGTTATGGGGCAATAAAACGAAGTCAGCTGACGACCTGAATGTACTGAATCACCAGGTTATCACATCTATGGAGGGTTTCTTCAGTGTTCCAGAACTCCGAGTGTGAAAGCGTGGCTCTGGGAGCACGAGGAATCACTTTCACACCTGAATGGAGTCTTGGTGTGGACAGTATTGTAAGTTCTAGTCTGTTTAAACCCAGCCTGTTTCCTGCTGGGCGAAGACCTGAACCCTGTTCCTGGCTGGATCCCTCGCAGACGTCGATCTCTGCAAGTTTATCGTCCCTGCGTTCGTGTTAATCTGTTCGTTCTTCTCTTGTGCTCCAACAGTCAGGAAGGTTAGCGAAGGAAAAAATATCGCCGCCGGTTACGCTACGCCGCCCGACAGGAATCTCCTCGGCTCTTCTCAGCACGCGTGATGGACAAACCCAAATATTTTCTTTTACTTTTCCCTCTCGGCTCGACTGCTAGTTATAGGAGGGTAAATCGAGCGCGGAGTGTTTTTCTGTAGACGTGTCGTCTGGCAGCGTTTTTTTTTTTTTTTTTCTTTTATGGCTTTCTTCCTTTTTTTGGTGGGGGTTTCGGTCTCTCTCCGTCTCCTCACCCGTTCCTGGGCTCCGTTCTTTTCCTGTTACACGCTCGCGGCTCTCCCAGACGGAGATCCAGAATAGCGCAGCGTTATTAGATTTTTTTTCAGTTTTCGAGGCGAGATGGAAAAGCAAAAAAGGAAAAATGAATGAAGAGGGAAAAAAATTAAATGGAAAAAAGGAGTTGGAGGAAAGAGAGAAATTTTTTTTTTTTTTTTTTGAAGATAAAGAGACTTTATTGTCATTGAAGTGATGCAGTGAAATTAGTTTGGTCGCTCTCAGAGGCCAGCAGCAATAATACACATAAGAATAAACTACAGAATAAACAAAATATGACGAATAAGGAATAAACACAAGGTAGAAAGTGGATCGTAAGAAATGGACAAAAGTTTATAATGCAGCGTATAAGAATAAAGTAAAAAGAAAAGGAGGAAAGTGTGTGTTTGTGTCAGCATTAGTGCATGTTTGTGTTGTTGTTTGTGGCCGGGCGTGGGAGTGTGTGTGTGTCACTCATGGTATTTGTGTTTATGTAAGGGTATTTATGAGTGTGTGTGTGTGTTTCTCTGTATTGTATAAAAATTAAAGTGAACCCAGCTGGAATTATTTACTAAGATTCCTCGAGCTGCTGAAACAGGAAATGAGGTTCTGACGGTGTACAGAGTTATTTCCAACATAACCGGAATCCCCACCTCATTTCCTGATCAGGTCTTAGTGTGTGTGTGTGTGTGTTTGAGAGAGAGAAACAGACAATCTTTCAACTTTTCCAATATATGTAAGACAAGAGGAGTTTATATATATATATACACACACACACACACACACACACAGGTAGGACATACCGGCTCAGCCTCATTTCCTTCGGTGTGTGTGTTGGTTAGTAGACCGTAGCAATCTGGTTTGAGGATCAGGTGTTTTGCTGGAGTGGGCGGAGCTTCAGGCTTCACTTCCACTACGTGCTGAGGCGCCGTCTCGCTGCTCCAGTTCGGCTTCACTGTGTTTTTGTGGATGAGACTTTCATTAATGCCGTCCCTTTAATACTATACACACGTGCACAGGTTTAACCCGAAACACACACACACACACACACACACACACACACACACACACGGGTTTCTTCTGTTACACACTCTCATGCAGGGGTTTGATTCATTACACACTCATTAATGACCCATATCCATTAGAGCTGGAATAAGCCTGCAGTGCATTATGGGTAATCCAGAAGGCTGAGCGGTGGCATGCGAGCGCTGAACTCACCTCATTAAACAACCCGTTTGTTTGTGAATACGATTTAAAACGGCTGACGTTCGCTTGGTGCAAATTCTAAGTGTTATATCACACACACACACACACACACACACACACACACACACGCACTCCAGTTCTCTTCATCCTCACTCGCGTGATCTCCCAGACGGGTGAAAAGTCGCATCGTCCTCGAGCGTTACGCCTCAGAGCGCCGTCCAGAACCGCGGCTCTCGCTGACACACGCCGGCCGGATTTACAGGTTCAGCTGAAGTTCTTACGAAGACGCCGTGTGAAAACTCGAAAGATACACAGTTTAAATAGTCACAGTTTAAACACACACACACACACACACACACACACACACACACACACACACACACACACACACAGTTCAGCTATGGTGTGAATGCACTGAAACATCTGGCTTATGTGGAAAAGCATCTATAAACTACTTTATCAGATTTTAGACAGATTGCAAAATAGTAAACAGCTTTTAACTGAATGCGGTGAAATTTGCTCCAAATATAAGTAGCTACTTTATTTTATTTATTTATTTATTTATTTATTTATTTATTTTTAATAAAAGCAATTTTGCAGTTAAGCATGAGATTCCTGGATATAAAACGTGTGTGTGTGTTTCTGTGTGTGTGTGTGTGTGTGTGTTTCTGTGTGTGTGTGTGTGTGTGTGTTTTCAGACCCTATGTTCACTCACAGGAGTCAACAGAGTGACTACAGCTCCTCCAGCGAGAGTCCGTCAGTAACATCATCAGACCCAGACTACAGACATGGTGAGCGTCTCTCTGTCTGTCTCTCTGTCTGTCTCTCATTCACACGCACCTTTATACTCTTCAGACTACAAATTACTCTGCAAACATCAGGCTATGTTCTGGTAAATATACGTGGTGTCCCAGAAGTCTCCAAGTTACTCACATATTATATTAGTGCCGATTATTATTATTTTTGTTGTTGTAAACGAGTACATTATAAATAAGTGAAGGATTGTAGGTGGATGGAGTGACAGATTTTTTAGAAGAGTCGATGGATATGGATCAACCAGTAGGTAGATATGTCTAGTGGATGGATGGATGGAATGGATAAGTGAATGAATGTTAATATGGCTACATAAGTGGATGGATTGGTGGATAAGTGAACATCTAAGTGGACAGATGAGATGAGGGAATTAATTAATAGATAGATGGATGGATACAAATAAATGGCTAGATAAATAGATTGATTGTGTATAATAAGATGGTCAGATGTGAATAAAGGGATGGATGGATGGATGGATAAGTAGTAATAGATTGCTGTATATGTGAATAACTAGACTGATGGATTGAAGGATGGATAAGTAGATGACTGATGGATGGAATTATGTGTAAATAACTAGATCTCGATAGATTGAGGGTTAGATTAATAAGACGAATGGATAGATGGCTGTGTATGTTGATGACTAGACACATTGAAGGATGGATGGATAAGATTGATGGATAGATAGCTGTGTACCAGTGTATTAGTAGATGGATGACTGGCTGGATGAATGGATAAGAGTATGGATGGATGTACACTCATCAGCCATTTTGTTAGGTAGACCAGTTCATCTCCTCGTTAATGCAAATTGAAGTTTGTATAAGATGTGAATGTGTATGAATCATAACGATCAAACTGATGAGCAAGCCGAGGCGTCAGTGGCAAAGGAAAGACTCCCTGAGATGGCAGTAGGGAGAAACCTTGAGAGGAACCAGACTCAACAGGGAACCCATCAATTCAAAGCATTTAGCCATGTAGACACCATGGTCAAGAAGTTCGAACTGAGCATCAGAACGGGGAAGAAAGGTGGTTTAAGGGACTTTGAACATGACATGGTTGTTGGTGCCAGATGGGCTGGTCTGGGTACAGTATTTCCCAAACTGCTGATCTACAGAGGGTTCACAGAGAGTAAATATCCAGTGAGTGCAGTTCTCTGGGTAAAAGCATCTTGGTTCAGAGGTGAATGGTCAGACAGGCAACGGAAACTCAAATCAGATCTCATTACAACCAAAGAGCGTCTCTGAACACGCAACATGTCGAAGCTTGGAGCAGATGTTCTACAGCAGCAGTAAACTGTAGCTACAAGTCACATGTTTTCACCAAAACTGGCCAACAGAAGATTGGAAATCCGTCGCCTGGTCTGATGAGTCTCGGTTTCTGCTGAGACAATCTGATGGGAGAGTCAGAACATAAAGGCGTGGATCCATCCTGCTGGTTTAGACTGGTGGTGGTGATGATGTCATGGTGTGGAGGAGCTTGTCTTGGCACACTTTTCTCCTCAGTTCCAACTGAGCATGGTTTAAATGCCACAGAGTACCTGAGTTTTGTTTCTGGCCGTGTCCATCCATTTAGGAGACCACGCCATGGCACAAAGCTAATATCGTCTCAAACTGGTTTGATACAGCCATGATACCGCGCCCCTGGAGCAGATGCTGTAGGGTTAAGGGCCCAACAGGGGCAACGTGGTGGAGCTGGGGCTCGAACCACCAATCTTCTGATCAGTAACTCTCAGCCCTTAGCCCTCTGAGCCACCGCTGCCCCTATATTCTCATCATGGACGTGCAGTCGACAAATCTGCAGCGACTCTGTGATGCGTTCGCACCAACATCGACCGAAATCTCAGGAATTGTTTTTTTTTGCCCCTCACGCAGCCAAGAGGCCGGTTGACCTGAGGCGCTTCAGTTCACAAGCGGGACTGTCTGAGACCGACGCCATGCAGCAGAGACACAGGTACTGGCCCCAACACACACACACACACACACACACACACACGTATCAGTACTGTATGTAATCATCAGACTTTATTTTACTGTGTTTTTCGATTGTCTGCATGTCCACGCCAGTGCAGTAAATGAGTCGGCATTAATTAATCCCACTGGTTTGCTCAATCTGAGGCAAGAATGTAGATATGAACAGGAGTTAACTGGTTTCATGGACCTTCCACAGCATTGAACAAGCCTATTAAATAATAAAAAGTATTATGGAAAAAAATTACGCATTTCACGATGCACTGGTCTTCCACTTGGTTTCCTTTAGAAACACAGCGATGGGTGTTTTATCTCTTCCAGTTTATTATAATTTGTTCATTATTAGCCTCATGTTTGCTTAAAACCAGACAGATAGATTATCGCCACGTCTCGACCGTGTCTTGGAGTTTCGCCTGCTAGCCTGAGAGCAGGTCACACACTCCTACCGCCGGGTTAGTTTTCTCCTTTTGTTCGTGACAAAAATGCCGTCCAAAAATGTCGTCCAACCTGCGAGTGTTTATGTGAAAAAGTGTTTTCACACGACCGATATGATCTCCGTGTGGTCATCTGATCATCGCTGTGCGGCCGGTAGGAAGTCTTAGAATACTGCTATTGTTTTTAAAAATGTACGTGCAAACTGAAATTTTTTTTCCAAAGTGCAGACATGGGTTTAAAAAAAATTTTTTTTTTTAATTCCTCTATTAAATCTTTAAAGATTTGTAAAACAAAAAAATGGTGCTTTTATCCTTCCATCTGCTCGTTATTCTTCACGATACTTTTCGTATATTATAGTAGGAGGAAGAAGCTATGCTTTGGCTTTTAGAGGACGCAGCTGCGGCGTAATGGGCTTTTATTTAAAAAGCTGCAGTGTTGTGGTGTTAGAAACCTGCCTGCGTGTTGCAGTGAGACGCAGCTCAGGTATTTTAATCATTAAAGAAAATTGCTACGGTCAGCCCCGAGGTGCAGGAATGCAGTCAGTGAATTTGCCTCCATGGTTCCCTCTAGTGGTCAGTGTCGAAAGTGAAGTGGAATCTGGTCCGAGGAGTTCAGTTCAGGCGCAAAGCTTTGACCTCACAACCTCGTGGTGACCAGGACAAACCCTTCACCAATGATTAATGACTAGAAGTATGAACGAGTGTTTCCTGTGTCCTGCGATGCGCTGATCCCTCGTTCTCTCGCTCCCTCCGTAGGCTGTACGATGTCGGGCAGGAGGAAGCGTTCAGGACGGAGTTGCTGATGTCCAGGCCGGACGACGTGATTCAGAGACTGCCCCGCTCCAGCCTTTACCACGCGGACGAGCCGCGCGCCTCCATGAACGACCTGCGGGAGACGATGAAGAGCAGCATGATGGACGTCAGCAGCCTTCAGACTCGCAAAGCCAAGGTGAGAGCACAGGGGTGTGTGTGTGTGTGTGTGTACATTTCTGCTCAGGTTTGTGAGAGAGTGTGTGCGTGTGTGTGAAACTTTTGATTTAAAAACTAGTCATGAAAATGATGTCCGATAAATTGTTACTACATTAACTGAGCTTTTTCAAAAGCTGTGTACATACAGTAAGATTTTTGTTTTTCATCTTCCTTGTTTTTCTTTCTTTTTTTTTTTTTTAACCTGCATGTTTATGTATTTACTTGTTTAATGTTTATTTACTCTCCTGCTCAACAATTAATCAATTAGTCAACCAGTTATTTTAAATAATAAATCAGTTAATGAATTGCTTATCTATGTATTTGTAATTAAATGTAAATTAACAGAGAATAATTAAATAATTACACACAAATTTTACTTTAAAAAGATTGATAAATTTGTTCATATTTTTCTATTTATCATTTAAAAATCTACTTATTTATTCTAACCTTTTGTTCAGTTTTGTATTGTATGTACTTAAGTTTATCACTCAGCATTTTTTACTAAATAATATATTTACTTTGTGTTAATTTAGTTTTTTAATGGTTTTATTCACACTGTAATTTCCCATTTATTCACGTAAGCTATCTTTTTTTTTTTTTTCCTTTTTATTTACTCAGTTATTAGTGAATACATTTAACTTCATATATAAATATATTATTTGGAATTATTTATTAACTCGCTCATTTCATTACTATTTGTTTATTTCATGTTTGCTTTTATGTTTGTTCCATGTGTATTTATTCGATTGTTTCCGTTCCTCTAGATGTTTTTCGGTCCCGAGTTTGCGAAGATGTCGACGGAGCCGTGCGTGGGCCTGAAAGTTCCCTCTTCCATCATGGTATGAGACAGAAATTTCCACATATTTGCATGTCCCGCCTTCAGGAGGTTTATTTTATTAGCAGGATTGCATTGTTACTGAACCTCCGCTGTGTGTGTGTGTGTGTGTGTGTGTGTGTGTAGAATAAGCGTGGGAAGGTGGAGGAGAGCCTGCGGAAGGTGTTTGTGGTGCTGCTGAACGGTCAGAAGCTGGAGGTGAGCTGTGACGTGAAGGTGGTGTGTAAGGACGTGTTGGACATGGTGATCGCACACGTGGGGCTGGTGGAGCATCACCTCTTCGGCCTGGCATACCTTAAAGGTGACTGAGTGAATATGACCATGTGTGTGTGATTATGACCGTGACTGTGTGTATATTTCATTGATCCGGACTTGTTTAATAAAATGATGAGCATTACAGTATAAAGGTACATTTATTCGCTTCTGGGTCTTTTCTTACTCGAATTTATTCACAGTGTTAATTATGGCAGATACACACAGTTCTGTAACCAGGCTGTATTAGTGTAGCTGAATATTACTATAAATAACTTGAGGAATATAAAAAAAAAAAAAAATGTAGCATCTGTTAACTAGTGTATATTAGTGTCTGGTGGCTCTTAGATGTTATGATGCATCAAGGATTTATTGCTATTAATGATGTATACTGTAGATAGATGGATAGATGGTGCTTATGCTTGAATTTCTTTCAGATTAAAGTAAAGCATCTGACCATCAAATATCAATATTGTGATAAATGATGTATATTTTAAATGATTGAATTATAAATGTTATGGGTATAAAGAGATAATGTGTGTGTGTGTGTGTGTACTTTGTATACCTCTCGGTTTGGTTTTCTAGACGACGAGTTCTTCTTCATCGACTCCGACGCCAGAATCTCAAAGCTGGCTCCCGACGGCTGGAAAGAAGATCCAAAGAAAAGGAAAACGGACATCAACTTCACCTTATTCCTGCGCATCAAGTTCTTCCATGATGACGTCAGCTTCATCCAGTACGTCACTCTAAAGCCTTAAAGTGTTAAAGTTCATTAATAAAAATGAGATTCGGTCAGGATTTAAACTTTAGGGAGAATATTTGAAGTGACTTTTAATTTATGTAATAAATTATTCATTATTACATCATATTAAATTGTATATTTAATATAATAATAAAATAGCAGGAGATTAGAACAGTTATTAAAAAAAGTATAAAATATCTTTGAATATTTCATGATGATAAAAAGAACATTGTAAAATAAAAAAGAGCATGTAATCATTTGAATAAAGTGACACTATTACTTTTTATTATTACTTTTTATTTTTAAGTTAAAAAATGTATTATAGTTATATAAAAATGTTTTATTAGATCCATCACTATGGGTTTTTTTCCACCAATTGTACACTCCTACACTGTTGAATTCCTCTGAGCAAAACTATTGGCATCCAACCCAATGAGCGCTCCATACACTGCACATGTCTTGCTTTTATTTTTTTTCGATTTCTTTCCACACCCACTGACGTGTCGTCCTGTTTGTTCTTTCTCCTAAGGCACCCCATGACCAAGCACCAGTACTACCTGCAGCTGCGGAAGGATATTTTGGAGGAGCGAATGCGTTGCAACATGGAGAACGCGATGATCTTGGCCTCTCTGGCGTTGCAGGCCGAGATCGGCGACCACCAGCCCGAGGTACTGTAGAAACATCTCGGTGGCTGAAAATCGTCCGTGCTGTGTCAAGCATAAGTGTTCACCCCCTTGAATTTTTGTCTTCACTTGTCTTTCTCCAAAGCTTCATGGAAAGACGTATTTCAGGACGGAGCATTACCTTCCTGCTAATATTATGGAGAAGCTTGACCAAAGCTCCATGAAAGAGGAACTCTCCAAAATGCACAGCAACTACTACGGAGCCAAAGAGGACGAGGCCGAATTCGAGTTCCTTAAGGTGCGTGTCATACTCGTGTCCCTCAGGGAACTGAATTGGGATCAGTTCTTTTTCATGTTTCTTTTTCTCACCCCACTTTTAAATCCTCCACTCTGATTGGTCAGAAGGTGTTGATACATTTTCTTTAACAGCAGCTCTGACAGTAGTGCAGCTTCAAGTCACGGGGTTGTTTTAATGCGCTCGTTCTAATACGTTATTGTTTCTATAGCAACGGCTATAAGTTTATGTTGCGATTATGGAAGGAGTCTCCAGTGTCGGCAGTTTGTTTGCAGTAACACGAGGAGAATTTTTCAATTAACGCATTTAATTGAAATGGATAAAGTATTACTCTTCATAGAATTGAATAAAGAGGGTATCATTGTGGTATAAGAGGAATAAAACACACAGGGTGTTGGGTTTTATAGATAAATGATCATATTTAGAGTTGTAACAGTATCTCCACTTCATCACATTAAAATATTGTTGATTGTTTTCCTAAAACTGAACAACACGAATGTTTTAATCTTCATTTAAACAACATGTAAAACATTATCTCTTTAGTACATAATGTGATGCATAACAGAAGTTGCGGTTGTTATGGAATCGTGCTGACGCGCTGATTTTTTTGTGTGTGATCCGTTCGAGGTCGGTCTGGCGTTCCGTGAGAGATTTAATGATTGAGAACCTAGCGGCTGTTTTTTCTGACAGTGGTAAAACCCAGATCTTTCCATTTGGGCCAGTTTGGGATTTACGTGTATTTTTGTACGAAGAACATTTGGATCAGCCAGAGTTCTGTGTGCCAGTGAACCGGGAAGAACATAAGGTTGTGGTTGTGTGAGGTTTTTTTTTCCTGTTCTACTAGGAGCACAGCTTGGACGTCTCGTACTGAGACTGGATTAAAGACTTTACTGTTTAAAAAAAAAAGGAAAAAAAAAAAACTGTATTCATAGGAATATAAATCAGATGTTCATCTCCAAACATTGCTCAATACCACAATACCTTTTTCAAATGTTTTTTTTTTTTTTTTTGTCTATTCAGTTTGGAATCATTTCTTTTGTAGATGTTTCCAGGTTTCTAAGATTCCAGGATTCTTAAAAGTTTTTTTTCCGTCCTTCTCTTCAGTCATGAATCATGGTGTTGTAAACAGGCTTCCTGATACCCAGCCTTACACAACACCCCCAGTATACGTTTACACTGCATATAGTTTGTTGTGAATTGCTTCGGTCAAGAGAAATTAAATTAAAATCTAATTTGCTGTCTCGTTAATCACTGGTTTAGATGTAGAGCCCCCTCTTGTGGCGGTGCAAATTCACACCCTCATCATTTTGGAGATGCTTTCTGTAAGCAACGCTACAGTACATCATTATGGTTATTTCATTTATTATTAATTGGGATTTTCCTGCTCGGTATTTTAAGGGCTGTGTTCTAAATTAAAGTCAGGATGATCTGGTATAATGGTTTGGGGTCTGGTAGGATTTAATGGGATTGGATGTGATGGGTTCTGATGGAGTGGATGTGATGTGATATGGTGGGGTTTGATTAAATGAGGTGTGATGGAATGTGGTGAGAGATGACATGATGGGGTTCGATAGAATGAGAAGAAGACGGGTTGTATTGGGATGAAATGTGACGAGAAAAGATGTGATGGCATGGAATATGATGTGATGAGAACGGGAAAGAATGGGATGTAATGTGGTGGGTTAAGATGGGATGGAATGGAATGCGATGTGATTTTGATGGGCGTTTGTCTGGGTGCTGTAGGTGAGTCAGCGCCTGACTGAGTATGGCGTTCATTTCCACCGTGTGCTGCCGGAGAAAAGATCTCAGACAGGAATCCAGATGGGCGTCTCCTCCAGGGGCATCCAGATCTTCGAGGTGCTGAACGGAAACCGAACCCCAGCACTGAGGTTCCCCTGGAGAGACACCAAGAAGAGCTCCTTCACCGTAAGAGCTGCGCGTTACACATGACATATAAACACGCAGTATATCAGACCTGTATTACATCATCAGGCAAGAAGGAAAGAAAGAATTTACTGAAATTAAGTAATTGGTTGATTGATTATTGGTTTGATTTTCAGAAGACCATTAAAAAATTTATTGAAGGAGGAGTAAAATTAAAAATCAACATGGGTATCAAATATAAAAAGAAAAAGTGTAAAAACACAATAAAATAAGAGAATAAATGAATTAAACAAATCAGATTACATTATACAGAAAGCTATAGATGATATAAGTGTGTGTGTGCATTTCTGTTCCAGAAAAAAAAGATTTGTCTGCAGAACTCATCAGATGGGATCAAACACGTGTTCCAGACAGACACTCAGAAGACGTGTCAGTATCTGCTTCAGCTGTGCTTAGAGCAGCACAAATTCCACCAGCAGATGAAAACATGGCAGAGCAACCAGGAGCAGCAGGAGCTCGGTACCTTCACAAGTCGCTCACTCGTCCCCCACAAGTCGCTCACTCGTCCCCCACAAGTCGCTCACTCGTCCCCCACAAGTCGCTCACTCGTCCCCCACAAGTCGCT
>JAQQZT010000011.1:25204809-25217452 GCA_030068275.1 Clarias platycephalus | reverse complement strand
CCCTGAGATGGTAATAGGAAGAAACCTTGAGAGGAACCGGACTCAACAGGGAACCCATCCTCATCTGGGTGAAACAAGTTGTTCACTCATCCTCGCAGTCGCTCAGTCGTTCACTCAACCCCACAATCGTTCACTGATCCCCACAGTCCCACTGTCACTCACTCACTCATCCCTAAATCTATGGCTAAACAAAACTCTAAATCTTTGTATGTGAGAATGAAAATATATTCATGAGTTTTATTTATTTTATTTATGCAAAGCATTTTTTTTCTTTTTTTTTTTTTCCATCCTTGTAGAAAACTGTCCCCTGAACATGCTGCAGTATCCTGTAGGTCCGGACAGCCTAGGCAGGGCTGTTAGCTTGGCCAGCTTAGCAGCTAGTGCTTCAATGAGCACCCGCTCCAACCCAGACAGCATAAAGAGGATGTCGAGCTCAGAGGAGCGAGCTTTTCCTTCCTTCAGCACAAACTCCAGCTCCAGGATGAAGAGCCGCTCTCACCACAACCTGGGCGAGCTGCCCGAGTCTCCCAAGCACCGGGGGGTGCCGTTCACATCTGTACACCATCGCGCTAGCTCCGATACAGACTCCATCACTGTTCATGGACCGCAGGAGAGGTGGGAAAGGTGTGGAAACCCTTACGGGGCAAATCAGAAAAAAATATGTTTTATGAAACAGAACAACAAAAATAATAAAACTCTTTGACATTCAGCTTGTTATATAGACGTCTGTATAAATTATTATTATTAGTCGTAGTAGTGGTATTGAGCTAACCGTTTGTAAGTCAGTCCAAGCAAATGAAAGAATGAAACTAAATAAAAGCTATTTTTATTTATTTATTTATTTTTTACAATCTTATTTCCTTTTCCTCAGTGCCTTCAGGTCCATGGGCCGTGCTGACGCTCCGAGCTGGAGCCCGAAACACCTAAAGAAGAGCTCGGACACGTCGTCCTGTGAAGAGAGTGGAGCACCGTATGTCGAAGGTCAGCAGCTTGATAAATATGGAATTTCCTTCAGGATCAATAAAGTATCTGTGTGTATATTTAAATAATGTATGTAAAGTAGAAACCTTTTATAACTTTATTTAATAATAAATATTATTCAGTTAGAAAACATTTAAAGGAAAAGTGTTCCTAATGAGGTGTGTGTGTGTGTGTGTGTGTGTGTGTGTGTGTGTGCTTACAGGTGTTAGCATGCATGGCTCTGACTTATCCTCGACCCCGGTCTCCTCAGTGGAAATAACTGGTACAATTTAACATTATGTATTATTGTTATTCATGTTTTGTGTGTTATCACTGATCTCATTATTATTCTAATAAAGAGGAGAAAAGTTATTAGATTTTATCATGAAGCTGTATAAAGCAACACACTTAATACGGTTAAGCTGTCTATCACTGAGTCCATGCGTGTGTCTGTTTGTTTTATGAGGATGGAGGAATAAATATCAATAATATTTTTCTATGTTCATTAAATGTAAATCAACATGTTTATGCATGTTTTTTTTTTTTTTTTTTTTTGCTTTGGTATTCAGGTCATGTGATTTACTGAAAACTTTTTTCTTTACAGATTCGCTGAAGAAAAACTTGGACATGTTGCCTTTCCCGGAGCGCGAAATTAAAAGCATCAGTCTGAAGAAAGACGTGAAGTATGGCCTGGGTGAGTTACTCGTGTGTACACACACACACACACACTCTCACACACTCACACAAAGGTAGAAAAAGGGAGAAAAGGAAAGTTGTTATAAAACATGCAAATAGAGTGGCCTCTATAGCTGTTACAGTGAGGGAGGCGTGGCCTTTATAGTGGTCGGTCTCAGTGAAGAAGGCGCGGTCACTGTCCCTGTCAGTCTCCGTGAAGGAGGTGTGGCCACTGCACCTGTCAGAGCAAAATAATAGGGGTTTTACTTATTAAAGATGGTCTTACAGATATCATGGAAATGCTGTTCTCTTTACCAGACACTGAATTTTTCATAAACTGGCTTAAAAAAAAAAAAAAAAAGAGAATAAAATTGTGAAGAGGTGTGTGTGTGTGTGTTCACATGTACTTCAGGCTTTCAGATCAGTGGAGGAGAAAGTGCAGGTCGAACAGATCTGGGCACCATCATCAGCTCCATCACTCCAGGGGGTCCTGCTGACATCGATCAACGCCTAAAACCAGGTATGTGTGTGTGTTCAGGAGCAGATGATGCCAAATATCAGATCAAATCTCTTTCACCTCTCTATACTTCACTGCAGACATGAAACAACCTGCTAAACACATGTTCTCTGCACTTATCTTCTCAAATCTCAGAAACTGTTTTGAGAAATGTGAAAGAATCGTCTAACATCTTGTGAAGCTCCAGCATTAACCACTAAAAGAGGGAGACGACTACAATGAATTTTAGCATGTTATAGCTACTTAATAAAACATCTGGTTTGGAATATTCCTCGTAAAATTCTGTTAACCATTTAAGCGCTGTCTTTCGTTGCTGTTGTTGATGTCTGTGTGTGGAACCTTCAGGTGACCGTCTGCTCAAAGTGAACAGTATCAGCGTTGATGGTCTTTCTCATGAGGAAACTGTGGAGATCTTGCAGAGTTCTCAAGATGATGTCACGCTGCTGGTGTCACAGCCCAAAGAGCGCCTCTTTGCAGGTAACACAACACAATCTTACTGACGCAAAAAAGTTGAACATTATTCCCACAGATGATTTGGCCGAAGCAAAATAGTTTTGATGAGCTAAAATCGATCAATTAAATAAAATTTCTTTTGAAACGGTACCATGGGAAAAAAAGTGCGGCAACGATGCTTAACAGCATTCCTTATTCATTTAATCAGCTAGTCATGTGATCATAATATCTATTGCGTGTTTAGTGTGCTGGTTTTCTGATCTGAACATTAAAATCTGTCTATCTCTCTCTCTCTCTCTCTCTCTCTCTCAGACTCTCCTTCAGATCTCTCCCACTACAAAGACAAGTCGGGTCAGGAAATGGACGTGAATTCTTCCTCCGAGGAGCTGGCTCATACCTTCCCCCCAGTCTTCGGTAAGACCATAGCAGGAAGCTTCCCACAGACACAACTCAACGGCGTGTATCGGAAAGATGAAAGCGGGGCTGAGTCCACCCCTCCGGCGCTGCCCCCCAAAACCAGGAAGTCGAAAAGCCCCGAAGCCCCAAGAGAACCAGAAATCTCGGACAGAGGAGACTCGGATATGGACGAGGACACGCACTCGAGTAACCAGGACAGGCAAAAGTCTATGAAGGTAGTGTCTGAGATCGTAGTGATTTGATTGATTGGTTTTTAGAGCTTAGACTGATTTACTGTTTGTTGTAGCTTGATTTATTTTTATCTTGTGTTTTTGTATTTTGTATTTCATATTTTCAATAAATTCTCAACAGCTTGAAACGATGTGAAGGATGAGTCTGAGGAAATTAAATCCTGATAATGTTTATCTAATTTTAGAATTTTATTTATGTTTTTGCTGGATGCTTTATTTGTACAGTCCTTCATGGTTTTGGTTTTAATCAAGTAAATGTAATCTAAAAAAATCCAAAGCACTTACTTTAGTTAAACAGAAATACTAAGCCAGTAAAATACTTTTCTATTGTCTCTAGAATTCTATTAACTTTATTTATGGTAAAAAAAAAAAAAAAAAAAACTAAGCACACACTTACCCTTTTAAAAGAATAAGAACAAGTTTCCCTTTTCCTCAAAAACAAACCAGCTAACCATCGATCGCCGATAAAGCTAACAAGATAATTTAAAGCTTGTATCCGCTAATTTAGCGCTGTGCACCCTGCATCGACTAAAACAACTTTGTGAACTTGTTCCCCAAGAAGGAACAATCGTCATCTCGGTTTCTGATTCTAGCACTGTTCCAAGGTGATCAAGAAGCCTGGAAACGGAGAACAGGCTAACTGCTGACTGAGGCACTAGCCGAGGCAAAACAAAGCTACGTAGCTAGCAAATGTCTGCTGTCTTTAATGTGAATAAATAAATAGCAAGAGTAGAAACAGCAAGGCGAAGTTGTATGGAATAAAAAAAAATTTTGTCAGATGTAATTTTTTACTATACTAAAAGAAAAAAAATGTGTAACTTTTTGTAGAATAAAACCGTTTTAGTCGTACACGTTTCTCTCAGTTTATGCTCATATTGTGGGAGGAGGCGTGGTCTAAAGTTATGGGAGTCCCAAATAAATTTGTATATTTGAATTTCTATGTTTGTTTTAAACCTTTAAATGTTATGTACAAATTTTGGGCGTTTTATTGAACAGAGTGAGTGATTTAGGTACACGCTTAGGTTTGCACAGCGCTAAACTAGTGGCTATAAACTTAATTGTTGGCTACTGTAGCGTCGTAGCTCAGGTGTTGGGGGGGAAAAAAAAAAAAAAAAGAAATGTCCAATGCCGGACACGCCTTGCTTAATTAAGGGAGGAGTCAACGATTCTAATCCAATCCACTTTTTCGTCCATTTCAGCGAATAACTCTATATGGTCTGCTAGCTGTCCCTTCTGTATGTAGGCTGAAAAAAAAAAAAAAATCAAGAGTTTGTACACTGGCTCTTTAAACGGGGGGAAAAAACTAAAAAAGGAAAAGTGAAAAAGTGGCGCGGACCGATCCACACAACATTGATCAGCAAGGGCTTGATGATGATACGTTTCATGGTTATTTTTATTTATATGTTATTGTCACTGGCATGACATGCGTGACTGATAGGGGCGGAACTTCTGAAGGAAATCTTGAAGAAAATCTTCTGTGTTTTTTGTTCAAATATCAACGAACTTTCTCCAGAATCACTGACTCTTCTTTTAATTACATCTATTTCCCAAATCATTCCATTAAAGTTAGTAATGTAATGAAAAGTAATGTAAACTACAGTATGTGTACAAATTATACAAATCTTAGTAAATAGAAGTAAATGTAAATATAATAATATACTCTATATAAGATCAGATTTTACTCAGGGATTTCAAGAAATATTCCACCTCCACTACTTTCAACTCGCTTCCTGTTTTGACCTTGAATTGCATTTTTGAATGTTAATGCAATCCATGAACGCATGATGCTCACCAGCACAAGGCACGAAGCTTGACAGCCTTAACCTTGCAACCTCTGACCTCTCACGAGCCCTGCATGTCTTTTCCTACACTATGGCATTTGCGTGTCTGCATGTGTGCGTGTCTGCATGTGTGCGTGTGTGCGTGTATTATTTACGCAGCTCTTCTCTGTTTGCAGGATGACTCCGTCATGGACGGTTTAAGTGGTAATGGCCCAGCAGTCAATAGTCTCCAGCCCGGAGAGCTATTTGACGTTGAGCTGTCCAAAGTAGACAGCAGTCTGGGCATTAGTGTCACGGTACTGTTCGGAAAGGTTTTCATTCTCTTTATTTCTTCCTTTTTTCCCCCCTTTGTTGGTTGACATATTGCCGTGTGTGTGTTTTGCTGCTGTGTTTCCCCCTCCTTCTATAGCCCGTGCTGCCTTTTTTTGAAGCTCCACGCTTGGTCCTCGGTTTTGGGGAATGTAGTGGCTCTCTTGGCATTTGCATGCAGGTTTTTCCAAGCGTTTGAAACTCCATCTCACTTTGCGACCGGTAAAATCGAAGCACATTACAAACACCATGCCAGTACAACTGGACGAATCTGATCCTCAGCATTTTCCTCCCACTCCTATGTAACACACCTGGTTCTAACATTCAGTGATTTTATCACATTTAATTAACTGGTGCTTATTTTAGCCATTCTGAAAAATCTTCCAACCACTAAAACTCACTGATACGGATCTCACAGGCCTTCCCCCCCCCCCAACCAAATGCTAATATGGAACTCGTGATGCACTATTGTATCCTGTTAAAATAATTCCCGAATTTGGGCTTTCAACATAGGAAAATGTGAAATGAACACACACTATACTTGTTTAAAGTGGTAAGAACACCGTTGCTAGGCAACAGGGAAACATGGACGCCAAGCATAACATGACAAATGATGTGCAAGGTTTAGCTAGCCAGCTAGCTGGCAACAGTTGTCATTTATATGGATTAAAAAAGCGTAATTACTCAAAAAAGAAAAAAAGTAGTTGTCAAGAAAAAAAACATTTTACCTCAAGTGTTGAGCAAAAGCTAGTTAAATACTTAAGCATGATCTTTAACTGCAGGAGCTAGCAAACAACCATTGTCCCTTTATATTAAAACTAGGACTTGACACATTTGTTAAGAACAATCAACATTTTACACAGATGTGGTGTCTTAATTTTTAATAAAAATATATATTATGACTAAAATTACACAGTAAATCCACTAGAATTGACGGCTAACTTCTGGCTGGAATGACTTTTTTCACTGATATGAGCGCAGGCTAGCTAATTACTCTGAGGATAATGTTAAGATTTACCTCAGGTGTGGTGTTAAACTGGTTAGAAATGTCATGGGACTCAAATTCTTCAATAACTGCCTGATTAATTATGCTAGTGCTTTAAGTAAACCTGAACAGACAGCATAGGCTAGCTAATTACTGAGGCATGATATTTAGCTAGCTTGCTTTTAGCCATTGTCTTTTATATGAACAAGAAAGACAGAATAACCTTATGAACTTGAAATATTTCTTTAAGAACTTCAACATTTCACACAGATGTGATGTTAAATTATTAAGAAAAGACCTAGAATGAGTAAAATGACAGTAAATACACTTGTTTTAGAGTCATTAGCTAGCCTGTGCCCCCTGTCTGTTGCTGTGTGTGTGTGGGGAGCACAGGCTAGCTAATGACTCTGAGGAATGTAAAAATTAGATATTTGCTTTAGTTTGCATAAGATGTGTTAAATTGAAGAAAAAATTAATATAAATTAATATAAATAAAAATTACCAAATAAACACACTTGGCAACAAGTTAAATAGCTAATAGCTAGTGTGTGAATTTTATATAATATGTACAGAAAAGGGAGAGTAAAAGTGATAACGAGACAGAGTTATGAAAAATATCAACGTTTCCCAGATATGTATTGATAAATGATGAAGAAAAAAAAAACATACAGTGGCAACTCGGCTTACGAATTTAATCCGTTCTGGAGGCAAGTTCTTAAGGACGAAATTCCGTATTACAAAACATTTTGCCATAGAAAATAATGTAAATGCAGATCATCCATTCCAGACACCCAAAAAAAAACTACTTGAAACACTAATCATATTTTTGCCAATAAAAACAATAATTAAAAAAAAAGTTTAGAAAAGACATGTAAATTAAGTAAAGAAGAATGTCTCTACTAAATATGTAAACAAACAAGTTTTGAACAGACGTACATGCGACTTAGCTGGCGTTCGGTTCAGCTCTGCTCAGTTTGTTCACTTGTACGGCAAAAATGCTTTGTATGGCGTTGCAAATTTCTTGCAAAATTTCTGTTCTTGAGGCATAAATTTGAGAAGCGGGGCGTTTGTTTGCCGATGTACCACTGTATGTGTATGACTGGAATTATACAGTAGTTAAAATTAATGTTAGGTCTTCATTAGGGATTTTAGTTTTGAGTTCGTTTGTGTAATGAAGTTACTTTTCGCAGTGACTGCTTGTTTAGAATCGTTATGCCCTCAAGTCATGTTTTAGCTGCTTCTTATGAGCCGATAGATCGATGAATAGCTAGCAAAAAAAGGGAGCACAAAACTCCAATAACCAAGCGCTAATCCAAAAGCATCCTTTTTCTAATAAATTCCGTTAAGTGATCATATGTCAGATATTAGCATTTGGGATGCAGCTTTTGATTAGCGCTTGGTTATCCGGCGTGTTGGATAACGATCGGACCTGAAATGTCAAGGTGTTTATCCTGAACCAGCATCACAGCCCATGTCTTACAGTTTACACTACATTATTACTGTTTTTAAAAGAAGGTATTGCTAAGTGGTAATGGTACTGGTTTTCATTAGAGGTTCATTTTCTCTCAGCTTGCTGCTGTGTGATCTTTATCTCGGTGTGGTTTTTACATGGCTTGTGTTACCTTTCAATCTGAATCAGTTCTGGGAAATAATCATAATTTACTCTTCATTCTGAGAGCAAGAAAGATATTCGCTATGATATTGACAAGTTAATAAATAAGATGTTTTGATTTAGAGGTTGATCCACATAATGAAATTAAATCTATATAATTTTTAATAATAGAGCTCGCTTTTGGTTAAATGTGTAACGAAGCCTGACTTTAACAGCTGCCCAGTAAAAAGAACTCAAATTCTTTCAAGCAAAAACCCTGACTAGCAAAACCCACATAGACTAGATTAGAGAGTGAGACGGAGCCATCTTGCAGAAGTGTGTTAATGGATGTGTTGCGTGGCGCAGGGCGGCTCCAATACATCATTGAGGCACGGCGGGATCTACGTCAAAGGGATCGTTCCTAAAGGAGCAGCCGACCTAGATGGAAGAATCAAGAAAGGTAAAGAATTACAGTCAGCATTAAAGTAGTTGCGATTGTATTTATTTAATTAATTTATTTATTTTAATGAGAATTTACACCAGAGTCATACACACAATGCATATAATAATACAATTCATATACCCTGACATGTTCTTACATATTCATATATTCACTTTTGATCTGTAGCAGGTTATGTTTCTTTTTATTTCAGAATAAATGTATTTAGAATTCTCTATATGGACATGTAAAAGACTTTATGCAAAAAGGCTATAATGTATAATAATTATGTAAGGCTATAATAATTGTTTTTACTTAAAAAGGTGTGTGTGTGTGTGTGTGCATGTGTGTGTGAATTTAGGAGACCGTGTGGTGGCTGTGAATGGAAAAAATCTGGAAGGAGCCACTCATAAGGAGGCAGTGGAGGCTCTGAGAGATACGGGACAGGTGAGGAATGTTCTACAGTCAACTGTTTTCATTAACTACATACGGCATTTAATATCTACATTATGATGAATAATAACACACGCCTTTTTATTTCCAGGGTTCACTTTTATTAGTTTTTTCAAATAATTATAAATATTTAAATCAATTTTAAGTTTTTGAAAATAAGGTTATTGTTTATTTATTGTAAAAGACCTTTTGCGGCCCACCTGCTGTACCGTCACTTTGGGACTTTACTGATTTATATTGTGGAAATATTGTATATATATAATATATTAAAATTAACCTATCAATCATGTAATAGCTCAAAGAAACTGTTCTATTGTAAAAGAAAATGCAGACCTTTTGACCAATCAGATTCAGGCATTTAACTGTTATAAATGCCTGATAAAGAGCAGTTATATAGCAGTATCTGTCTATCCACTGTTTTGTACGCACTGATATTTAATTTTTACAGAAATCTGTGATTTTAGTTTTTGTTTAGTGTGCTTTTATTTATTCCTTTCTTTCTTTGCCTTTCTTTCTTTTTTCGTTTTTTTTTTTTTTCTTTCTCTAATCTCTCTTTCTCTCTCACACACACCCACACCCCTTTAGCTGGTCCATCTGTTGTTGGAGAGAGGGCAGTTTCCGGAGGACAGAGTTCATGCTCCTCTCACTCCTCAGGGTACTTCATTGGTTCAAGAAAGCAAACCTCAACCTCGGAGTGCAGCGAGAAAACCCCAGCCAGAGTACAGCTTCCTTACCCCAGGTATACTTGTATTACTCATCACGGCCCAGTCTTCTATCTCTAAACAGTTCTTGCTATGGTTACGTCTTGACGGGGCTTTTTGCAGTCTCAGTGGTTTCAATCAAATCCATATTAATAGCATATACTCCTTCTGTAGAAAACATGTTTGAAGTGAACTTGCTGAAGAACACCTCTGGTCTCGGGTTCAGCTTCAGCCGGGAGGAGAACGTTCCGGATGAACCGCTCGGTACCAGCATGGTCCGGGTAAAGAAGCTGTTTCCCGGACAGCCGGCTGCCGAGAGCGGTCTGATCCAAGTCGGAGACGTCATCCTGCGTGTCAATCAGACGCCACTCAAAGGGCTCACGCAGCATGTACGTTATGCCATATTTAACTCGTATTAGTTTTTTTACTAAGTGTTAGTTTGACCACCAGGTGGCACTGCACCTAAATATATTTTAATGTAGTCAAAATCACACCATCTATCAGGACTTGACCACAATACTTTGTGCTTTTTTTGTCTTTTTTTTTTCTAGTTAGGAATCTGGATTTTTAAGTAATCTCTAACACGAGTGTCTGTTTCAGGAGGTGATCTCGGCTTTAAGAGGGACAGGTCAGGACGTGACGTTGAGGCTGTGCAGACCCGAAGCAGGAGTTCTTCCTGACATGGATTCCTCTAACCAAGTACACAAATTAGCGTCCTTATACACTGGGTTTAATAATTAAAACAAATTCTATCTAATGTGAAACATTATAAATCAGCCTGTTATGTTGGTTTTACTTATTCGTACTAATATTAATTCCATATAAACAATGGCTTAAGATGTATTTTGGTAGACTAAATGAGATTGGATGCAACTTGTCATTTTCTTCTTTTTGATGTTTTCATGACATTATCAACAAATATTAATTAATACCTGTGTGTAATAAATAAATGACTGAATATCTAATAAATTTTAAACGACAATATTTATCAGTATCTAAAGTTGCAGTAATTGATAATTAAGTGGTTCGTAATTGATCATTTAAGGTTTAAATTCTGCTTAAATGGGGAATTTTGCTAATTTAGGAGGGACAAGTTGGATACTACTAGCTAATTAACTGGCAGTTCGTGAGCATAACTTTTTCCTTATGTAAAAATGCTTGTTACAAAAGATGGAATCTTGTTGAGAAAAGTATAATTTGGTAATTGATGCCATTGATAGTTTTTTAAACATTTCTGTTTTCATCCCCCAGACCCCCACACCATCCCCTCGTAAAGAACCTCCTCCGAAGCCAAAACTTGCCCCGAAACCCGTGTCTTCCTCAGAGGATGAGAGACAGAATTCCTTGGCCATGGTAGAACAGGCTCTGGAGAGGATGCTGATGAAGTCGCCAAGCCGTAGGGACAGCTACAGTGACAGTACTGACGATGATGAGAAGAATGAGGAGGGACTCGGTTCACGAGGTCCGAAGTCCACTTGGGAAGTGGACGAGACCATCCGCTCTGCGTACACCGATGCCAGCCAGCCTGCTGACAGGGCCGAGGCCAGCCGGAGGTCAGGGACGGATTTCTTTCCGGAATTTTTGCCTTGAGAAGCTTTGTTCATGCTTAAATATGTATTCATTATGTATTTATTATATTGTAAATGTTCAAGAATAACTAACCTTTAAAGTAAGTTCATGAACCGATGGGTAATTAAAAAAAAAAAAAGGTTAGGTAAATTAATGTCAGTAAATCAGTTTATAAATTAGTATGTTAGCTTTTATTAACTTAAAAATATACTCGCAAAATTATTAACATGTTAATTAAGTTGTAACAGTAATTTAGCTAGGTAGTATGTTGGTAAATTAGTGAGTTAGTATCATAAGCTGGATTGAAGGTCATCAAGTTGGCACTTTAGGTAATTATACAAAGAATGTGAGTTGGTTTTACAGTATTACATCAGTACATACACAAGTTAGAAAATTAACTAGCTGTAGGTTTGTCACATTGTTAGATTGAGCAATTAGTGAGCTGCAAAGATTGTAAAGAAGTTAGTAAGTTTCATAGAATTTATCTAGTTAGTAATTTTACTAGTCAGTAAAGTAGTAAATATTTTAACATGTATTTTAATAGTTCTGACAGTAAATTAAAAATGTGGTACATCCGTGTTAGTAAATAGATAGATTAGTACATTTCTGAGGGGACTAGTTTGCAACATTTATTTTAAGTACAAAGAAAGTTAGGAAATAAGTAACTTTTGCTTATTTGTGTGTTCTCAGTTTACCAGTCTGATAAAGATAATTTATTAAGTTACAAAGATGCTTAATGTTTTTGTAGAAGAAGAAAGTTAGTATATTAGCCAATAATGACTGAGTAATCATTGCCAAAACTGTTTTTTTTTTATGTACTTTTTTTTTTTTATAGCAAAATGAGCTATGCAATTCCATGTTAATAATGCAACCAGTAATCTTGTAACCAGTTTATTTATATTAAATATACCAGTGAAATGATCTTACATTACATTAGTGCAACTTTTGTAAAATTGTGTTGTTGCAAAAAATTTCTATATTTGAGTCATATATTAGGTGTGTATGTATATGCACACAAACACACCAAATATGGGTCAAATGTATACTATGTATGTGTATATACTATACACAAAGGTAGTCTTCGACTTACGAACATTTGAGTTACGGATTTTTGGGGATACGAGCAGGAGTAGCTCACATGTATTGTACAAAAAATAGACATTGCAGTGCACCAGAAACCAATTTTTACAATTATATACAATATTTTCAGTGTGTAAGTGAATGTATAAAATGTCTAAAGTCCGGTATATTGTGAGCGGGTGTGGGAGAAATGATTGGGCCTCACCGGTTTCAGTGAATCAGTCCGGGAGCACGATGATAGAAACTGTCTGTCCTGTAAAGCTGTCCTGATGGTGACTAATCCTAATTTCGGAAAATCCTCAACTAGACAACAAGTTCACAGTCCAATACAGTGGAAAACAGCTGACAAAATGGCATCCGGGATTCCCCTCGCAATTTAAATACACAAAGACAACACTTATATTTCACATACAAGTGAAACCTGGCATTGCGAGTAACTTAGTTTTCAGTCAACATGCGTGTGTGCGCATCTGTGAAAACCCC
>JAQQZT010000011.1:25121491-25147325 GCA_030068275.1 Clarias platycephalus | reverse complement strand
TGTGTGTGTGTGTGTGTGTGTGTGTGTGTGTGTGTGTGTGTGTGTGTGTGTGTGTGTGTGTGTGTGTGTAGGAGAGGCATAGCACTGGCCACACTCGGGGGTCCGATCTACGCAATAGGAGGTCTGGACGATAACTCGTGCTTCAGCGACGTGGAGCGTTACGACATCGAGGCGGACTGCTGGAGCTCCGTCTGCCCCATGAACACCCCTAGAGGAGGAGTAGGCTCTGTCGCTTTAGGGGTGAGAGAGAAAGAGAGAGCGCAAAGCATCATGGGTGCGATTTCTCCACGGATTTGTTTTAACACATGTTGTGATGTTTGCGACTTCAGAGTCACGTGTACGCCGTAGGAGGGAACGACGGCGTCGCCTCGCTGTCGAGCGTCGAGCGCTTCGACCCGCACCTGAACAAGTGGAGCGACGTGCGAGAGATGGGGCAGAGGCGCGCGGGAAACGGAGTGAGCGAGCTCAACGGCTGCCTCTACGTCATAGGTGCGGTGGTACACCAAGTCCTCATCAGGTCCAGAGACTAAAGACGGCTGCTCACGTGACGTGATCCCGAGCAGAGTATTAGTTTTAGCTTCGTTACTCTCGGGTGTGTTTCGACCGCTGTATAAAACACCGCCAAGGTTTAGGTTTTAATACAGCTGACCTTTGACACACGCGCGTTACAGGAAAAATCAGGAGAAAGGTGAGAAGTGCAGGTTTTGTGAATAAGTGACCGATATTTAGGATTAACGCATGACTCGGATTCGTTTATAGACTTGGATCTTAGAATGTTGAACTTTAGCTCAGATGGGTCGTATAATTGGTTACTCCGTCCTTCTGCTACACTGAAACTCTGAAACAGAAGCGCGCGCACACACACACACACACACGCTTCAGTACTATTGATCTTACTTACAGTATATCAGGATATTATTTAAATTAAAGTAATATATGTCTGGGTGCTTTTATACTTTAATGATGATGGGCAGCTCACCTGGTAGCCCTGTCACTAATTAAAGCAGCAGATTTACACACACACACTGCCTTGCATTGGGTGGAGGGGCGCCAATACTTTGCACAGCACAACTGATGGGCTACAGTATTTTAGTTTTCATGTAAACATGGCTCTATTCAGAACTGTGTGTGTGTGTGTGTGGTCTCAGGCGGGTTTGACGATAACTCCCCGCTCAGTTCAGTGGAACGCTTCGATCCCAGGATGAACCGCTGGGACTACGTGACGGAGCTCACCACGCCCAGGGGCGGAGTCGGTGTCGCCACGGTGATGGGGCGGGTCTTTGCTGTTGGCGGGCACAACGGAAACATTTACCTGAACACGGTGGAGGCGTTCGAGCCGCGAATGAACAGGTGAGGGGACAGTACAGGTCACTCATCCATCCATTCATCTTTCCATCCATCCCTCTATCATCCATTCCTCAATCCAGTCCTCCATCTATCCCTCCATTCCGCTATCCATTCCCTTCATCTATTCCACCATTATTCCCTTCATGTATCCTGCCATATTTTCCTTCATTCCTCTCTTCATCCATCCCACCATCTTTCGCTTCATTTATCCAGTCATTCCTCTGTTCCTCCATGCATCCCACCATCCTTCCTTTCATGCATCCTGCTATCTCATCAGTCCCCATCATCCATCCATCCATCTTGACATTCTTCCCTTTATCTAATCCCATCATCCACCATTAATCCTACCAGCCATCTAGAATAACGGGAAATGAACAAGCTGACCTGGCAGCAAGACACGCTCTTACAGAAACAATTAGCATATGCCAAATCCCACCCTCTGACTTTAAACCACTGATTGATAAATCAATATATACCAAATAAATGGCAAGCAGAATGGGAACAGTACAAAAACAACAAATTATTCGAAATAAACCCAGTGGTAGGAAAAAGAAGTTATCACCCACTCGAATCAAGACACGACCAGGTAGTGTATACAAGGTGCCGTATCGGCCATACAAATATTACCCGTGCTTATTCATTAACGGACGAAGAAGCCCCAAAATGTCAGCGCTGCAAAACGACCCTAACCATAAAACACATACTTTTGGACTGCCCAAGGTTTAACACCATAAGAAAACAATTTCTACCGGAACAAAATTTAAAAAACATATTCTGCAAGACAAAACCAGAAAAACTCTTACAATTTCTGTCTAAAGTACACGTAAAGAACCAAATGTAAAACCTTGTTCTTCTGACCAAGACCATGCTATTATGTGAACTATTATTATTATATCCTTTTAACTTTCTCACTACTATCTTAATCACTTACATTATTATAACATAATAAATCAGCTTAATATTAGATGTGAATCTTGCTGAGAAGCTGATATGGCAATAAATCCAAATACAAACAAACAAACAAAACCAGCCACATATATGACTGTGTCTGCTTTTTTTGCCTGCTTGTCTGATTGATTATCTATCTATCTATCTATCTATCTATCTATCTATCTATCTATCTATCTATCTATCTATCTATCTATCGCCTCTCAGTCTTCCCGTCTCTGTGGCTCTTTTCTGTTTTGCATGCCTGCATTTCTGTATCTGTCTGCTCTTTCTCTTTCAGTTTACTTGCCTGTCTATCTGTTTGCATTTCTGTCTGACCTTTTTATATATTGTCTGCCTGCCTCTCTCTGTTTACTTTCTTGTATGTTTGTCTCCGCGCCTTCCTTCCTTTGTGCCCGACATTGTCTCAGTGTCTCTCTTTGTCTCTCTCTCTCTCTCTCTTTTTCTCTCTTTCTCTCAGCCTACCTGTCTGTCTGTCTCAGTCATCCTGTCTGGTTATAACTTCCTGTGTTTCGGTGAAGTTTTGTTTGCTTATAAAAGTTTGTTTTTGTGTTTGTGTAGGTGGGAGCTGGTGGGCTCGGTGTCTCACTGCAGGGCCGGAGCGGGCGTGGCCGTCTGCGCCACACACATCAGTCAGATTCGAGACGTGGGTCAGGGTTCGAGCAATGTGGTGGACTGCATGTAGGGACATGCGCAGAGTATGGAGACACAACACGGTGTCCACACACACACACATATAGTACAATGGTCCTAAACATCACAAACACTCCACAGCTGTACAAACATTAACATCTGTGCTCATATTACACACTCCAAGTACAACACAGATATCCTAAATAGCGCATCACTTATACACTGACTAGACAGTTAAAATACAGATACATATACACTCCGCTCTCATTGTGTATGAAATCTTCCTGCTATCAGTCTCCTCATGACGCTTTAATAATCCTCTAATGATTACAAAGCAGCTACTAGTACATGCTACAAACTCTATATTTATATTTAATTTTATTTAAGGTGAACACTCTTAATGACAAACGGCTGCTTTGACCTGACAGGTTTTATAATCCGTTGATAAGCAGCTCATGCTAACCCGTGCTCATCATTTCGAAAGAAGAAAAGCAAAGTCCAAGTTAATCAAGAACAACCTGAATGAATCTGATGAATTTCAGTCAAGTCGATTTTATTGTGCACTGTCTTTCCTAGATTAGAAACAAAGCTTGAGTATATTTTTATCTAAAACGATAAAACGTTTATAAAGGCTTCTGCTTTTCATCCGTGAACTGTATACAATATGTATTTTTACACTTTGTCACAGCTGTATGATAGTGTTTTTTTTTGTTTGTTTTTTTTAATGTCTATAATTAATTAATAATGAGTGAAGTCCGTGCTGTTGGGAATGAATTTATGTGTATTTATGTTCTTTATACTGTTCATGTATTAGATCATGCCGTTGCATTGAACAGATCGTATGTTTTGAGAATTTCTTTAAAAGTTCTATAGCATATTTATCCTTTTGGTCATCAGGTATCATGATATCTGCACTCGAGTTTCACTTGTGTATTTATATTTATTTTTCTTGCATTTCAAGCACAGATAATCACATCTGTGTGAGGTTGTTTACAAACTGCCATGAAGCGTACCGAGCGCTCGACATGTGCAATTCTGGTTTTTCAGTGGCAGAACTGACTTACAGAAAATATGACTGAAGGGTGTTCAAGTCAAAACGGGACTTTTGTTGGAAGTAAAAACCTCCCTTCTATTTCTCTATATAATCCCCTGCTAACACTAATGCACTTATCCCAGTGTTTCACTCGTGCTTGGGTGTCATAGAAAGTTATCTCAGTACGCCGGAGCCATGATGGGACTGTCTGAAACGCCGGTCTCCCAGGAACTCCTTGTGGAAATGGTGTTGGTGAATGATTGTGTGTCCGGTTCCAAAAGACCGATGCGTCTCCTCTGCAACCTGGCGAATTTAAAGGCGTTACGCTTGCTGAATTGTCAGCAGGAACGACTGCGGTGTGCTCCGAGTCACCTCAGCCGGGATCGACATTCACGGTCGTCAGGCCTTCTTTAAAACGTTTGCACCGTTCGAATGTTTTACTGCGGCTAAGAGTCTCATCACCGTACTTTGATTTAAAGTCTTCTGTAATTGTCTATCACTGTTACGCCTTCATTCACCATAAATTTCATCCCAAGTCTCGCTTTGACTTGAGCACGCCTCAGGAACTGGTTTGGGAAGTTCAAACCCTTTTTATGAGTCCCTATCTGTCTTATGTCCTTTTCCTGATCGATGAAGTTTTGATGCAATTGATTTTTTTTATTTTTTTTTTATTTTTTGCAGTTAATCACGTCTATAATTTCAGGAAATAGTTTGGAAACACTGGAACTGGGATGGAATAACCATGACTATGAATTTTTCAATGTGTTTGATTTTCCCTGACATGCTCCCAATTTAAAATGAGAGCTACTGTAGTGAATCGACACTTCCTGTACAGTGGTACTTCCTGTTCCTGGTAAGGTGCTTTACTTGTACTGCATTTTGCTTAATTTCCTGCTCTCCTCTGTCAGTTTGTATTATTCAAATAAAGATATAATAAATATTATAATGAAATCAAATGCTTATGCATGAAGTTTCTTTTTTTTATATTAAACCTTAGAAACCATTTTCTAAACACTCCTTTAAATACTACAGTTTTGCAAAGAGTTATAATAATATAATAGGGAGATTTAAAAACTTTACCTTATGGATGAACTGTATTTCTCTTGTAAAAAAAAGAATTAAGTAATATTTTTTGTTTAAGTTTGCCTCCCTGTGTTGTCCAAGTATTATGGTTATTTAGCAAAATTTGTAGTAGGACTAGCAGAAGGGGGAGAAATTCAAAATGGCAGATTTTTCTGTTTGAGAAATTATTGACACCTTGATAAATTTGTAACAAGGAAGAAGTCAAGCCATTTGCTCCTCTTCTCCTGCAAAGTTAATTTAATTGTTGCAAAAGTTCGATTCTAGCCAGCTACATGTTTTTGTCGTCTAGTTCAGTTTGTCTCCTTGTGTGCGAGCGCTTCTGGTTTTCCTCTCTGGCTAAGAAATGGGATCAGACTGTGCCCGGTTTGCTTAATTTTATACTTTTAAATAAAGTTATAACTAGTCTACTAATCTACCTTAAATTGTACCCATTGTAAAGCACATTGCCTGTTGAGCAAAAATGCTATTTCATGTATTTCCTGAAATTATATCATATATATATACTGGACCATTATAGACTTGGATCAGTATCAGGTTTGTGTACCAATAACAGGCCAAAGGTTAATGAGCCGTACAACAGTATAATTAGCCTCTTGTTCTTGCTTACCTTTCTAAACCTTTTAACACTGTAGTTATCCAGTAACTTCATACAAAATTATGCATAAATGTTTCCTTGCACAGTATACAGTAAGTGAGGATGTGTTTATTTAAATGCGCCCATGTACACCTTTTATTATGTTTAATAATGGTACAACTTTAAAATTTTCAGTTGATTTTTTTTTTATTTTCAAAATGCATATCATTTAATAAAATATAAATTGTATAACATTAACATAAGTTTTGGCACAATGCTCTGTGATGTTCTTAATGTTTTAATTTTTTTTTTCAACAGAAATGTAATACGATTTTCCTCACCTTAAATGTGCTATAACCATCAAATTCGTACTAATTACAAAAGAGCCATTAGAAAGGACCTTATTAAAAAAAAAAAATTATTAGATTAAAATTGCATATTTAATCATTTTTGTAGGTGACTAACCTTCATTATCAACTGTTTATTGGTTTTTCAGCATAAATTCACTATAAAACAGTTAAAACATTAAAAGCTAGCCTGTTATTATATAACATTTACAGTCTGAAAATATGCAGTGTTATAAAGTTTATTCAATCTGCGGTTTTGGACTTCGACATTTTAACATTTTCACTGTGACAATTCAGATACTTAAATGTACGACTCTGCTGAGTCGTATAAAAGAAAAAACTGGACTTTAATTTAGAAAATGCCATGAAGCAAAATAATTTTAATAGGATTTTCTTTAAAAATATAATAACTATTTTTACACTTACTAATGTAATTATTTTTTAAGTTACATTTTGATTTTATCCTTTATTATTATTATTATTATTATTATTATTATTATTAATGATAAAGGTTTTTTTTTCGTTGTGACTACTCCTACTCAATAATAATAATAATCCCTTGTGGTAATAATCTTATAAATGCACCTGGCCATTCAGAAATGAAGAACTGGCATCTTTGATACATTAAGTAAATTGCTGGATGTTTATGTAACAACCTCAGCAGCGACCTCATTTCCCCTCTCGTCTGTTCCAACCACTCAGGCATTCAGTATCATCAGTATACTAATCACCGGCCTGATCATCTGACATCATCTCCACCTGTTTCTCACTGGTTCACGCCTTAAGTTACATGTTTATTTTAAATGCTTTATTAAAAAACGAGAGAGAAAACCTACCAAAAATGTCCTTCAGTAAGCCTGGTGAACAATTCCTTAAGAATACATTAAAAGTACAAGAACGTCTGGCTCTATGGAAGCAACGTACTGCGGACTGGGGGACTGGGGGGTGTTAAGACATTTCCATAAAACTGTGAACCAGTTTTATATATTTACATATAAATTACTGTGTAACTTAGTAGATGTAAATACGGAGCAAATTTGCCACATCTTTTATTAGTATTTTCCAGTAACTGTTGCCATTTCATAGAAATTATCACACAACCTTTTTATTTTAACACAATCGTAAATAAAAGTTAAAAGTTTATTGTGCATTTCAGTGCTACAATTCTATAATTTATAGTGGGCCTATACAACAATATTTCAATATTTACTTTTTTATTAACAATATTAAAATTAAAGCATTAACAGTAAATATAATTATTTGTATGAACACCTGTATATCCCTATGATTTTCTACATTTCAACTGTGAAATTTGACAGTAAAATCAGTCGATACTGTATACAGTATATGTTTCTATGGCGAGTCTGCAGCATCAGGAAACCATGTTGTTTTTACAGCTTCATCTTTGGACTTTGGGCTGAAATTGAAAAGAAGCTGCGACACCTGAAGATGCTCAGAGCTGTAGAGAGCAACAGATAGTGTGCACTCTCGCTCAGGGAACTGTGGGGAAAAAGACAATTTTACAGACATGAGGAAAATCATCTGAGTTTGAATATTAAGCTCAGCTGGAATCTACTCTAACTCTGGGATTGAAATATACAGACATTATATACAGCCAGGGAGATTTTAGCAAAAGTGTTGATTTGTTGCCTCACTGAGTGAAAAAGAGCCAAGAATGATCTTGCTCTGCATCACGATTTTTGGTCTCGTTCATTCCGGTAAGTAATACTTTTAATAGTTAATAGATTGATAATAAAGTTGTTAAAGAAGAAAAAAGAATTTCATATTATTTAGATGTTGGATGTTGAGATTGTGTTTTAGAATTACTGTGATGGACTTTGATTCATTTGTCAAGTTTGTTTTTTCCGATTTTAAGATTTAAATTTTAAGATTTCAGTTTTGCCAACTTTTGTGTGTTTAGAATTTTTATTTCTATCAAATTACAAATAATTTTGACATGCAGTCTACAAGCAGATTACCATAAGAAATTATTTGTAATTTTTATTTTTGTTTAAATCAAAATTAGATTTGGAAAATGGCAATAAATATAAATAGTTTTGGACAAAATTTTTTACATTTAATCAATTATGTTTTTCAAAAACAAAACAAACAAAAAAAGAGCAGATTTCCATTAGTAATCACCCCCTCTCTGTCTGTTTTCTTTAAGCAAGCTATATTACATATGGTTTGGTGCACTTGGTTTATTCAGGTCGATAAATACCATATGAATAATCTTTCTTTATAAAATTTGGATTAAACTATTACCATTTTTGTTAGGTATAGTAGATAATATCCCACAAAACCATAATGCAGAAGCATCCACGTCAGTTTACAGTCTTTACCTACAGACTTAATTTCAGATTCATGTGATTTTTTTTACAAGTCAAGTCAAACATTAATACTGCTATATTATTACTGCTGTCATTTGGATACTTATATCACATGACTTTAGCTACTGTCATGGGACTTTTATGATGACCATGTACCTTTTTACACAATGGTTTTTCAAAACGACTATATAATGAGTGTGTACAGTTTGTTGGTATCAAATATTTTCTTATATGAATCTTTTGTTAAAAACGGCAAACAACATCCCACATAGCAATTCTAAATTATCCGCATCATCTCAGTTCCCCTTTAACACTAATCTATCTACTGTAGCTAACACTTAACTGTCTCGCCAACATTCAGCTCTAACAACCAACATTCAATCCAGCTACAGTAGTTAACTTTTAAATCTACTGACTAGCAAAATTCAATGGTCTGAAATAACTGGAAACTTGACAAAAGCAATAATGAATAATAATAATAATAATATAATTTACAGAACATCGATTAATGAAAATCAGATATTACTTTACAATTGTTAGAATTGTAGAAAGTACCCAACTCCGTTAAATCCAGCCTGTATTAATGTCTCCTTCTCTGTCTGTCCTCCTGTCCTTCTGTCTGTCTCCATCCATCTCAGTGCTGGGCAATTGTGAAACAGGATGGAGGGAGTACGAGGACAGGTGTTACTTTTTCTCCAGTGATTTTAAGACATGGCATGACGCTCTGGACACCTGCGTGAGCAAAGGAGGAAATCTCATGAGCATCCTGAGCCTTCATGAGAGGGTGAGACAGGCAGCGGGTAGTGGTCAACTTTAGGGGTGAAAAAAAAAGAAACATTTTTTTATGTTAATGAATATAAAATGATTAATATCTATGTTTAAACCTTTCATTTCAAATAAAATCTTAAGATTTTATGGCAAATAAAATTACAACTCCTAGTAAATTTATATCTGAGACTGTAGCTCTAAGAAGGTCATGATAATATCCTTGTTACATGATTAATAAGTTACCTTTAACTTGGCTTAACATCTAATTTGTAGCTCAATCAGCTATTTAACCCTCAACTAACATAATAAGCAAGAAATTCCAACATCTTTCTACGTTAAATGTCGGTTTAACATGTTTAATATCTGCGTAAGAGCGAAATTTTAACCAAAGTCCTGAAGGTTTTAAATTGAACTCAACTAATGATGACATACGTTAATTTCAAGCTTTTCTTTAGAGATGTATTTAATATTGTTTACTAAGGATATAAAGTGTATATTAAGTGGCAATAAATTAGAAAAATAAATAAATAAGAGTAAGAACATGTACAGAAAATTTGAATTGTACTGTAATTCCTCCATTTTCTCACATTGCCGCTTTGTAGGTGTGGATCAGTACGCAGCTCGGCGAGGTTATTTACTGGATCGGCCTGAACGATGTCGTCTCTGAGGGGAACTGGGAGTGGAGCGACGGTAGCATTTATTACCCATACCTGGAGTAAGCAGCTGTCTCTCTGTGTTCATCTTGATACCTTACCCTTTTATACACTGCTTGGCCAAAAAAATTTTTTGCAAACACTAAGATTTTATTCAGTCACCATTAGCTTCAGGTGTGAAAATTATTCCTCATGTTCGCAGAACCACTCTTTCACAATCCTGGAGTTAAGCCATTAGGGCCGAAAAAACTCCATAGATATCAGGTGGTCAGCTGACTTTGTTTTATTGCCCCATAACGTTGCTGAGCCTAGACCTGAGCCTAGACCTGAGCCTAGACCTGAGCAACTGAAGCAACACCAGATCATAGCACTGCCTATAGTGTATTATCCGTGCATTTTTTTTTTCTTGAGATATAAATTTGTTATTCATGAAATGAGATTTTTTTTGTAAAAAAAAAAAAAAAAAAAACAAGATGCAGATACTATTAATGCTCCATTTACTTTTCATCTATTAATAGTTACATTTAATGTTGTGGGATGTTTAAAAAGCAGTCTTGCTGTACAGCTGGAACTGTTGTCAGAGCAGCTGTTATGGAAAATTAATCAGTGCCTTATATTATCAGTCAGATTAAAAAAAAAAAAAAAAACAGGAATGTGTATTAAAAAGTTTGCACCGCGTTTTATTATAATATCTACCAGACATTTATTTTAACTCCTCTCACATGTACAGTAATAAACACTAGTTTCTTGCTGTGCCTTGAAATAAAGTTAACTCAAATGCGTTTCCACACTATTTTATATTTATTTTATGTTATATTTATAGGTACTGGAGACCAGGACAGCCAGATAACTATAACGACGATGAGGACTGTGGACAAGTGGACGGGAAGAGTGACGGCCGCTGGAACGATGAGCACTGCACAGCTCAGAGGCAGTACATCTGCAAACGGGACAACGGTACGTTACGTTTATAACAGGGTTCTGATTGAAAGTTTCCACAACTTTATTGACTTTTCTTTATATCTGAGGGCCACATTTATCATTTTTATGTTCATTTTATATATAAATCTTTTTTTATGAGTTTTAGGATAGAAAATGATTGTAGAACTAATTTCATTTAAGCCTGATGATAAATGATAAAAAAAATAAATAAATAAATAAAAAAAACATATATACTCAGCTTTCATCATAAGGAGATGTTTTCTGCATTTATTTAGATTTATTCAAATGTATTTATGGAAGGAGTCTCCAGTGCCAGAGATAAATCCATAACTTTATGTTTGGCGCTACAGAAACTTTATAGCTGCCCTAATGTAAGCATATTTTAAATGTAAGCGATAATACTGTACAGTTAAACAAACAAACAAATTAAAATGTTTGTTTGTAAAATAAAAATCATAAAAAAATAAATGAATAAAAATGAGCTCTGCCTCATGCCAGTCAGCTCAGAGATGCTCAGATTTTACATTTACATTTAGGCATTTGGCAGACGCTCTTATCCAGAGCGACTTACATTTTTTATCTCATTATACATCTGAGCAGTTAAGGGTTAAGGGCCTTGCTCAAGGGCCCAACAGAGGCAACTGTTTTACTAAATAAACTTCATTCATGAGGAACAGCTAGTTTTAAATAGCTAGTTTAAGCAAGACTTGTTTGGAGGAAACTGGAAACTGGTTCTTTGACTCATTATTATTAGAAAACAAAAATTAAATTAAAATTGGTTCTTCAAATAAATGAATTAAAAGTCACAAAGCTACTCTAGACCACTTTTAGATTCACTTTTGGATTAAAGTTGTATTTATACAACTTTAGAAAGGGATGTTTTCAGTTCAGATTGTTTTAATTGCTTTTATATTTTAATTTTAATCACAGAGTTACGTCTGAGCTACGGTTGTTCTTTTCTTTCTGTCTCTGTAGAAAACCCTACTGTGGTGTGCGATGAGGCAAATCGGTGGGAAAAGTTCGGTTCTAACTGCTACAAGCTACACTACATACAGAGGAAGAGCTGGGTCTCTGCCCGGACCGAGTGTTTGAGGGAAGGAGCTGATTTGGTGTCTGTCGAATCAGCAGAAGAGGAACAGTACATCTTAAGTCTGGACCCGTCCCATTATGACCTGTGGCTCGGCTTCTCCACCCTGGTGAGGCTCTTCTTACTTATCTACTGTATTAAAAAAAAATAATAATAAATAAATAAATATATATATATATATATAACTGTGTTTACAGTAACATTATCTCATCCCTCAAAGCAACAGTCTTTGATAGCAGTTTTTGCTTTTGCAGAAATGCACCTCAATATCCTGCCAAGTTGAACCCGACAGCACCAAGTTCACGTGGTCTGATGCAGCAACCTTCAGCTACACACACTGGGCGAGCGGACAGCCTGATCTCACGTATGAGAAAACATCATAATGATCAGCAACGGAAAAGAATTACTGAAGGCGTATTAAGTTCATATGGCTTATAAAGTTCAAATTTCACCTGCTTTAATATGCATAAACCTTTTGGGAACTTAATTACTTTGGGTTAGGAATCATCCATTGAATATTAAGGAAAATTTCTTAAAATGCTTTGATAAGTTAAAAACAATTTGTCTCTCGAACTCTAGAACGCTGAATTACAGCATTAGAGATTGAGACGTTATTTATCAGGTGTGTCGTGTTGTGTTTAACAGCGATAAACAGAACGGCCTGTGCACCGGTCTCGTCAAGGCAGGAGAAGATTACAGGAAGTGGAGGACTCACCTGTGTCGCTCGGAACATCCGTACGCGTGCAAGAGAGCCTTAAACAGTGAGTCACTCAGGCCAAGTGCAGGACGGCCCAAAAAGTCCTGCTTATTACAAACAACGTCTCGTTCATTCGAGAAAATGGGAAAAAATAAATAAGAGACCACTGCAATTTACACCAGGAAACTTCTGGAATGTCATCAAGAGGAAGATGGATGGTCACGCCAAACCATTAACACGATTTGTTTACAAATTATTTGCATTTTGTTTTATTTGAGTTGTTAAAGCTCTGCACATACCGCATGATCTTGGGTTATTTTGATGTTTTGTGCTGATGTCATTTCCTTTAAATATACAGTTTAAATAAAATAATAATTATATTTTGAATTTAGGAGAAATATTGTCAGCAGTTCACAAAAAATGAACTCGCACATGCACCTGTAAGAAAAAAAACAAAGAAACCCCGATTATGCTGTATATATATATATATATATATATATACAGTGGCTTGCAAAAGTATTCGGCCTCCTTGAACTTTTCCACATTTTGTCACATTACAGCCACAAACATGAATCAATTTTATTGGAATTCCACGTGAAAGATCAATACAAAGTGGTGTACACGTGAGAAGTGGAGCGAAAATCATACATTATTATGTTCAAAAATGATCTGTTTGATCAAGATTTATTTTTATCTTGGAATAAATTTGCATTCATAAATTTGCAAAATTGCATTTCATTTATTTTCGATCATTTTCTATTTAGTGTTATTCGATTAAAATAAAACACAGCTAGACACATAATGAACATTACTGTGCATCCCCTTATTATTAACCTCGGCCTGCTGGTATTATCACTGTCTCACGATGTTGGACTGTACACAGTATTATATCCTTACACGCTGATTAACGAGACGTGTTCTGTGCCTGTCTGTAGCTGTCTGCCCGCTCGGCTGGGTGAGTTTTAAAGGAAGCTGCTATTTGGTTGTGAGCAACAGCCACCTCCTGACCAGCTGGCACGAAGCGCTGACCCGATGCACCAGCATGGGAGCCGACCTCCTGACCATCAAAAAGTGTGTCACGACTGTCACTGAACTCAATTAATCACAGAACTGGAATGAAAATGGATGAAATTTTGTTGGATTATCCTCCTTAATGGCTCGCTGAAGTTTTTTGTTGTTGTTGTTCTTTTTTCCCCTAGTGAGGAGGAACAATACTTCGTCAACGCCATGCTTCCTGACCTCCACCACATAGACATTCCCGACGTGTGGATCGGAATTTCAGGTATTGCAACTCAGCAGTGTGTGTCTAAGCGACATGGAGCTTTCATATAAGATACGGCCATCATACAGTCATATAACACTATTGTTTATAATACTTAACGCTGCTTATCCATGCTTCATTTTTGTAAACATGCATACACATTTATATTTTTACAAGATAAAAAGAAACACATTTGCTAAATACAAATTCATGCCCTTTTATGTAGTGTCTGTAACTTTTTTGAATTAAAATCTTTCAGTGATCCTAATAGTCATTCAGATGAAACTTGGCCAATTTAGATTTCACATGAAAACCTGAAAAAGCGAATGATTCTAAAATGCTAAATTGGTTAGATAAATTGTTAAGATGAATTTAACATGGTTACGGACACTACAGATTTTTTTAGGGAAAGTAATTTTGTACAGAATGCTTTAATTTAAGCAACAATTTTTACAGGTCATATGAATAAGAAATCTGCATTTTAAATGATTATTGTTTGAAGCGAGACCAAGCGAGAAAAATCATAGCCATGAAATGTAGCTACCAGCTAAAAAACATTGCATCATTCTGTAAGTTTTTCAAAGGTGGGTGGTTCGTGCCTCTTTCACAACATCTTCATCATCATCACCAGCAACATCATGATCATATTACAATTATCCTATGAAATTTCCATGAGATACATCCTTAACGTGTCCTGTCTAGTCATTTATATCTGTCATGGGTTTGTTTGTCGAATAAAAACTTACTTAAAAGGAAAAGGTTTAAGCTCAGATCATTAAAGTGATTTAATTTAATTACTGATTCCATTTCTCTATGCGCTCTCAGATATGGACCAGGACGGCTCATTTAGATGGGTGGATAAGACAAATATCGAGTTTTCCAACTGGAGCCCAAACTTCCCAAAGAACACGGACAACTTGTGGGACTGCGGACAGATATACACAGGCAAGAGAGAGACAAAGATTAAAATTTGCTAAGTGAAACTTTATTTTGTTTTTGTTTTTATATTGAAAAATATTTGTAACCCTTGGCAATACTATATGGTTCACTTAAAGCAGCAGTATGTAACAATTAGATAATCGGTGATTTGGAGACCCCTCTGGTGGAAATATGTCACTGCACTGACAATATATGCTTTGTGATGGAAGATAGATCTGTAAAGGTGTATAATGTACGAGTCGAATAAAACATTCATTGTTAACAGAAAACATGTTGCAGCTTTAATTCTCTTATTTAGAAAGCAAATTGTTAGTGGTTTATTGTGTTTCTGTGTTTCTGCACAGGGAATTACGCTGGGAAATGGGAGACTGGAAACTGCTTTAAGGTTCATGCGTATATCTGTAAGATGTTAGGGGGACAGAACGTGAAACCTACGCCTGCTCCAGGTAAGAACCCGGCGGTGGACAGGACACAGACATTAACGCTGATAGAGTGTTACAAGATGTTCATCTATGACGCTTGTGACGCCGGCCGACCGCATCATTTCGAACTGCTCGTTCACTCTGCGTCGGAGTATTACCTGCTTGTCTTTGTTTTTATTGTGTGGCTTTCTTCTATTCTTCATCTATATGTATTTCCTTCTTATTTTTCTGTATCTCCTTTTTCTTTATTTTGTCTCTCTCTCTCTCTCTCTCTTTCTCTCTGTCTAGTTTAATTCATGTCAGAGTCTTTGTCTCTCTGTCTTTTTTCACTTTCAAGGTGTCTTACAGTTTTCCCTCTCCCTTGCTTTCTTTCTTTTCCTCTTTCTGTCTTAATTTTACAATATAATACTTTATTTGTGTATAAATAATATAACATAAAAAAATAATGGTAAAGTAGAAGTATTATAAACCCAAAATGTAAATGCTAAACGAAAAAATGTATAATAAATAGATTATAAATAGATCAAGTCTTTATCCTCTTCTTTTCTGTTTTGAATTTTTTGTCCTATGTTATCCTGGTTCCTCTGTTTCTCTCTCCAGAGTCTCACTGTGATCAGGGATATCTTCTCTACGGAGATCACTGCTATTACTTCGAGAGTGAATCCATTAAAACGTGGGAGGACGCTGAAAACTACTGTGTGTCCCAGAATGGACACCTGGCCAGCATCCACGACCAGGAGACCGTCAGCTTCATCACAGGTGAGTCACACACACACAGCTGCTCGTCCTGATTTCATTTCTAGCTCATAAATATTCTTCATCATTTATTTACTGAACGAACAAATCAAAAATACAGAAGCTCACCACATTCCTAAGAACTTTTGTTAGATTTGTTAGGAACTCGGAGTGTGTTCTGCTTTTTTCCTTTCTTCAGCACACATCACCAGAGCGTCCTGGATTGGACTCAATGACCGTAAAGAAGAGTCAAAATTCGTTTGGTCTGATGGATCAGCGACCGTACGTAACACTCGCTTTATAACAGGATAACAGGAACTTAAAAAAGTTGTTTTTTATTGAATACGAACCAGAAACTTGCTGTGGTTTAAGACCAATTATACAGTAGAATAATGATACACTGTAAGACGGTAACACGGCACTTCACCACTTCACCCCATCGCTGCATGATATCATCTGGTTTGTTGTCTTCAGAACTTCTTGCCGTGGGGCGAAGGTCAGCCGGATAACTATGGTGACGAGGACTGCGTTCAAATTCGGGGCACCGAGCACTTCGAGACGGGAAAATTTAACGATATCTTATGCTCTCACACTTACCCGTTCATCTGCAAGAAAGGTAATGAAATAAGCACTATTCTGAGCTGTACTGTAAGTACAAATGATTTAAAGTAGCATCTAAGTGGAACTGTACTGTATTGGCATCTTTAGAACTTTCAACTTGCCACTAGAGTTTTATTTAATTATTAAATATACATTAAGATGATATTGCGGCTAATGTGATGTTTGTGATGTCGATAGATAAAGGAGCTGGTCCTCCACCAGTTCCACCCACTTCTGGACCAGGTACACGTCTCTCTCTCTCTCTCTCTCTCTCTCTCTCTCTCTCTCTCTCTCTCTCTAGTTGTTTCTTATCCTTTTCCACTTTGCAAACACATTTCCTGTTTTCTACCCTCTAGTAACACTTTACACACTGAACTGTTCCTTAATTTACATTAAAAACATCTCTCTCTCTCTCATACATCTCTCTCTTTCTCTCTCCCAGGCTGGAATGAGAAGTGTGGTTCGTGGGTTCCTGCCCCCTTTAATGATTACTGCTATCACATTGTTCCACTCTCCATGCGTAAGTGGGCAGAAGCTCGTGCTGACTGTGTGCATCAGAATGGCGACCTTCTCAGCATCACTGAGACCCATGAGCAGAGCTTCATTCAGGGTACACACACACACACACACACACATACACACACAGCTAATTTTCTTTTCCACAGCTTGACCCACAGTTCCATATACAGATTTACCCTCCTGTACCAATATTTACACAGATGAACTTAAAAACAAGCCCACATTTTTTCTATTTGAATTCGTTTACATGCCGGTGTTTCTCTATACAGACTCCCTGACGTGTCCACATTTCCATATATGGAAATAATGTTAAGCCCAGCTTTCTAGACATAGATTCAGTGACACACCCACCCACATTACCATATATGGAGTCACAGACATGACCACTTGTCCATACTGCATAAACATTTTTATCTTTGGATCAATTGACATGCCTGTGGTTTCATATTTGGACTCGTTGACATGCCCACACTTTAAATACTGATTCAATGTCATGACCAGCCACATTTCCATATATGGACTCGTTGACATACCCACGGTTTAAATACTGAATCAGTGTCATGACCAGCCACATTTCCATATATGGACTCGTTGACATGCCCGTGGTTTAAATACCGCTTCAATGTCATGACCAGCCACTTTTCCATATATGGACTCGTTGACATGCCCGTGGTTTATATACTGAATCAATGTCATGACCAGCCACATTTCCATATATGGACTCGTTGACATGCCCACATATTAAATACTGATTCAATGTCATGACTAGCCACATTTCCATATATGGACTCGTTGACATGCCCACATATTAAATACTGATTCAATGTCATGACCAGCCACATTTTCATATATGTTCCTAATGATGTCTCCATTTCCATACAGAGATTTAGTGACACGCCCACATTTCCATGTACAATATGGACTCACCAACACGCCCACACGTCTAGATTTGGCTTTAATATTAAGGCCAGATTTCCATATTTGGATTCAGTGACACGCCCACCTGCATTTCCCTATATAAGCTCACTCACAGTCTTTAATAATAAAGACTATATTGATTAAGTCATATAGTGTTATGTCCCATGTGGTTTTAAAATGAACCACTATACGTTAGTACTGTATGTCAGTTCTGGTGGTATTGGATACTATTACAGTACATTTTAAAATCTATTTTATGATTCCTGTTTTGGCAGCGCACATTCAGTCGATTCCCACCGGCGTGTCTCTGTGGATGGGAGGTCATGACTCGGTCACAGAGGGAGGATGGGAATGGACGGACCTATCTCCTTTCCGTTATATTAACTGGTCTCCAGGTGAGAGGGAAAGGGAAAACCGAGTCACATGACCTCAATTGGATTAAAATATTTAACTGATTACGGTTTATCACATTTGCGTTTGTTACATTTATGTTTAGCACTGTACATTTGGTTATCTGTTTGTGAGAGAGTGTATAAAGCAATCCCTCGCTCAAGTCAATTCATCTCACATTCATATTGTTCAGGTGTAATATTCTGATAATTTAGTGTTTTACGGTAGGTGTGCTACTCCAGGATTTATGGTAATGTTGTTTGGGCACTGATTTTAACATTGAAAATCCTATAGGTAAACTATGGCAAAATTACAGAAGTAACTTAATTAGGTTTAAAGAGAGTGTTGTATGAAGGTGGTATAAAATTCAAACAATTGTTCAAACTGTCAATTAAAAATTTTTCTCATGCACACACAAAAATATGTTGTATCAGGAAACCCGGATAACTATGACGGTGAGGACTGCCTCTCAATCTATATCAACAACGGCCTGTGGAACGACGACAACTGCGATTATCGCCGAGGCTACATCTGCAAACGCCGCGGTAATGCAACATTGCATGAAACTGCACGTGTATTTTATTCTTACACTAAGTTTAATTAACTTGAAAATACCACATAGTATTCTTCTGTTATTATTCATATGAATTTTTTATGGTCTATAAATTGCAAAAAGAATCTTAATAAACAGTCAAACAATCGCAAAGATGCGATTCTGGGTTGATTTTTTTTTTTAACTATTGTTTTTTATAGGTGTTATAGTTTTATAACCTATTGACCTTAATATATCTCTTTGTATATTTATTTATGGATTTTATTATACTTTTTATTATTATTATTATTATAATAATAAAACTGAGATAAGGACATTAAATTTAATGCGAATCAGAATTTAACAGCTAGAACTAACTAGGGATAGATATCTGATAATATCTTCTCTTACATTCCAGGAAATACACCAGAACCTCCACCGCCTCATGATGGTACGTTACTAAAAATCACAAAAAAAGGTTGTTTCATCACCTCATCTTACAGCATCCTACACGTTTTCCACGTGTATTTTATTTTCTTAGCAGGTGTTGGATTTATTTTTAATTTTTTTCATGTTGTTCAGGTGTAACATTCTGATCAGTTATTGTTTTTTACGGTAGGTGTGGATTCACGGTAATGTTAACAGAGAATATGCTGCGATTGTTTGGGCGCTAAAATAATAATAATAAAAATGTAAAAAAAAAAAAAAAAACATTCCAAAAATTGTTCAAAATTTCAATTCAAAATTTTTTCATATTTTTCTTGTGTTTCCAAATTTCATGACAACAGCAAACTGTATAGTAAAATGCATGTAAAATTTGTCATATCCCAAGTTAAGCCATGAACATAAAAAAAAAAAAAGTTAAAATTTTAACATGCTGTGTTTCTATTGTCTGCAAAGCAGAACTAGATACAAGTCAGTTTTTTTTTTTTAACTTGTGATATACTGTATCTTGTAGTTTTTTCTTCTTCGCATTGCATTATTAACTTCTGGTCAGTTCTTGTGATGTTCATGTGCTCTCTCTCTCTCTCTCTCTCTCTCTCTCTCCAGGCTACCTGACAGCATACACATGTGAAGGCTCCCCCATGGTGCTCCACTGTGCCCAAAACAGCGTCATCAACATCCAGTCTGCCTTCTTCGGCCGCCGCAGTGACACAATCTGTCCATACGAAGTTGGGAGCACCGGTGAGGCTGAGCACAGACGCTCCTGCACCTCATTTCATAACTACTGTACCAACAGCTTTTTGAAAAACATACACTTTCCTCCAGCACCTGACTGTTGGTTGGAGCATGCCCACTTACAGTACCTCAGTTAGCACAACCTAGCTTAGCTTAATCGCTAAGGTGGCTTACTGTATATTAAGTAATCCATTCATCCATCCATCTACAATAGGAACCTCTGTTGTCCAACTAGGCACCGTAGTGGTGAACATTGTATTTATTTTCATTTTATGACCATGGTAGGACCTCTGGTCAACACTCACACACTGATTCACACACCACGGGCATTTTGGAAACACCAGTTATCCTAATCTGCATGTTTTTGGACTGTGAGAAGAACCCGGAGGAAACCCACCCAGCACAGGGAGAACATGCAAACTGCATGCACACAGACCCGGAGGTGGGAATCAAACCCAGTCCAAAGACATGCAGATTAGGCTAAGTAGCATAGTGTGAATTTAATCACTAATACAAATTATTTCCAGATTACTAACAAAATTTGAAATGAATTCACTGGGAAATCCATGGTGTGTCCAGGAATTAATCAAGATTGCTTTATTCCATTTCATTTCTTTTGCATTTAATTACATTTCAAAGTGTCCTTTATGTTCCAGGTCAATGCACGGTCCCAGGTATGTACGACCTTGTCAGTAAGCAGTGTGACAACCATCAGGCCTGCTCCCTCTTTGCACATACGGATAACGACCCGTGCCCAACCATATCAAAATACCTGGAGGTGGTGTACACCTGTGAACAGAACGGTAGGTGGAGGTGGAGGTGGAGGCATCTGATACACAGATACACACAGCAACATCGTGTATTGTGTCTTTCATTTCTTAACACTTGGCACTAATGCTGAGCTGACCCCATTTGTTGTCAGAAAATAATATAAGATATGAGTTTAAGTATGAGTGTACAGTCACTAACTCTCCTGGTTACCAGTAGTGTTACTAGAAAAGCTTAACATTAACAGACATTAACATGTCCAGTGTTCTTGCAACGACCAGGGAGTGGAATAAAATGAGGCTTTGCATTTGTGTGTGTGATTTCAGTGTGTGTGAGAGGTCTAGGAGTCGAAAACGGCAACATTACAGACTCCATGATCTCTGCTTCCTCATCAAGGGCTGAAAAAGAACCCAAATACGCTCGACTCAACGGGCAATCCTGCTGGATGCCGTCTAGCACCAGTTAGTCTCAGTTAATCAAACTGTCTCTTAAAAACTTCAGACCTAAAGCTCCTTGTTCCTCGCTATCCTCCTATAAGTTCTCATCATCTTATGATGAATTCTGACCTATTAAACAACTGACATTCTCCACATCTGCTCCTTCTGCACATCCGTACCAGGTAATTCCTGGATCCAGGTGAGCCTGCCTGTTTTGAAGAAGATCACGGGAGTGGTGATCCAGGGCTGCCCCACTGCCGAAGACTGGGTGACCAAGTTTACGATCATGACCAGCAAGGACGGGTTCTCCTGGGACTACTACAAGTTGGACGGAAAAGTATAAAATCCATTATTTAAATCCTGATCATCCCCAACAGGGTAGACCTGTCACAGGCTTGTTTTAATAGGTTGTCGTTACCATAGTAACAGCTCGTTCCGTATAAACAGAAATCTGGTGATTAGGGATGGGAAGAATTTCTGTTAGGAGACGTTTTATGTAACATTTGAGTAAGGCGTCTCCAGTGTTAGTGATTTGACATACGCTATATGGACAAAAGTATTTGGCCAATGACATTGTATTCGAATAGATACACGTCTATATGGAGTCGGTTCTCCTTTTGCAGCTATAACAGCTTCCGCTCTTCTTGGAAGGCCGTCCACAAGATTTTGAAGTGTCTCCGTGGGAATTCATACCCATCGATTCTGTTGAGCGTTTATGAGGTCAGGCACTGATGTTAGACGTGAAGGCCTGGCTCACAGTCTCTGTTCCAGTTCATCACAAAGGTGCTCGATGGGGTTGAGATCAGGGCTCTGTGTTCGGGCCGGTTGAGTTTTTCAACACTGAACTCATCAAACCATGTCCAAAAAGGGCCTTTTCCAAAACTATTGCCACAAAGTTTAGTGAAGAATAGCTTTGTCCAAGATGTCTTGGTATGCTGGAGCATTAAGATTGACCTTCACTGGGGATAAGGCGCCTGATTGAAACACCTGAACTCAATAATTAACAGAAATATATAATACTTTTGTCCATATAGTGTATAAGAATATGTCCAACATAAGGAACTCACTTTTTAAGGATGTGCAGTAAGAGGAAAATATATATATGTTTTGTTTGTGTGTGTGTGTGTGTTGCAGATAGAAGAGTTCTTTGGCGCAGTGGACAAAAGTTCTCCTGTGACGCAGCTCTTCAGCCTGCCGGTGTCTGTGAAGCACATACGAATCGCTCTGTCCGAGTGGCACAACCAGGCCGGTCTGCGCTTCGAAATCCTCGGCTGTACTCCAGACTGTACGCTAACACTCCTCGCTAACGCCACACAGCCAGTCGCCACACGGCCAGTCGCCGCACGCTCACACACTCTCACTGAAAATTATCACGAAGGACAAAACCTAATCATCAGTAATGTGGTACAAACCTTCTGAGATTAAATACATGATTACATAAGAATATATTAATATATCCAACAGAAGAGAAACGTTCAGATTATATATATGTATATATCAGCAATTATGGGCTAATCTGTCGTTCCCTTTCTCCATCCTTTTGCTCATGAAATATTTGCAGTTTTATAAACATCAGACAAACACTTTGGAAAACTATAACTATAATGCATGTTCACATTGTCAGGTGGTGTGATATTTCTTTTTTTTTTTTCTTTTATTAAAAGCATTTCTTGGAAATAATTTGGATGTAACAATTTAGAGAGAAATTTAAAAAATTACTTTTAGAAAAAGTTATTGATCACTCTTTTGTGTGTTTGTGTGTGTGTGTGTGTGTGTATATACTGTATATACACAGATGCCATTAACTGTGGAACAAAACCCAACTTGGACCACTCTGTAGACAGACTGACGTAAGTTCATTCGTTTATTGTTTCCATAACGATTACAGAGATTTTATCTTCTTTTTTTTTTTTTAAACCTTTGTCGTGCTTGACTTCTCCAGTGTCCACTGTCCTGCTGGTTGTGCGGAACAACCCTACAGCGTGTATGGATCTCTTACTTACCGAGGGGTGAGAACAAATCCCACACACTTCCAAGCTAAGACACAGCTGTTCTGCTTTTAGCCAAAAAAATTACAAGCTAAAAAAATATGCATCGGGATGAGCTTCAGTGTCAGCTTTCAGTATGTTAAAACTTTCAAGACTCATTGTAAGACTTTTTTTTTTTTTTTACTTTTTCAAAAAATTTTTGTTGTTGTCATTTTTTTGGAGAACCACATTTATTAACTTCTGGGGGTCTCGTGGGTTTTTTTTGGGGTGAAGGGAATTTGTATTTTTGCACATTTTTGTAAGTGTGCCTTTAACTTTATATATAAACAAGCATATTTTTTGGAAAATAATATACCCTATAACTAGGTGAGGAACCATATATTTTAACTCCTCCGACATTGATTTATTTGTTTTAAAACAATAAAAACAGTATTTAAATTTCCAAGAACAGTGGTACTGCACCTCAGCATGCAAATGCCCCGCTTCACGAATTGTTGCCTTAAAAACTGAAATTTTGCAAGAAATTTGCCTCAGTATACCATTTTCAGCATACGAGCGACTTGAGTCACATGTATCTCCAGGAAACTTCCTTGCGGCAGTAGAAACCCTAGGAAAGCACATTTATGCACATTTGTGCATTTTTTGCATTGTTATCCAGGACGGTAGCAAGAAGAAAAGGGAGCCGCTTTCAGTTTGGTTTTTAAAGTAGCCGGTGCCAAGTGGAATCACAAATTAACTTTAAGTGAGGTTTAAAGTCTATTTATTTCATATTTAACTCGTCTTTTCTAAATGTTTTGATCGCACTCATTTATTGTTCAGTTATTATACTGAATGCTTTTTTTTATTACGCCAAAGTACAGCACCTCAGTGCGCGTTCCAGCCAGACCACTCCTAGATAGCTCCTGTTATAAACAGTCATAATCTCAAATTTTGCTTGTGAACCAGATGTACAGCAGATTTGGCTCATTTCCGATCATGCGATTAAAGAAATGACCGTAATGACCTGATCGAGATCTCGTATAACGCAGTGCCGCTCTGTTGACCGTGATCTGCTTGCGTTGTAGGACTCGACGATCTGCGCCGCTGCCATTCACGCGGGCGTGGTTCTTAACGAGCTCGGAGGAGACTGCACGCTCCTTAAAGCTCCAGGACTGAACTTCTACATCGGTTCCTCCAGGAACAGCATCACCACCAACCAGTACGCACCTCCAGACCTCTCCTCTTTTTATCCTGCAGTGGTTCGCTTTAAAACCAGATGCAAATGCAAAGCAGATGTTCATGAACTGACTTATCAAGCATGCTTTTTTTTTTTTTTGGTTTTGTGAAAATTATCATTACTTTTTTTTTTTATATTGCAGTATGCTGTAAGTACTGTACTCACACACCAACATAAATGGTTCAGCTCGAACTATTGTGTCTCGCTAAGACCAAGTAGAGGAAAAAAGGGGGAAAGGACGTTTGTGGTTAATTTTATTTTGTCCTAATGTTCTGTTCATGAATTTATGATTGTCAGTCTTATGAGCCAATAGAAATCAAGTGGGCGGGATTGTAGCAAATATTCAGGTTTGCAGTAGTAATGTTCTCTGAATAAAAGTTACAGACACTCCAGGTGTCTTCATTTACTTGAATGTTCTCTCCATTCTTCAGATACAACGGAGCTTACTCTGTATCGTACCAGTTTGCTGATGGAGGTACGAATATACACATTTATTGAGTTTGGTATCCATTGTTGGTGTTGGTATATGAGTACTTACAGTGATTGTGTGTGTGTGTGTGTGTGTGTGTGTGTGCTGACCTGTGCAGAACTCAGATGTTCAGGAAACGACTGGTACGAGTTTGGAGAGTTCTGCTACAAACCGCACTCAGACAAGAAGACCTGGTACGAAGCTCTGACTGCATGCAGGAGACACGGCGCCGATCTCGTCTCCATCATGTCTCTGACGGAACAGAGCTGGATCGAGAGCTACCTCTACGAGGGTACGGACAGATCAGGAGTGGAGTAGGAGGAGGACTAGAATAGAGAAAGAGGGAAAGAATGAGGGTCAGGATGATGAATCTATTACCAGGGCACCATTACTTTTGGGTTACTTAAACGGTTAGTCATATTTGCCTACCAAAATGTGGGAAACGGTATTAAAAATAGGTGAGAAGGAGCTGGAGGACAAAGGCAGACTGCTGTAGTACACGTCTAATGCTCTGCGTCGTTCTGCAGCCACCAGCGATGTCTGGATCGGACTGAACGACCTGGAGCACCCAGGATACTTCGTCTGGTCAGACAAGCATGAGGTGAAGTTCACCTACTGGGCTCCTGGAGAACCCAACAGTCACATGGGCTTTAAGGAGGACTGTGTGGAGATGTACCATCAGGTATGTGGAAGAAGGAAACGTTTTCCACCACTGCATGTCTTTTGACTCCACACCTTTTACTGTGTCTCCAAGTTAGTTCTGAATCTGCTGTGTCTGTTCTAAATTAGTTCTGTTTGTTTTGATTAAGTACTGTTTGTTCTGACTCAGATCGGACTCAGTTCTGTTTGTCTTGACTTAGTTCCGACTCACTTCTATTTGGTCTGACTCAGTTCTGTTTGTTTTGATTAAGTACTGTTTATTTTGACTTGAATCTAAATCAGTCTATTTTTGTTTTGACTCGGTTCTACATTTTGACATTTCTATTTGTCTGACTTAGTTCTGTTTGTTCTGACTCGGT
>JAQQZT010000011.1:25093048-25112180 GCA_030068275.1 Clarias platycephalus | reverse complement strand
AGAGGATAGGGTTAGATGGAGGCAGATGATTTGCTGTGGCGACCCCTGAAAGGGAACAGCCGAAAGACAAAGAAGATTTACAGTATCTCACAAAAGTCAGTACACCCCTCACAATTGCCCAGAGTTTGCGAATGAGTGTGTGTGTCCTGTGATGGATTGGCACCCCGTCCAGGGTGTACCTCACCTCGTGCCCCAAGCCTCCTGAGATAGGCTCCAGGCTCCCCGCCACCCTGAATACAGGATAAAGTGGTATAGACGATGAGTGAGTGAGAGTGAGTGAGCGCATCCTGGAGTGTTTTACTCCTGTTATACTACACCAACCTGACAACAATCTCAATGAGTCTGATCTCTGTTTTTTATGTTCCCAGAGTCGCCTCCTCCGACCCCACCTCCAGGAAACGGCGAGTGTTTGGAAGGCTGGCAGGCGTACGGAAGTCACTGCTATGAAATACATAATGGAAGTCGGGCTCTCTCCTGGCCCGAAGCACGACACAAGTGCCAGGAGACCGCGGGCAGCGAATTGGCGTCAGTGCACAGCAGAGCCGAGGCGACGTTCCTCACGACCGTCAACACCGGTGGCGACAACTTGTGGCTCGGCCTCACCAGGGATGGCTCATGTACGCTGCTCAACTTCATTTAGGGTCAAATAAGGCTTTGGGGAAATGCGAAGAATGCAGATATAGGTGGAACCATTAACATTTTTTAAGTTGTAGAAATGGTGCATACATGGGCGGAATCAGGGAGTCTGTTTAAGCACGTGTGAAAAGGGGATTCATCTATGGGCGGAGCCTGAGTCGGTTCAATCTTTAAATTAGGAGAAAAGAGTGATGCAGATGTGGGTGGAGTTAACTTGCGCTCTAAAGAAAGAGATGCAGATGCGGGTGGAGAAAGTTTACATTTACAGTCGGTTTAATCTTTAAAGTCTGTAATGCTACAAATGTGGGTGGGGACAGCTTGCGCAGCGACGCAGTAATAAACGTGTGTAAACTGGTTTCAGTTGGCTGGGCCTGGACTGACCAGAGCGCTCTGCAGTTCACCAACTGGGACCAGGGCGAGCCGAACGGCAACATTTTCGAGGGGACCCGAGAGGACTGCGTGGAAATGAAGAAGGATGGAAAATGGAACGACAACAGCTGCTACGACAAGAGAGGCTACGTCTGCAGACGACGCCAGCGTGAGACTCACTTCCCACTCACCCTCACACTGAACCTGTAGCGCAAAATCCCCTTACGGTACACAGACCCGTCTGCATCACGACATCTTTCCTTTACGTTCGCAGATCCTTCCGGAGGAGGAGGGGACACTTCTACTACTGTCCCCAACATCCATCGTGAGTTTCATCTCCTAATATTTAAAGCCAGGCCAAAGGCTCCTAATTTGCATCCCAGTGTGTTTAAATACCATCCAATCTGGTGTACAGTAAGAGCTAAATATCACCAGATGATGCAAATAACTAAAACGGTACGTCACACTTAACTTGAAGATAAAATTGTGTAATGACCACATAAATGTGTGTGTGTGTTTCGTAGCTCATGCAGGAGCGATCGCCGGGGGTGTAATCGGAGCTCTGTTGGCCGTGGTGATCATCGTGTCCGCGTTGTACTACATCTTCAGGGTTAAGGGAGTGAAGCTGAGCAGCATCAGCTTCCCGAGCAGGAGCGCGAATCACGTCGACGTGGTGAGTCACGATCAGCTTCCTCAACACTGCAATGAGCCGGTCCCTCTAGTTTCCTCTGGACGTCCGTCAGTGGCTCCAGTGTAATGGAACCAAGGTGGCCTCTTGTTTAAACCTAACCTCCATTGTTTTCCCTTCTTTTTCGGGTGGTCTGAGCAGACTAGCTAGCTTTGTTTCATCAACCGTGGTATTAATGTTTTATTTGGTCATTTTGTTTAAGATAATCCCACCCCCAGCCCGTGATCTAAGCAGTTCTTGGGTCTAGACCAGCAAGATCGTTGGTGCTGCCGTGGAATCGGTTTTCGAGAGCTGGTTCTTTGGTTGAAGAACTGGTTTGAGATCCGGCATCGGCCTCTGACCCAGCTCCTGGAACTGCCTCGGATTTCTGCATGCATTTGATTTCTAGCATCGCTTGCTTACTTTTGGCAACCACGCTCCAAAACTCAGGGATCTGGGTTGCCAGGTGCCACAGTGATGATCTTAAATGAGCTTCTTAAACAAGTCGGTTTTTAAATTGTAAAACTTGGGGTATGTTTTAACATCAGCAGCGACCTCATTTCCCCTCTCGTCTGTTCCAACCATTCAGCATTCCGCATCAGCAGTATAATAATCACCAACCTGATCATCTGCACCTGTTTCTCACCGTTTTTTTTGTTGTTGTTTTTAAATGTTTGAATGATTCATAGGTCAGAGCCGAATGAAAATGAGAAGCCTGGAAAACAATTCCTCAGGACTACATTAATAAATTTAAGACATTTTGGAAGCAAAATATGAAAACTTGGAAGGATCAAGAGGACTTTTGAACAGTTCTGTATAAAGCAAAGATAGAAATTATTGAATCATTGAAAATTAATTGATGCTAAAGTTGAACTTGACTTGATCCAGCTAGCTAAAGCACACAAACTTTCCAGATGCTGCTACAGCATGAGCAAGAACAGGAAGTAACGAGTTTCATGAACAGTTTAAATGTAACTATAAATAGATAAAATGTAAGGCTCTTTACACTTATCTTCCACAATCTGACACCTTTCTGTGTGTGTGTGTGATTTTTTTTTCCTCCAGCCCGCATTTAACAACCCGAACTTTGGTGGAGAATCCGACACATGACGTGGTGAAGTGGGCGTGGCTAAAAGCTGTACAGAAAGTGGAAAAACTACAGTTAAATCAATACGTAATCCATCGAGTTTCTTTTTGAAGTTTAAAATGTTTGTGATTTAAATTAAAAAAAAATTTTTGTAGAATTTATCGAAGCTTAAAAAAAATTAAATAAATAAATAAATGCCAACAAATGCATTCAATGTTGCTTGTATATAGATTTCCATCCCTTCATTACTACTAAGATACTAAATAAAAAAAGAACAAGTATTTATGTCTCCCTTTTTTATATTCATAAAATATTAAAACAAAAAACACAACATTTGGATTTTTTCCCCCAAAACTTTATTGCCTGTAAACAATCAGACAAAAATCACAGCTGTGGCAGGAGACGAACTGACGGTGCACCTCGAGCCCTCGCTTCTCCACCGAAGCTACAAACGTCTGCATAAACAGCTTTGGAAAAAAAAAAAAAAAAAAAAAACACAAACAAAAAAACAAAGATCTTTGTCTTTTTTGTAAGTTAAAGGAAAAAAAAAACCCTCATTTCATTGCCGTGCTTTATACAGCGCTGTACAGAACAGTATTTACACTTACGTCCAACAGGCAAAATTACAAAATGATTCAGAACAATTCAACTGCGAAAGTGTTTTTTTTTTTTTTTCCTTTCTTTTCCTCCTCCGTCGCTCAGGCGTGCGGTAGACAAACACAAAGCGTACAGCCAACGAATTCATGATACTGTTTCAGAACGATCGCACGAACACCAGAGGACCTTATCGTTTAGTGTGAATAAAGAAAGAAAAAAAAAATCGTGAGTGATTTTGTAAAACCTTTTAAGAAGAAGTAAAGCAGCATTCTTTGGAAGAATTGAAAATACGAAAACGCTGAAGAAGAAAAAGAAAAAAATAAATCTATGTTACATGATCGTCCAGGATGACGAGTTCTATAATTTTCCTCGACTTTGATAATAGAACATGATAAAATAAATAGAACGATACAATTTATTTTCTGGTTTCATGTGCAGCCCTTTGAAGTTCAGCCAGTTTTACAAGGTTCACTTTTCCAGTACAGGAATCCCACTGGGAATATCAGGAAGGAAAAACTGTAATTTCCCCCTAAACACACCTTTAAACCAAGAACTAAATACCTATTTATTTCTCTGTGTGTGTGTGTGTGAAGCTGGTTTGGGGAACAATTTTCATGGCACTCAATTTTAACAATGGACAACAGAAAGGAAACACACACACACACACACACACACACACACACACACACACTTTCAAACCAACAAAGTGTTATTGCTCTCAGTCCAGCCTACATTTTCCTGCAGGAAAAAAACAAACATAAAACAAAAACAAACAAACAAACAAACAAACAAACAAAAAACAGTCAAGAGTTGACATCCAAAATGGAAAATTTGATCGCTGAATAAAAATGTGTGTTGAGTTTCAGAAATGTTAGCATTCTTTCATAGTTAGAATTTTAATAAACAATTTTAAAGAAATTAAATTAATACAGCTAAGAAAAATACTACTTCCTGATCAGATGTTTTGTTTTTCTCTCCAAAACCAGCGAAAAGTTAGCTTTGCTCGATTGTCACCATGGCAACGATTGAAAATGTCCTTTTTTTTTTTTTTACGTAAATATTTTAAGTAACAACTGACGAATCGTAGCTGATCGCTTCCGCTTCGCTGTTCAATTACTGCATAAATCACGCAAAACCCCCTCAGTAAAGCTTTTCGTTGTTGTTTACTGTTTATTATTAATTATTTATTTAACGTAACAGCTACCAAAGTTATCCGTCTCCTTCGTTAAACGTCCGGTTCTCTTTACCAAATTAAACCCCAAAATTAAGCCTTGCTCGATGAGCACTTAACGAGGAAACGTTCGTTTAAAAGTGTCTCCTGCTGACGGATCCGCCGTCACGTGACGGGAAGCGAAAATTTAGCTCACGTAAAAAAAAAAAACAAAGCATAGCATGGAAAAAAGAAAAGGAAACAATTAAAAAAAGAAAAAAGTGTATTTTAAATAAAAACTTGGACGAGGTGAAACGATGAGAACGTCGTGAATGCGCAATGATGATGTAGTGGTAAAGCTACAGTAGCTACCTCCCAAGATGCATCAGTAAAATCTGAAACATCTGCACTGGTGCTACTTAAAAGAAATCACGTCCTTGACTTGTTTATGAATTTTACGAAAACAAACAAAAATCATGAAACTCTAAAACAAACGCGTGTTTCCCGCCGTTCTTCCCCTTCAGTGAATCATGCTTCCGTAGAGCGAAATTCAAGCTCTGTAGCAACCGGCAAAAAAAAAAAAAAAATATATATATATATATATATATATATAATAATAATAAATCCTAAATGCTACAGCTGACTTGTAAGTATTGGCACCCTTGCGATCCTAATCTGGCTCTCCCGTTTCCTCCTTGAAAAGTGCATTTACGCGACCTGACGTCTGAACCCTTTTCATCCAGGCGCAGAAACGAATCACGATATTTATTACTCCAGCGGTCACGAGCTTTCCTTCTCAGACCTTCTGGTTTCATTACTGCAGGTTCACTATAAGGCACTAGAAGTGTTTTACGTGTGATGTAATGTTCAGGTACAAGTGTGTGTGTGTGTGTGTGTGTGTGTGTGTGTGCGTTTTAAATGTTCCTCTGCCTCTGTTGTCCTTTTGAGGTAGAATTACATCTCTTTGAAACTGAATTCAAATTTGAAACAAAAAAAAAAAAAAAAAAAAAGTGGCTTTATATTTCATTTGAATACGTCTTCACCGTGGAGCTAAGAGGGGAAAAAAAAAAATAAACTACAACAAAAAAATAAAAAAAGTGAAGCGTGCGCGATAAACACATCCTTCAGAGCTCTATGATGGGAAAGTAACATTTTTTTTTTTCCTTTTTAAAAATAGACATTTCATTTCATGTCAGCTGGAAGTCTTGAGGTCAGGGTAAAAATAATGATTCAAACCCAATATATTACTAATAATAAGAATACTAATCCTAATAATAATAATAGTAATAATAATAATATAGGTGAAATAAATAATAGTGAGATCATTTGGGGGGGGGGGGGGTGCGATGTTTCCACAGGAGAGATAAAATACATGGGGTTTAAATTAACGAGTCACATGATAAGAGGAAACGAGTGCAAAGTTAAAGTTGAAACATGTAGTGTGGACTTCATCTTTGTTCCCTCTGTTCGTTAGTCAGAGCGACGAACCTCTCTCTCTCTCTCTCTCTCTCTCTCTCTCGCTCGCTCTCTCTCTCTGTGTGAGATTCCAGTGATTTTCAGCATCGTGTGTTTCCTCCTCTACATCAACCAGGCTGCTTTCAGAACGAAGTGCAAACAGACTTCCTTCCTTGCCGAAGCAAAACGTAAAAAAACAATTAAAAGATGCCCGTTTTCCGTTTCTCTCTCTCTCTCACACACACACACACACGGGCTCACGAGTTGCTGCGAGGGTTTGAGGTGTCCAGTCGGAGCCAGTGGAGGCCTTGGCGAGTGTAGCGCACTAGGACTGTCATGCTGGAGGTCAAACTCAGGTGGCCGAGGGCCTTGTCCAGGTCGCTTACCAGCCCTGTGAACATGAACACACACACACACACACACACACACACACACACGTCTTATCAATTATGACTAAACTGAAATGACACAAAACTGAAAATCCACCAATTAACAAATAAAAATCACAAATGCTACAACACCCCCATCTAGTGGCCAAAGTCTTACATTACATAAGACATGGATTTTTTTTACTGGGGTATCAATTAATTAAAACATTTTTCTTTATTCCTTTTGTCATTCTTTTTCCCCTTCATTCTTCCTTTCCTTTCTAGCTATATATATATTTTTTTTTCTTTTTTTTTTTCTCTTTCTTTTTTTCCTTCATTCCCTTTCCTTTCTCCCCATCATTTCTCAGATCCAAAAAAAGAAAACCCACTGATATTTAATACAGTTGGTCTTAAACGTCCCTGAAAAATGTCATTTGATCTTAACTACTGGCTTTACTGAACCTCATGTTGGTCATGTGATGGATTTCCTGACTTTCATCACTTTCTAAGTGGGCGGTGCCAAAGCGGTGACAGAACACACACCTAGCGTGCGATGACCTTTAACCCCCGCGTGCGTCCTGAACGTACCGGTGCGCGTGCGAGCCAACTCCTCGGCCTGTTCCCACGTCTCGTGAGCGCTGAGGAAGAGAGCGGTGATGTTGATGTACGATGACGCCATCTGCTGGATGAGCTGAGGAATGGACACGGTGGTGCTGCTGCTGCTGGGATTGGAGACGACCGAACTCGCCGGAGAAGGCATCGGGGACATCGGGGACGAGCTCCTGAGGAGACAGACAGACGGACAGACGCAGGAGATTTTACACGGTTCCTTTCTCTCATGTGTTCTAGCAGCGCTGCAACAGAGTGTTAAAAAAAAAAAAAAAGATAGGAAGGAGGACGTCTAGACTTACTTTGAGATGCAGGGGGAAGGAGCCTGCACCGTCCTGGAGTTCTGCAAACACCAAGAAACACAAAACTAGTGAGCGACCGCGGAACAACACGAGGCTGCAGTTTATTCGTGATACTGAGCACGAGGCTTTCACCTTGAAATACTCGGTGAGTGTGCGGGAATACTTCAGTGCAGATTCTCGTTTACAGCGAAACATCGCCATCTGCAGGAGGGCCTGGCATCGCATGCTGCAAAAACAAACAAACAAAAAAAACCAAAAACATTTCAGAACACGCACATTCATCGCACAACACAAGACCATCAAGACTAAATAAATAAATAAATAAATAAATAAATGTATGAATAAATAAATAGACAAATTATCAGATATTTTATTACTCACCATAGTACTAAGAAGTCTCGTTCTATTGCTGGAGCCGAGGGGTCTAAGTAGTTCTTCAGCTTCAGGATGAATCTGATAAATAAAAGTAGAAAATATACCGAAGATGTAAACAACCTCCAAATCACTCGAGCATTTCTTTTAAAAATAAAATTTAAAAAAAGACCCGAAGATTTATTTCTTTAACAATTTCATGCAGGTCTCTGAGCTCCTCGAAGTGTGTGTGTGTGTGTGCGCGCGCGCGCGCAGGTGTGTGTGTGTTCCCCCTTAAATAATGCATATATTTTTACCCCAGACTCCCTCTGTTTCACTCCTCCATGCCTTTTCAGTGTCTATGTAAACAGTAGAAGTACTGCTGAGCCACGCCCACCAGAAAACAGCAGAGCTGAGTAACAAGCCGGGGGCGGGGCTCTTTTTATTTGAAGTCACAATAGGGCGGCTTTTTAAAACCCTGGCTAATACAAAAATGTTTAAGGACGAAACTTGAACTAAAACGAAAATGAGGAAGATCAAAACCAGAAGGTGGCGCTAATGCAACATAATGTATGGCGTCCGCTGGTAGAAGGAGGAGAAGAAAATGGAATCAAAGACAAAAAGCAAGGGATCTTTTATTTTCCCGCTCTTTTTTTGTTTGTTTGTGTACACACACACTGGAGTCATTTCTGAATGTCTAAACATGACTTAAAAGGGATTTTTGCATAATAGGTGGCCTTTAAAGGAAACATCAAATTCTTTAAGCCTATAGATATATATTTTTCATAAAATAACAAAAGAATAAAAAGTTAGGCATTTTTTTAGTTTGAGTCTAATCACAGTTTAAAAAAATAAATAAATAAAGACTTTTTTTCCACAAATACGAGGTGCATAAAATTACACCAACACAGAAATGACAAAGAACTGAAAATCCACCAATTAACAAATAAAAATCACAAATGCTACAACACCCCCATCTAGTGGCCAAAGTCTTACATTACATAAGACTAGGATCTTTAAAATAATGCTTTTTTCAATACAAGAATTCCATACATTAATTTCCTTATATGGTCAATCCTTTACATGCACTCTCGCGTCCGTGTGCACACACACACCCCCCATGCACTGACCTGATAAGATCTACGGTGTCGGAGAACATGGTGTATGCTGATTTGGGCGTCTGGGGATCTGTCTCCATGGCGATGCCGCTCTCTACAAAGGACATGGCCGCATCCAGGTAACTCAAGGCCTTCCCCATTTTATCCGCCTAGAGCAGACACGCACGTAACAGGATGAGTAACACACACATACACACACCTGAACACTACTATTCAGCATCATCCAAACCGTTCCCTTAGAGACCCTCCGTTATATAACCCAGGCATCATTAACTAAACTCATTATCAGAGTATCAGGACCTTAAACAACACAGCAGGTGTGAGAGGACACAGTCTAACCGTCTAACCCTACACAGACACAATTAGGGTCTCCGCGGGTCTTTGAGGTTCCTGAATTTAGCTTTTTAGTAGTTTCGTCACTTTGGAGTCAGTGTGGCGACAGATGAATCGTTACTGAACAGACCTTTCACTCTCAATCTCTAATAACTCTAAACAGAGTAATAAGTACAACATGCTGCTCTTTAAGAAATTAAAAATTGGCATTCTTACAGGAGCATTTTGTCATGAGATAAAACAAAACAAAAATCTCAAGACGTGCTGTTTAAGGGAACTAATCAACGTTGGTTTGGATATAGTGACTCCGCCCCCTCACACCACGCCATCGCTGATTATTGGAGCAAAATGTGTGTATTATTATTTTTTCCTTCTCTCTTTACAATATAATTATTTGATCAGACACTCTATAAGAACGCCTTTGACAAACGAAGAACGTACTGTTCTCAAAGCTGCCGCAGATGTTTACTTCCTCTGCGTCCGCAGGCTCCGAGACACTCTGTTCCCAGGTAGATGATTGAAAAGACGACGGAGCGACCCGCGGGGATTAAAGCTAAATGCAATCTGAAAAAGTTTTTCAGGCCAAGTCACGGAGGAGGCAGGTGCGTACACGGCGCGGCCCACGCATACTCGGGATACTATTTATTTTTCCAGACCGCTCGCTCAGTCGGCTCCAACCCCGACACACACCGAATAAATCTAAGCGAAGCATCGACAGGTGTGAATATAAAAGGCTGTCGTTCATTTCGAATGAAGATATGATCATGATGATATTTTGACTATTTAAATCGGACACTTTAATTCCACAATATTTCCTTTCAGATGGTCCGTTCTGATATTTAATCCTCTACTGATAAACACACAGGAGGTCACAGATCCGTAATGTAAACATCTGCATCGGTCATGTGACCCGTCTGGAATTATTTGGGTGTGTGTTAGTGTATGTGAATGTACCGTGAAATGTTTGAATATGTTGTTTGAATTTCGATAAAACATCTTATTTTTCAACATGAAGCCTATTTAATTTCGTTTGCCAGCACATTTAGCTACTCAGATATTCATACTTCAAATGATGTCAAATGTTTTGGGACACCGTGTACAGTATATGGCTCAGAACGAAGCTCCAAACTTTTAGATTTTTTGGTGTCAGAAAGCTGTGATCAAGGAGCGTCGTCTAACGCGCAAGTTCCAAAGGGTGCAGTTCCTTGAATGACCACTAGCTGGCTCAAAAAAAAAAAAAAAAACAACAATCCACATAAAGCCCCGTGTTAGCTTGACACAAGGGGGGAAAAAAAAATGAAAAAAAGTTTTGTTCTCTATAGCTCGATTTCCCGTTCATGTTACGGGAGTGAATTTTTATGTAACTCATGAGTCAATAGTATATTAAGCTATACAATTCGCTATTAAGATACAAAGTTATTATGTATAATCGCACCATTAGAGGCGTGGCTGATTTGAGAGACAGCTGCAATACTGTATAGTGTTGTTGACGTGTAGCGTACGGATGATGGCGTTCAATTAAACAGAACGTAACGTTAGCATGTGAATTACCATCAGTCAATGTAGCATTTTAGCCGTAGCTAGCTTGTGGTAACAGAGGGAAGCAGGTGTGTTAAGGATTAGCCGTGGTTTAATTATAATAATAATAATAATCCCAAGATTTGCCAATAATAGCGTGAACTCTCAACTTCACTGCGTTTTCTGTCAAAGTGCAAAGTGAATGAGTGAACGTGTCGCGGGAAACGTTACCATGGCGTCGGCTTTGTGCTTCAGCTTCTTGGCCTCCTTCATATGATGATCCACAGGGTACTGCCTGAAAGAGAAAGAGGAACATCCCGCATTTTAAGAAAATAAATAAAAAAAAATAATAATAATAATGACACACACATAAATGTCACATCTTTGCTGCTCAGGAATCGGGTATTTTTGGATTTCATCGTACTTGTCGTCAAACTTGAGCAGGGCTCTGTGCGCTGCCGGGGCTCCACAGGAAGACGAGGACGTGGACGAGGACGATGGTGGCGGTGGCGGCGGCTCCGGGGCGGACGTGCTGCTCTTTGGTGCTGTCTGTAACGCAGGAGAGACCGAGAGAATTTAATTATTAATAATCATATTATCTAAATCAATAAACACAGTTTTGCATGAGAAAAAAACTAAAATTATCTCCAGCACCACAATAAATAAATACATAAATAAATAAATCATACAAACACAGATAAAGCTAGTCAATAAATAAATGAACACACAAAAGGATAAATAACCAGTGAAGTTTTTGAATCCTTATTAATGTTTTTTTCAAAATATTATTTTCTTACAATATGTTTAATATTTAAATCTGTGTTAATTCCTAGTCTGTAAATTTCGAGGTTCTGTACCAACTGGAAATAAATAAATAAATAAATAAATAAATAAACAAACAGCGGCTCCACTTCGCCTCGTACCTTGTCATTCTTGGCGTGCTCCTCCCTGCTCGAGCTCTTCTTCTTGTGCTTGCTGGCCGCGGTGCTGGTCGAGGTGCTGCTCTCCTCCATGTCTCCCGAGCGGCGTTTGTGTCCCGGGTTGTGAGGGGCGTGAGCGTGGAGCTTCTTGCTGCTCTTCTTGTCCGTCTCCTCACGGCTGCTCTTCGCTGCTCTGTGACGGGGAGGAGGAGAACACGGTCAGAGCTTCTTTACACTGGAAGATCAGGGACTTTCCATTCCAGGTGTAAAGGTCTGTCCCCTAACCGTCCGACACACTCGGCTTAGTCATTTTAAAAATCCAACAGATACATGGATAGAGTGTATTGTTTAAAATGAAGATATAAAATGTCGATAAACCCATGCTGCAACTATACATCACCACGTAGTTTACTAACTAACCAATTAAGCAAAAAACAAAACAAAAAAAAAAAAACATTTTATGTCTGTATAAATGCTTGTGTCATAAAAATCTAACTGACAAAAAAAAAAGAAAAATATATAAACTTTATATAAAATGTCAGAAAGCAAAGAACACACCTCCCCAAAAAACAAAAAGAATATACAACTTAAAATCTAAAAAATCCTGCAAGAACAAAAATAAACAAACTAAAAAATAAGAATTAAACAAAAAAATTATAAATAAATAAAAAACACCTACACTGTGAGAAACCAAACAAAAAACCCAAAACAAGCAAACAAAAAAAGAACAACAATTCATATAAACATACCCAAAGTTTTTTTTTATTTAAACAACTAAAACAAACCTTTTAAAAAACAAACAAAAACAAGGGGGAAAAAATAAAACAAGGAACAAACAAACAAACAAAAAAAAACTATTTTACTATAAACCTTCGCTGCTCATTTTATTTTAAATATTATGAAAAAATCACTTCCCTTTAATTTAAGCCAATAAATTTAACCCAGATATTACGCTGGATGAAGTTTTAAACTGCTGGAAAATCTGTAAATAATCGTGTTTTTTTTTTGCATCCGGAATCCAGTCAAATCGAGTGACTTCTTACTGCAAGATTCAAATAAACTAAACATACGATTATTAAACCTAATTCTGGATAGTTTAGCTTTTTTGTATAAACAGATGCTTAAATTTAATTAATTTAAGAAAGAAACTAAGAATTTATGTTTAAAATAGTAAAAGATTTCTATAAACAGATTTAATATTCTTAGATCTGGTTTGTTATGATCTAATAATAAGAAACTGTAGATTTATAAATTTGACTAGATTCATGTTGACTCATGTCAGACATTATTTGCAGCAGGTTGAGAATAAATCGCCATGGCGATGTCACTGGTGTAACACCAACCAGTTAAAAACATCAGTTTTCCCAGTTAGCAGTGTCAGTGTAGTTAATTGGTTACATTTCAGTAACTCGGTGTGATATAATTAATTACCTGGAGTTAAATTAACGTACTTTAACACATGAGCCCCGTAGAACTTTCTGCTGTAACAGTGGTGTGTGTACAAGTGTGTGTGTACAAGTATGTGTGTGTGTGTGTGTGTGTGTGTGTGTGTGTGTGTGTGTGTGCTGGTGACTCACTCTGTTTTTCTGTTGGGCTGAGATGAAGACGACGCTTTTCTCTCTTTGTCCTTTTCCAGTTTTAGCTTCTTTTTTGGCACATTGAGCTCACTGTGATCAGCCTGAGTAAAAATAACACACACACACACACACACACACACAGTCATCTTCAAATCTGGGTCACTCATTGACCCTTTTTTACACTCCAGCTTTTTTGAACTCAACCTCACTGAACACCTTTGAGATATGAACTCGAGCCTCTTTGACGTCGCGACATCAGCTCTTGTGGAACGTGTGAATGGCCGCGCTCTATTTAAATTCTAGTGGAAATCCCTCAAGGAAAAGTGAAGCGCATTATAACAGCAAAGAAGGAATGGAGCTGGAAGCGGATTCTCAACAGGCACGTACAAGTCTGATGGTCAGGGGTGCATATACTTTTGCCCATACAGTGTGGCTCTAATGTTCAATGTGTTTCTAAGTCTGAAGCCTTGATGCCCTGTTCAATCTGTTACATAAGTCACACAAACTTGTAGGATTTGATCACAAGGTTCAAGTTCCATGCATGACCACCAGGTGGCAGAGGTGACCAAAAAGGCCCAGGTGCGTCTTCACGCACCTCCAGTGACATGCACACTCATACACTTCCCTGTCATGATTAATAACTCCGGTGTCACTCTGAAGAGGACGGCTTCAAATAGGATCGAATCCCGATAATAAATCTACATAAATCTGTGTTTCGTTTCTTTCCAAACTGAACTTTCCGATCTGATCTGAGATCTTTTCCATGGAACCTGTCCATTTTAAAGTGTTTAATGATTTACTTACTGATTCTCACTCCAGGGCTGTTACTATTCTTATTTTAGTGGGCTGCATATTTATATGCATGCACACACACACACATACACACAAGTTGATGTTTGACACACCATGTTCTCAAATGTTTTGCAAGCCAGGGATCGCTTTACCTACAAGAACAAAACCTCAGCACCGATTGATTTTCTGAACATAATATGACTCTTTAAATTCAAGATGGCAGCGAGCCAGTAACCAGGATCAATAACGGGGTGGTGCAGGGGCAGATACAGGGGCAGATGTGCATCAGAATTATGATGGAAGGGAGATTAAAATAGAAGTGTTTGTATGTAAAGAGACGATGGTGTTTTGTGTTAGGATTGATTTACATTATATTTAAACTTGTAAACTTGATCATATATTCCTAATATAAGCATTTTTCAAACTGTACTACAATAAACGTCTGATCATTATGATAAATAAATGATTAAACAACGCTTAAATAATTTTGTCATGTTGTAAGACATGACAAATCCCTCCATAATAAATGCCATTTTCTTAAGGTGCAAATTTCTCACAAATGTTGCCAAAAGCCGTGCTTAGTCACATGACTAGGGCTCATTATAATATCTGATGAAGAAACACAACTGAGACAGCGCTGACGAGAAAGAGATGCGAGTGGACATATAAGATAGCAGTTTGAAAGATGGAGATCAAAGTCCCTGGTTATGTTCTTATTCACAGGGAGTCCCTCAAGGTTCAGTACTCGGTCCACTCTAGTTAAGAATTTACCCATTATCTCTCGGATGTTGTAACGGCGCCTTTCACTCTCGTAACAATAGCACTCAGAATATGTCGTGATCACAGCAGTGCAAAAGCGTAGGTAGTGCAAGTGACAAAAAGTTTAAATTTATGTTAAATTATGTAAATGTGCTGAAAAACGATGGCAGCAACAACAACAACAACAGTACAATTAGCTCAAACATATAACACTGTATAAAACTACTAGCATCCTGGTAAAATCAATCAGGTAAAGAGAAACTCACAGCTCTTTTCTTGCTCGCTTTACCAGGATCCTTTTCCTGCTTTGGTTTCTTTAAAGGCGTCTCCACATGAACGGTGGTTGCCGTCTTCGTCGCTTTGGGTACCTGTGGCACTCTAGACAGCTGGCTCAGCTGGATCTTCACCACCAGAGCAAGAGGATCGTCGCCGTTAGATTTAGACGCTGTCGATTTGGATTTCCTGTCCGTCGTTGGCGAGTGAGCCCGGCTCTTTTTGGAACTCTTGGACGTCGCAGGAGTAACAGTTACGCTGTTTTTGAGTGGTGGAGACGTTGGCCGGATAGGCTCCGCCTCCTTTTTGTCCTCCACCACCACCACCACCATCGTGGCAGTCTTAGCAACCGATTCTTTGCTATCCCTTTTTTCAGAAGACGAACGTTTGGCTGTTTTTTTGCTCTCGGATTTCTTCTCGTGGCTCGTTTTCGTTTTTACCTTTGGCCTTTCTGTGAATGTTGCATGTTTGTTGCGCGGCGTCACCTCCACGCTTTCTACAAGCAGGCTGCTCTGGGATTTGGTGCTCTTGCTCAGGTGGTTCATACCTACCGCTTTTCGGTTTCCTGCCTCTGTACTGGCAGTAGACGCAGGTTTGTGGCTAGCATGCTGGCTTTCGGGAACAGCGGCGGCTTTGGCCTCGGAATTGGCGTTGCTCAACTCAGGCTGAGAGGGGGGAGTCCGGGAGTTGTAGTGTTTCTTAGTTTTGGGTTTGGAGTCCTCCTCGGAGCGAGTGTGCGCTTGGGATCTGGTGCTGGTCGCAGGTTTGGGGTTGGGTTTCGGCGCAACGTCTGCGTGGTTCTGAGGGTTCAGGCTTTGCTGGCTTTTCTTGATCCAACTGATCAACTGCCAGCTGATGTCTTTCTGCCCCTCGGCCTGGGGTGTACACACAAACACACACGCATATATAAATAAAACACACACATATACTGTACATATACACAGTGACAAAAGCAGACAGACAAAATAATAAAACCTTCATAAAGGCGCATAGTTGTTAATATAGCGAGGTTTAAGGAAGGAGTCTCCAGTGTCAGCGCTCTGAGATTACTCTTTATGGTTTGTCTGTAACATGACAAGCTTAACGTCATGAGACAGAAGAACAAACTTCACACTTCACAAACGTGGTGTGTTTTAAGATCAACTCCCATTTGTGTTCATGTTCGTTGTGCTAACCCTGAGCAGCTTCTAAAAATATGGACCTTTTTTGCTGATGCCAAAGCGAAACCCACAGACTGCTTTTCCCAGACACGATTGTGAGGTTTTCGTGGCCGTATAAAATAAGAACGTGGCTGGAACACTTTTCTGTCGCTGTTGACCTTTAGTGACCTGGAGAATCCGCGCTCCCGGGTAGAACCGGACGTGGGCACGCCGAAGCGCAACCGCCAAACCCGCTCTGCTACTTCCTACTGTGGGCGGCTTCAACCATTTGAAATATGTTCTGTATTGACGTGGACACGCAGTGATCTCTCGCTAACGAAGCGAAAGCGTGTTCAGTGCTCGATCCGCGCGTCCCGTTCCGGTGGGGTGACTGAAACGAAAGCCGTAAACGCACTGAGCACGGAGGATCATTTTTCAAGCTCTTCTCATCACTTTTAATTCAGAACGCGGATCGATTTTAGCTTTAACCGAACCATCTGAGAGGGAGCTTGAATTCCTGACTCATCACAGTCACGCTGCTTTTTTTTCCTCCTGTTTCTCCATCTATTTACTGTTAAAGTTGAAGTATGTACAGTCCACTTTATGGTTCTGGCTGCGCGGTTTCTTTTAGCAGATAGATAATTAAAAAGAGGTCTCTGCGGTCCGAGACCTGCGCCGAGTACCGATTCTAGTGAACTGTACCATTGTGCATGTTTTGAGAGCGCGAGTAAGAAGAATTCCAAACTTTCATCCTGAACCTGTGTGATGTCATAAAGGTCATCAGAGTTAAGCACAGCGGATGAAATCACGATTTCCAACATGCTCAAATTTTTAAAAAATTTAGTCAGAGATTAATTTATAAAAACAGCGCAGCAGTTCAGAAGTTATTTGAACGTGTATTATTGCAGTTTTTGTAGACTACGTTGGTGGTTCGTGCTTTGTCAGATCTATAACGGTACAGACTGTAAAATATAATCACCGATACACCAAAACCCTGGTTAATTCATGAAATAGGCAACGGGGTGGAGAAAACAGAGTCTGGCTGCTGGTTAGAACTTGAGCTATCAATATTAATACGTTAAACGTGATTAATATAAAATTTTACATATTACAGGTAGTCCCAAACTTATGAATGAGTTCCGTTCTGAAGAGCACGTTCATAAGTCGGATTTGTTCTTAAATCTGACAAAGTGAGTCTTATACGCCTTTGACACGAGTATAAAACATAAAGCATATCAAAATCTGTCCCCTTTCCCCACACTGCCGTCATGTGGCCAAAAAACATACTGTAAGTGTGCCTAAAGAAATGAATCTAACACACGTCAAATGTAACAGTGTTGTCGCTGAGCCTTAAGATTTTTGCGAGGGGAATCCCAGACGCCATTTTGTCTCCACTGTATTGGACTGTGAACTGTTTTGTTGAGGATTTTTCTGAAATTAGGATTATTCACTATCAGGACAGACATTTTCTTATCATCATCGTGCTGCCGGACTGATTCATTGAAACCGGTAAGGCCGACTTATTTCTCCCGCACCCCACCCCACGCACACACACTATACCGGACTTTAGACATTTTGTACATTTACTTACACACTGAAAATATTTTATATAATTATAAATATTGGTATCTGGTGCACTGCAGTGTCTATTTTTTGTACAATAAACGTGAGCTACTTCTGCAATTAAACCGGAAGTAGAACCAAGGTCCGTTCCTATCTGTCCGTTTGTAACTCGAATGTTCGTAAGTCGGGGACTACTTGTAGTCAGATTAACTCTGATTAACTAGATTAAATTTTTGCATCATTTTAACTGAAGCATAATTTTAACTGATGAATTTACATAAAACTTCATGACATTAACCTTTTAAAAAAAGAAAAATGATAATAAATAAATAAAATAGAAACTACAGGGAGTGGAACAGGGCTAAATGCCCCCCTGCACGCTAAACTACTAAAGCGTGTGCTCGAATAGATACTCTGTGAGATGATTTCTCAGAGTTGTGAAAAGGACAAAAGAAAATTAACTAGAAAGCATGTGTGGGTGTTTTTTTTTTTTTTTTGCTGTTCCTGACAATGGACTGGGTCCGACATGGCAAATCATTTCTTATAGAAACATTATTACTGTGTTTATTACGGTGCATTTTGTTGTTGTTCGCCCACACGCATAGAGGAACGAGATTCAGAGATCTGCTGCGCGTAACAGCAGGTTCATTTGATTCCCTACAGAACAAAAAAAAAAAAAGTCAGTTTCTGTCTCTGTGTGGTTGTGTGTGTGCGTGTGTGTGTGTGCGTGAGTGTGATGTGTGCAGTCAGATCATGTCTCTACTTGTATACCATTTAAATGTTGAATTTTTTCGCTGAAACACTGCACGTGTGTGTGTGTGTGTGTGTGTGTGTGTGTGTGTGTAGCATAATTGTGCACTACTCATGTGCTAATGGTGTTTTTATTAATTTTATTTTTTTACACAAACCGTGCGTTCGTGTACCTTGGCTGGTGGCGTGTGACTCCTGTGAGCGGGCGGTGTGTCGTCCGTGACGCTCTCGCTGCTGGATTCGGACTCGGAGCTGCTCTCGGAATCGCTGGAGCTCCCAGACTCGCCTCCACTAGGGGGAGCCAACACGGCTGTGTCTTCACACACACTACAACAAAAATCAAGGAAACGCATCAGAACAGAACCGGATCACATATTCAGACGTGTTTTTTTTTTAATTGCCTTCTATCAGGCGGCTCTAAAGGTCATCATTTTGATGCGGGCGACTCTAGACTGTAGCTTTTGCTGTAGACCGACGACACACACTGTGCACTCTGAAATGTAGAGGAAGGTTAATGAGACTCACACTGGGTGCTGGTGAACGGGTGACAGCGCAGCTTTCGGTGGTGACTCACTGTGCTCTGTAGCAAGAGAGAGAGAGAGAGAAAGAAAAGAGTAAACAAGTGACACATGAGAAGAAGAGAAACTTGTGAAATGAAGAGGAGAAACTTGTTCACTGATTTCTGGAAATCTCCTCGGGTTAAATGCACTTTGCATCACACTCACACACACACACACACACACTCACACACTCACACACTCACACACTCACACACTCACACACTCACACACTCACACAC
>JAQQZT010000011.1:25077359-25089190 GCA_030068275.1 Clarias platycephalus | reverse complement strand
GTGTGTGTGTGTGTGTGTGTGTGTGTGTGTGTGTGTGTGTGTGTGTGTGTGTGTGTGTGTGAGAGAGAGAGTGTGTGAGACTCACCTTGTTAGGAAACGAGAATTTGGAAGGCTCTGCTGTACTCGGAGTCTGAATGGCCGTTAGCAGAGGCGGCCATGAGTGGGTCATTTCCTGTGTGTGTGTGTGTGCGTGTGTAAGTATGTGTGTGTGCGCGTGTTTAAGTATATGTGTGCGTGTGTGTGTAAGTATTTGTGTGTGAGTGGAAGAGAAAGAGAGAGAAAGAATTAGAACAGACTGATCGTGAAAGACAAACAAAGGCTACTGTATGTCTGGCAGGACGTCTCTCGCTCTCGCAGGGACACGGAGAAACAGTCACACACACTCTTACATTTTGCAAACATTAACAGAAACGATAACACACACACACACACACACACACACACACACACACACACACACACACACACACACACATACACTAAGACAGGGTACAGATTCCTTCAAACTTTCCATCAACTTCATAAAACTCTCCAGTGATCCAGGATCGAGTGGAGTGAGACAGATGGAGGGACTAAAGGCAGAGAGCGAGACAGAGACACAGAGAGACGGGTGGAGTGTGCAGGTGGTGGTGCGGGTGGTGGTGGTGGTGTACTCACTCGGAGAATCTCTTCCACTCGCTGAACATCATTTGACAGCATCTGCAGGAGAGAGACGTGACAGTCAGAAACATGACTAGAGCAACAGAGAGAGGAAGGGGGCGGAGGGAGAGGGAAAAAGTGTGTGTGTGTGTGTGTGTGTGTGTGGAGAGAGATAACCATCTAACGTGTTTAGCCAACTAAACCAAAGAGAGAGACACTCAGAGAGAGAGAGAGAGAGAGAGAGAGAGAGAGAGAGAGAGAGAGACGTAGAGTCACTCACAAAGAAAGACACACAGAGAGAGACGCTCAGAAAGAGAGAGAGAGAGACACACTCAGAGAATGACGCAGAGAGACACTCACAGAGAGAGAGAGAGACACACTCACAAAGAATGATAGAGACAGAGAGAGAGAGAGACACACAAAAAAAAGACAGACATTCACAGAGAAACAGAGAGACACTCGCATACAGGGAGAGAAAGAGGATTAGACCAAACAGACACAGAGAGAGATATTCAAAGAGACAGTCAGAGAGAGAGAGAGAGAGAGTGAGTCAGACAGACACACACAGTCAGACACTGAGAGGGACTAGACAGACTGTTTCACCCAATCGAATCACATGACAGGTTGCATTTTTTTTTTTACAAGGATCAAAACACCATGTCTCATTACCCCCCTAACCCCCCCCCCCACACACACACACACTTTCTTCCTACAGCTCCACCATTCACGTCTCTTCAGTAATCACTTTACTCCTGCTCAGAGTTCCAAGGAAGACACTAGTAACACCACGCATGACCCCAGAACACACCCTGGGGGGACACCAGTTCATCACAGGACAAACTTGTTTGACTCATGCAAACACAAGTCACATGTTAACTTTTTTTTGTACTGCAATGAAAGGTTGTGTGTAGAGAGGAAGCGTGTACGTGTGTTCGTGTGTGTGTGTGTGTTCGTGTGTGTATGTGTGTGTGTTCGTGTGTATGTATGTGTGTGTATGTGTTCGTGTGTGTATGTGTTCGTGTGTGTATGTGTGTGTGTGTGTTCGTGTGTGTATGTGTGTGTGTGTGTTCGTGTGTGTATGTGTTCGTATGTGTGTGTATGTGTTCGTGTGTGTATGTGTGTGTTCGTGTGTGTTTGTTCCCGCAAATTCCATTCCTTCCTGCTCCTCCCCACATATACACTTTGATCATTATGGTACTTAATGTAAGTGCTTGTAAATATGAAGTGCCCCGTTATTAGTATTTATGATTATTTAGAATTAATTATTCAAATTTTTGTATTTTTGTATTGATTTTTATAAGTTGCTTTTATTTAATAAGTTGAAATTACTGTCACTTTGTAGATATTTATGATACCTGATCAATAAGTAAATAGTTACGGCACAAATTTTTTTTTTTTTTTTAACACTGTGTTTGGGAATCAGGAAACACACACACACACACACACACACACACACACACACAATGTAATAACCTTCCTGGATGTTAAATATAATCACACGGGGCCCTCATGGCAGGCTGAATGAACAAAGCTAGATGTTTTATGATGCGAGTTTTGTCCCTGGTGAAAAGCCTGAGGAATGTCGACTCTCTCTCCTAAAGGAGTTCACACCGTCCTGGGATATTCCGGGCGAGGGGACTCCGAGCTCTGCAGTGGAAACTATTTACAGGAGTACACCCGCTTCGGTGACATCATCCATACCCTGTGTGTGACTGACGAGCCGAAGTCGGCGTGCTAAATTAGGAAGAGGGAAAAGTTTAACACTGTGTGCTGAAGTGGATTAAATGTCGACTCCGCAATTGTCTCTTTTGTCCGATTCGTCTCAACTGGTTATATTTCTTACAGTATTAAAAAATAAACTCTTAAATGATTTTATTTTAAATCGTTTTATATTAAACTCTTAAAACAGCACAAGTTGTACAGCATGTCAAGATCATGTCTTGCACAAAGAGAGATTTTATTTCCAATCTCCTGCACCACACTCCAGTCCTGTAGGTGGCGATAATGACCACCAACCGATCAGAAATTCCAAAGAACCAAAAATAAAATAAACAAATAAATAATAATCGTTTTTACGTCCTTTGCAGAAGATGGAAGTGGACTGTATTTTCCAGAAAAGCTACAATGTGTTTAAGGAATTTCGTCAGTTTCGGACAATTTAACGTTTGCAAGTTAACCTAAATAATTTAAAAAGTGTGAATCGTTTCTGAAGCTAAACCTGACCCACTGATCCGATTAATTGAATCAATCAATTGAAGATCTAGAATTTATGCATTATGTAGTACAATTTTTATATTCGTACGATTAATCTGTTTATAGCTACATGTTATGGAAAGTCTGCAAAACTATTTTGTTCTCACTTACAATAATTTCCTCAGTTTAATTCAATAGAAAACAACAACAACAACAACAAAAAAAACTTATGTTGAGGTACGAAGACACGCCCCTCCATGCCCAAAAACAGACACACTTCCAGTTTGAAAACTTTGCTAAAGTTACAACTTCTCATCTGGTTATTACAAAGCACTGATCATGCAAAACCCCAACCAAACCTCGTCTGATGAAAACGTCACTGTATCAACAACAACATGCGGCTATGATGTTATTTTCAGTTTGTTTCGTGTTACTTTTTAGTCACAGCACATCTCTTTGCACTAGAAACCCAGTCACCTGTTCGGGCGTCTCATAGAGTGAAGTGTACTGAAATTATTGGTTCTCTTTTAAAAGCTAGTCTGTCAGTATTAACATGTCTTCACATATTTCTTTTTATTACTAAGCCCAAACATTTACAGTAGGAAGACTTTACACATAGTAGACAGTTAATTATCACAGCGGTTTTAATTGAACACACTCGCTGGTGTTTGTAAACCAGCTGGAATAATTGTTTTCTTGAGTAAGAGGGTAAAAAAAAATAAAAGGAACAAACCTGGACCTAAAAGCACTTTTAAACCTTTTTACATTTTTGTGAGGACCTTCCAGTGACATCATAATTCATAAATATAAATCAATGCTATACCTATAGTAACTCTTAACCCTAACCTCAGTAATCAGAAAGAAACCTATTAAATAAATTTTAAACGCCGTAAAAAAAAATAAAAAAAAATTGTGGGAATTGTGTGTTTGTGAGGACATCAGACATGATCCCATCATTGTGAGGACTTGCAATAGTAACACATGTACACACTTTTTAACATACAGTACATTTTTGTGAGGACATTTGATGCAATGCAGTCCACAAGACACGCGTGCACCCACACACACACACACTTCAATCAGAAGGACAATCTCAGACCCACAATCAATACAAACACAACCACATGTTTGTAGTTGTGAGGACATCTGACATGATTCTATCATTGTGAGGACTTTTTGTCCTTTTTAGGTCTTGCAAAGGGAAACAATACATGTACACACACGTCTAAAGTCATAAAGTCAGGGGGACAAACTGGAGAAAGTGTACTGCTCCAATGAAATCAGTTTTTCGGCTCAAAATCGTTTTCTTTTCTTCTCGATATGTAAAACACGTTATTTTTGTGAGAACATTTGACACAATTCTGATACTGACAGGATTTTTCGTCATAAGGGCCAAAATAAAAAGTGCACACACGCACGCACCCACACACACTTTAGAAATCAGAAGGGCAATCTCGGACCCGCAAACCAATCGATAAAAACACAACTTCCTATTGTATTTGTACGCTATTTGTTGTAAAGACCAGGTGGTAGTGAGGACCTTGGACGCCATTCAATTCACCCAAATTAGTTTTTGGACATTTTATTTCAATTTACTTTGGACATGCTGAAATCTCATTTCACTTTAGCCTGGTTTGTTCTGTACATTTCGTAATACTCAAGGTTCAAAAACCTTTATTCATCCCGAGGAGCGATTTAAGACCAATTGACCAATTATTTTACCAATATACCAATTAACTTAAAATGATAAGGATATCTGGTCCTGAAAAAAATAGCTACATGATTTCCTTGGTGCTAAATGTTGTAGAAAAATCTCTTGATAAAACAGTTTTTCTTACTAATGATAAAGAAAGCATGATCAACAGTTTCTGTAAAATTGAAAACAGACTGAAGGCTAATGTAAGTGTTCTGGGCACATTTCCATAAATCGAGGCTAAGCTTTGATGCCCGGTAGGGAAGGTGTATTAAACGCATTGCTTGCATTATTTTTTTAGGATGGGTTTATCAGGATGTAACAGCATCAGATACAGAGAAATGTGTGTGTATGATTATAGATAATACATGAAAAAAAGAAAGAAAGAAAAAAAAAAGCAGAAACCAATAAGAGAACCAAGAATCCCAATCTCTGCCCTTAATGCCATTTGATATTTTTAAAATAAAAAAATAAACAAATAATTGTGACTAATTAGGTAAATAAATAATAAATGCTATCATGATGCATATGTATTTAACCCCCCCCTCGTTGGTTCTATAGTTTTTGGACATGCTGAATTCTCCTTCACTTTAGCCTGGCGTGTTCTGTACACTTCGTGATACTCTAGGTGGTGCTGTTAGAGACACAGTTTCATTTAAAGGTGCAAATCAATCAAGCTGCGAACACGCAACCGAGCAGCAGTTCACCAGACGCTTCCTGTGCAAGTGACCCAGTTTCCACTGCAAGTGCAAGACTGCGGTTTCTTCGACTGAGGCCAAAAAATTAAGCCTGTGTCAAAGCATGCTTTGTGTTTATGATGAAGGTTCCTGAGCTGAGTGACTGTGAAACAGGAACAGACAACAGACTTGAAGAAATACTACGGTAAATGTTTATATTTTATATGACGGGTGTTCAAGTCATTCGAACTCCTGTAATGTGCAAGTGGTTCACACAGACAGATGCGTCTCTTCCGCAAGTTGGCGACAAGTTATCGGTCAATTTTCAAGTGTCAGGGCTAAAGATCTAAATATCTTCAGGACAGCGATCTCATTTCCCCTCTCGTCTGTTCCAACCACTCAGCATTCAGCAGCAGCGGACTGATCATCTGTCATCATCCGCAATACAAGAAAGTCTGGAACTTTTTTGGGGGGGGTCAAAACTTTTGCAAACCTCAAATTGTACTAAAAGATCAAAAAGCAAAACAGGATACAAAAACATCAGCCACCAGAGACAAATGCAAGTGTGAACTTGTCATTTTTGTAATGCGAACTTGGGATAAGCGGGTATTTCTCTATCCATCTGTCACTGCTGGGAGCAGGGGAGCGCTCAGACCCGACCGCGCCTCACCTGAACTCACCGCGGCCCTCGGGAATTCACAAGATTTTAATTAATTAATTTAAAAGGCTCTCACTTTTATCTTTGATGCATACGTTGGAAGAACTGTTGCAGCCAGAGGTTACAAACTTGCCGGGGTTTAGCGGCGGGAACTTGCTCAAACGTCCGTTGTTGTAATCATGGCGAGCATCACACACCCAGGACACACTCCAAACCCAAACTAATCCATCGCAGGACAAAACCGAGTAACTGTGCGCGGTCTGATGATAAGCTACTGTTCCCGACGGGAATTACATCACAGTCGGCCTTTCTGTTAATAGACTGTTCATAAAAAACATTTTTATTGTTGTATACTACTAACCATTATACAACATATATATATATATAAAAATGTGTGTGTGTGTTTTTGCTAAGGTGACATTATTTGTAAGATGATGTTTATATGGAGTTTATAGGAGTCTCTGGTAACTTTTGTAATTTCTTTTAAACATACAGTACGAGTGTGACTTTACCTGAAAATTTTTTTGTTGATTTTTTTTTATTATTTTTTTTTTTTAATGATTTCGTTTTTTTTCTTTTATATGTTTTACTAAATTTGCGGTTGAGATTTTGGTTTTGTCGTGAAGTTTCCAAATTCACTATTCTGTTCTTTATTGTTGTTTTTTAAATTTCGTTGCTGCATCTTAGGTTGTGTAGTTCTGTTTGTTTGTTTGTTTGTTTGTTTGTTTGCCTGGGTGACATTATTTGTAAGATGATGTTTATTTGGTGTTTATAGGAGAAGTCTCTAGTGTTATGCTTCGTAATGTTTTTTTTAATGTACGAGTGTATGAGTTTACAGAAATTGCTAATTAGAAATACTTGTGTATCATTCATGATTACCAGCCCATGGGGGATACATACTTTTGCCTATGAATGTAACTAGCCGGCATTTAGCTCCAATGATGGTGGAAAAAGTTTTTTTTAAAAAGTATAAGAATTCAAATCAAAATCAATCATATTAAACGAGAGAGACTACAAGTGTAAACATGTTTTTATCATCATCATCATCATTATTAGTAATAGGAGTATAATTAATTAAGTAATTGATCAATTAACCAATTACTCAATCAATTAATTTATTTATTAATTCATTCATTTTAAAGTAAAATGAGGAGGGGGAAAAAAAAATTGTCGGCCAAAAAAGAAAAATCAAAAATGCAAATCAGAAATGATAAAATGGTGAAAACACGACAGCAAAACATCAACGTGAAACATCAAAAGAAAAAAAGGGGGCGGTCCTTACTGATCATCACACGCTCTGTGCTGATTGGCTGTGGTTCATGTCAGTCTAAGAGCCGGTGGAAAACTAAGAACCGGAGAATGATTACAGTCAGAGGAAACCCGAGCCTGAACAAAACCAGTGAAGCGTTTATTCCTAATTATTTTTGTTATCAATCTGAGGTTATTTTAGATACGTTTATAACGTTTCACTGAATTAACAAAGCTGTGAACGGTAAAAAAGTCTGATTATTTCATCAGTAAAAATACAGTTCTATTGAGTGTGTGAGTGTTTTTTTTTAATGATTTAGTTTTTTTTCTTTCATGATTTTTTATATTATTTGTTGTGTTTTTGGTTGTTTGTCACGTTTGTCATTTTCTGTTATGTTCTTCATCGTTGCTTCTCAACTTTGTCTTTGGTTTTGTAGAAATGTTTTTGCTTTTGTTGTCCAGTTCCCAAATTAACTTGTTTTGTTCTTCGTTTCATTGTTTTGTTGTAGTTTAGCTGGTATTTCTTCGGGTTTTTTTTTTTTTTGCGTTTCTGAATTTTTGGTCCGTTTTTTTTTTTTTTTGTTCCCCCCCCCCAGTTTGGCCGACATGCTTTTCATTTTCTTTTTGCATTTGTTGATCACACGCTCACTCCACCATATTAAATTTGGAACTTATATTGATATTTATCTGATTATGTTCAAAATATTACGTCACCATTTCTATAATAACAAGACCTTTTATAGCTGCTATGGTGAACGTGAATAAATAGTTTATATAGAAGCTGATGTAACGTGTATGGAAGGAGTTTCAAAATTTCAAATCCAAGGTTTTATTCGTCACATACGGTCATACACAGTACGATATGCAGTGAAATGCTTATACGACCGCTCGTGGCCTTTAAACGCTAAATTATCAATAGAAATAAAAATAAGTTAGGGAATGGAAATTAATAAAAATATAGGGAGGATGATAAGAAAAACAGAATATTCATCTATTTATCTATTTTTTTAAAAAGTGTGAAAAATGAAATGAAGTATAAATTTACAGTTGGATTTTGGGTTTGTTGCCCAGTTATTTTATTTTATTTTTTTTTGTTAGTTTTTTTATTTACTGCTCTGTTCTTAGTTTGTCATTGTGTTTTTGGTTTTGTTAAATGTTTAAATTTACTGTTTAGTTCTGTTCTTTGGGTTTTTTGTTGTGCTTCAGAATTTCGTGTTTTTTATTATTATTATTATTATTATTTTGTTGTTACATTTCCAAATTTGATGTTCTTTTTTTTTTTTGCTGTTGTTGTCAAGTTTCCTGACTTGCCTTTGACTTTCTTTACACGTTAGTGGCGGGTTGTTGGTTTAGTGATGCGATTCACACTTACGAGAAATTGACTGCTGGATTTTATTCGTCATTGTCTTTTTGACGCGTGTCGTTGGTTATGTTGGCCGTTTTTTGGCTTTTTTGTCAAAATTCACTGCTCAGTTCTGTTCATGTTTTCTTTCATGATCTTTTTGTTGCGTTACTATTTTTGTGATCAAAATTTTCCAGAGTTCCTGTTTGGTCATGTGGTTGTGTTCTTTTTCGAATTTGTTTGTTGTCTTGACTGTTCATTTATTTCCTGACTCTCATTGTGCTTCTAAATTTGCTGACATTATTTAAAAATTTTCTTTTCCATTTCAGTTTTCGTTGCCATGTTTCCCGCTTCAGCGACTTGGTTTTCATTTACATGCTACCGTATTAAATTGCGCATATTTAGGGAGTATACAGTACATACAGTATATGAGTATATTTAAAAGAGATCTATATTGAAACAACGTCTAACCCAGACAAAGCTGTTTTCTTAACCTCGAGAGAAGACGTTTGACGACACACACACACACACACACACACACACACAGAGCGCCTGAAACATGGCCGGTGACTCAGCCGGCGGCGTGTCGTGACCCATCTCCGTGAGCAGGTTCTCATTACTCTCTCGCTGCCTCTGTGGACACGAGCCAGGCTTTGTGCAGACACACCCTGACTGTGAGCACCAACGCTGCCTGCTATTGCTCAATTATACATTCTGTACTTCTCACACACACACACACACTTGTAATCTGATACTCTGCTTGCTAAGCTACCTACTACTTTAACGATCATTTAAAAGAAAATATGTTAAACATTACTTTAAAAGTTCTCAGGCACCAAAAAGACTCGCAGTCGCCTCCTCGGTTTTAATCACAAGTGGCACACTCCAAAAAAAAAAAAAATCTCGCAAAAACACATAAAATCTCAACCCTACCTGGGGTTTCTGACTTACACACACATATTTGCGGCAGGAGGACGTTTATTTTGCGCATAACACCATTCAAATGTCAGCGTGGTGCTGCTACAGGGAAACAATCAACATCGGCAGGAGGAGTGTGTGGATTGTGTGGCGAATCCGGGGCAAACACGAGATCCAGGAAGTGTTTTTTTTGTTGTTGTTGTTTTTAATTCCTCTTACGTACGACATGATGAAATTACATTGATTTGTTTAAAACAGACAACACTTTGAAGGTCTATTTATAGCTCATGCTTTATGCTGTGGAACATCCGTGTAACATGTTGTTTCCTGTTTTCAGGTACGTTCCAGCCGTTAGAAACGGACCACGACACTTTTTCCCGCTTCAAGTTAAAAATAAAAATAACTTAAAATATCAGAAGTTTTCCCGCCTTACGTCCGACACTGGAGTGTCCACTTCCACGGGAATTTTTTTAAACAACTGTTTCCTTCGGGATAGCTATTTTAACAATTACATTATTTATTTATTTATTTATTTATTTAAAAAGACATATTTACACATATTAGTCATTGTTACTATAGTAACCGTTTATCCGGAATGACGCGGTTCCCTAGGGTTTTTTTCCCCCTTTAATTTGTCGTCACCGGTATTTCAGTATTTCATGCTGTAAAAAAAACAACTTTAAAAACACCACAGTGCTGTGATTTGGCCGGTGTTTTGGACACGCACGCTTCTGAAGACCCGGTTGTGGGTATTTTTGAGCCGCTTGCGTGGACACGTCCCGCTTTCACAACAAGCCGGAGCATCTGCCCCGTGTTTTGGAACGACGCCTGGCTCCTGGTCTGTTTACATTTAAACACACGCTGCCTTTCCGTGTTCGCTTTCTCCTTGTTCGATCAGATAAGACGTCGCACACGGAACAGGCGAACAGTTTAAAAACGAGATAAGCGTGAAACAGTAAAAGGAGCTGATGGATGGACATGAACCTAAGGAAAAGATTGAACGTGTGCGCACACACACACACACACACACACACACACGGGACAGAGGGAGCGGAGGATACAGCTGTGATAATAAACACTCCGCCTCCCAGAGGAACGCTTCCGGGTTTTTGAGCAAATCCAGAAATTCACCCTGTTCCAGTCTTCACCTTTTTATGATTATAAGAGTTAAGACTCAATCCTGCACAATGTAACCATCAGTTTATGGAGAGGAGACGGACTCAGTGACACCTCAGAGAGAGAGAGAGAGAGAGATACACTTCATCACATCATGCACAGGTGTAGGTCAGAAAGATAATCATGACAATGAAAAGATTGTTAAAATGATTTTATATAAATTTAGAAATTACAAAGAAAAGGACAAAAGGGAAATAAAGAAAATTTTAAAAAGGGAAGAAAAAAAAAGCATTAAAAATGGGAAAAGAAAAAAGGATAAAGAAAAGAGAAAAGAAGAAAATGAGAATAAATAAATAAATAAATTGATCAGTGGGAGAAGAAGGAAAAAAAATTTAAAAAGAGAAAAAAGAAAGAACCAGATAAAGCAAAAAAAAAAAAAAAAGAGGGAGAGAAATAAAAGAAAAAAAAATAAAATGAATAAAAAAAAATAAAAGAGTATGCGGTAATAGATGCAAAAAAAGAAAAATGAGAAAAAAGAAAATCTGAAAATAATTATAAGTTTTAAAAAAAAAATTTTAAATGTAAAATGTTAAAAAAAAATAGAGTGATAAACTGAAAGTCAGAAGAAAAGAAAAAAACAAAGTGAAAAAATCTATAATGGGAAAGTGTAGATATCAGAAGAGGAGAAAAGGAAAGAATAAAAATTTTATTTAAAAAAATAAAAACACAAAATATTCCATTAAATTCCAATTGATATTCTATTAAAGTAATTTGTGTATTTTCTTAAGGTTGTTTATATATACACTGATATTTACTGAACACTGTGTGTGTGTGTGTTTAGTCATGCGTGTAGTCACGTGTGTAGTCGGTGCAGTAAGGTGTGCTGCGGTGGTGAGCAGGCGGATGAGGGACGAGTGAACGAGTGGATGAGTCACCGCGGCGACCTGGATCAGCACGAGCGGCTGTGAATAGCTACACGAGTCTATTCAGTGATAATCTGCGCTCGACACCCGCACGTGCGCCGCTTCTACCAACAAACACCCGGGTGCAGCAACTCACCGCCGTCAGGCCACGACCTCGGGTCGGGACGAGCAGATTCGGACCTCCAAGTTACCATAATCAAAATCTTTTTTTTTTTTTTTAAATTGAAAAGAAGTACAGAATAATTAGAAGTGAATATAGCCGTGCTAGTCTCCAGCCAAATCCAAAGATAAAATGAGAAAAATAGGAAGAAAATAATTTAAAAAAAAAAATATATATATATATATATATATATATATATATATACATACCGGATTCCAAAAAAGTTGGGACACTAAACAAATTGTGAATAAAAACTGAATGCAA
>JAQQZT010000011.1:25032728-25042984 GCA_030068275.1 Clarias platycephalus | reverse complement strand
CTGTAGGTCTATCTAGTTTTTTATTTTATTTTTATTTTTATTTATATATATATATATATATTTATATATAGGCCTATAGTACAGAATTTATCTATCTATCTATCTATCTATCTATCTATCTATCTATCTATCTATCTATCTATCTAACTGACTACAGTTCTGCAGCTGCATTAAACACCACCATAAGATCAGACATTTGCAAGAAATAAATTGTAAGACAAAACACAACAAGTTAAACCAATTAACCAGAATTATGCCTAATATGTGGATATTTGTGAAAGACATTTTCTGCAATGTTCTGCATACTGTTTGTACAAAAGTCTTAATACCCAAATAAATATCTTTACACACATCAGATAATAAAACAGAGAATAAACAGACAAGTCTGTAACTTCTAAAGCACTTAATAACTCTGTAAAATAAATGAAACTGTAGTCTGTCAGTCTCTCGGTCTCTGACTGATTCTCACGTCCATGAAAAAAAAAATAATAATAAAAAGAGCAAGCCTCCGACTCGAACTCACCCACACGTGAGTCTGTGAAGCGGATGGTGGTCCTTGTCTGCAGCGCCAGAACAGCCCTGTAGGTCCGAGCCGTGCAGTCCAGGGTGCAGTCAGACGGCACGCGCACGTCTGCAGGCGCTTCCCTGAGAATGTCATCGCTGTCTCTGCAGTCCCACCCGCCGTCTCGTGCAAACACCAGAGCAAACACACAACACACCGTTCCCCAGGGCAGAAAGCAGGAGCTGACGTACGCCATTGCCTTCCAGATACAGCACCTCTCACCTCTCACGTCTCACTTCTCACGTCTCCTGCGAGTCTTGGACTCTTGCTTGCGTGTCAAAATAACTTTTTTCCCCCCGTCCTAGTTAACTCACTCAGCTGGGATGTGCGAATGCTGCTGAGAGCATTTAGATTTTTTTTGTACCATACCTCAGGCAAGATGGAGGAGGAAAAAAATAAAGAAAGACAAGAGCAAAAAAGAGAGAGAGAGAGACGCATTGGCAGGGATCCCGAGAGCCCAGTGAGCTAGAATTGTGAATGATCTAACCACAAGGCGTGTTTTACAGAGATGTGTCGGCCAAGTCCAGGGGGAAAAAAGGGGGAAAAAGAAAGAAATCTGCCTGGAAAGACAAAAGTTTAGAAATAAAATAGTTTGCAGTACTTGCATTCAAGTATCAGACCAAAGATATCCGAATAAACCCATGAACTTTGGGGAAAAACGTGTCAAAGACAGTGTTAAGCATTAAGAGACTTGGCATTATAAGGCAAATCTGTATGAAAGAATGAGTCGAAGAGCACTGAGAATATTGCATGAAGCTTTTATTTAGTGAAATACATGTGAAACATTACTGGTGTAGATATTACATTGGTGATTTGCAAACAAGCATAAAACATACAGTAATGCAACAATGCAGTAAAACACACACAGTGTAAATAAGAATGAATGTGCAGCATGTGCTCGGTCAGTGTTATACATAATTAAAAGAGCATGTGAGTTTAGGGAAAGTGGACAGACAGAGAAGAAATAAAAACAGGACGCAGCTTTAATCTCAGGTATGGGACGAAGTGGACCTGCTGTAGAACTACAAGCTCTCAAATATATTAAATAATCAAAATGTCCCAACCGTGCTCCTTAGTAAAATAACAGCAGGGCACAGCTGCACACCAGCCTTGAGACCTACGTGGAAAGACATGAAATACAAAATATGCACTTTTTTTTTTTTTTTAAACACACTAGGGTCATGATGTTTATTCAGATCCGGGAGGCCCGCACAGGGAGACGTCTGGCTCGGGTAGACTCGCTTCGCTGCCCACATTTTTGCAAGGAACACCCCGTAGCTGTTATCTAATCCCTTTCCAGAGTCCGGCTATGAAGTTATGAACCTATGCATATTTAATAATAATAATAATAATATTAATAAAAAAGAAAAACAAAACAGTCATGTGAGAATAAAACTTTCAGTGAGATTTATTAGGTGAAATATTTGACCCTTTGAGGAACGTCCAAGGAAAGACCATAAGGAAAGATCTCTGTGAAACATCAGACACTTTGGTTTTTATTTGTATTTGTTATAAAAAAAATATAAAAAAATTAAGTAAAAAACGATGAAAGAGCTGCTCAGTGTTAAGCTTTTGGAATTTCATCATAGTTATCCTGATCGGTGCGACAGACCTGCGTGACGTGAAAGAGTTGGGGGGAGGCACGTGTACGGTACGAGTCGAGGTGGTGGAGGTGGTGGTGTTTATCACGGTTGAAGGGCCCGGGGGTCACCGTCGCCATGGTTACAGCCGCACTCGCGCGGGAGGGGGGCGGCGCTCACGACAAGGGAGCTGGTTTCATCCAGGTAAAGGAAGGGCACGGGGGCGAGCGAGGTCACGTGGCAGCAGGGGGCCTGAAGGAGAGAACAGAAGGAGAGAACGTCAACGTGTGGAAAAGAAGCGCAATTTAACAAGAGTTATTTATGTGACCAATCTATTATAAGATTATTGTTAAATACCTGTATGGCACTTGAAGCCTAATTCTAGGTTGTTGTTTTTTACACTTACAAGATTGATAACATCTTTTCTTTATCAGATTAATATCCTCATTTCCTATTACATGGAAAGAAATTTTTTTGCACTCAGATAAATTGGCAGGCACGGCTAAGGTCTATTTGCTCAGATCAACCTGCAGTGTCACCTAGTTCCCATGTAAACATCACAAGGTCACCTATTCCTTTAAACTAGTCACATTTACTCAGATCTGGTTTTCCTTTTAACACCATGTTTTCCTGAAAACAGGAAAAAAAAAATCTTAGACCTATAGCTCCAGCTATCAAAAATCAAACAACAAACAAACAAAAATCTGTTCAGTCTTCAGAGACTTTCTAAAACTCTCAACAGCTTTCATCATAAATAAAAACCTTGTTTGTTTGTTTGTTTGTTTGTTTAAATCTCTAGAAGCATAAGAAGTTGAGACAACTCCTGAACCAGCTACAGTAAAAATGGTGGTGGTGTAAAAATGGACTCGTGATTCGTGTGTGCCTTTTTATTTATTGTTTCTGCAGAACTGACCGGTGAGGGAGGATCCGGTGTCGCGGGGTCATCATCTCTGCAGGTAAACACGCGCTGATTCAGCTCTGGGACGCACGTGGTGCACTGGACAAAGGTGAAGCTCTCGGGGTAAATGATCCACTCGTCCCAGCCCAGGTCTGATACGTATATATATATATATATATATATATTTTTTTTTTTTTAAATAGGAGAGGAAACACTGCATCATGACAAAATCATTAAAAAAATCTTCAGTGGTGAGTCTTTTGATACGGAGAACACAGAAACGAACCTTTAATAAAAACCTGTGAGGCCAACTTGCAGCACTGGAGTTGGGTTGAATTCTCAGAAGTGGATGATGGTGATGATGGTAGTGGCGTGTTGCCTCGATGGGGAAAAAAAGAAGCAAATGATTTTTCAACTATATCTCAACAGATCTGGAAAAGCTTTTAGAAAACTGATTCAGAGCCACAAGAGATCTGTTTCGGGAGATTCCTTTACCTTCTCCGTGTTGCTCTCCAGGGCTCGAGTTTCTGGTGGCTTTGAAGACGCTTCTCCACTGCTCTCGAATCTGAACCATCCCAGGAACGGAGACGCGTGGCTCGCTCGGCAGGTTCAGAGAATCCAGTACGGCCCTGCGAACGTTCTGATGGAGATCTCCCAGGCACCTGGGAAGAGAAAGCCATCATACATAACATGCTTAGTGCAGAGCTGGTTTAGGACATGCACGATTAAAAAATAATAATATATATATATAAAGATTTCCCAAATATTTTGCACTAACTGGTACAAAAATTGACCGATGCAACATGCTTTTATATCTAAAACTCTAAACGCTTTCCACTGGCGTGAATAAATCACTCATTGCTGATGCATTTAGTTCATGTTTTGAGCTTTGCATGAACTAATAAATCAGTGTGACCAAGGGCAGGCTGGTGTTTCATGCCAGGTTGGGAGCTGGAGTGTGAAACTTGTCTCTGCATGCAGATTGATGGTTTTCATCGCACGAAAGAACAGCATGTAATCAGATTCCTGTTATGGGTCAGAACAAGTTCTCCGCACAACGCACAAAACTCTGGTTAGCAAGCTATAAAAGGAAATGAATGGCAATCAAAATAAATAAATAGATAAATAAATGAACAAGCCTGGCCTTGGCTCTGGACGTGTGTCCCGGACCGATGTTAAAGCTCTAGTTCTGTTTCTCTGCGAGGATTTAATGAGCTAAAATGTAAAGACTAAAATTTTAAATGTGAACTTTTAAATGTTTTAAAAAAAATTAAGACTGAGAAAAATGAACATGTACAATAATTTTCAGTGACATCTGAAAAAAGAAGCACGCCAACAACACTTGATTAATGATGTCAGACTTTACCAAAATAAGGTTCACAACAAAAAAAAAAGTTAAAAATTTCGAACCCTTGTCTGACTAACAGATCATCTCGATAAACATCCAGTGCAAACAGTGACCGTGCAGAATATGTCCCATTGTGAGCATGAAAACAACCTAAAAGTAAAAATCTGTGGTGCTCACCTGTTCACCCTGACGATCGGAGGAGACTGAGCATCCGTTGGTTCTTCAGGTGAAGGATGGAGGACGGACGCTTTTCCTGGATGACAAGCAACCAGCACAAGTGACACGAGCAGCCCCAGGGACATGTCTGCGGTTAGAGGTGGGGGGCTGCGGGGCGGGTGATTTGCTTTGCCGATGCTTTGTCTCGGTCCTGCACGGAGCAAAGAGATGCTCGTCTCGTGGGCTGCGATGTCCAGTAAGAGCACGATGGAGGGAAGGAAATAGCTGTGGTTCCTAATAGCCTGGGAAAACCTGCGCTTTATCTACATGTAGACCCGGTCTGGCCTTGGAATTCTCTACATTGTTTTCATTTCTCACAATTGGGAGATGGCGAGAGGGAGGAGAGATTAAATGAGAGAATGGAAACGATTCAAAAGGAATACTTTTTTACCAACTTGGTCAATGGTCCCAATTCCATGGAGCGGGAAAAAAAAAAGAGATAGAGCGAGAAACAAACCTACAAAATACACATTGTGTGCGGATAATAACGCCTGAGATTATAAGGGAACCCCGTGAACGCAGGTGCATCGAGAACAATACTGGATAGTATGTGTGGATCAGGAGTCAGTATAAGCTGTAGACAAAATCATATTATTGCATGATCTGTCTAAGTATAGCGCGCTCACGTAGCCGATGACACCATCAGTCAACAATATTAGCATATTAATAACATTGTGACGTAAATATTATTAAAATTAGGGGAGGGAAATGACATTTGCTGGTAATTAACTTGATGTCGAGTCTCAGTTATCACTTATCCTAGAGTTTAGGTCATCTGGAGACGGTTTATCAAACTCAAGACTCATTAAGAAGTCCTTTAGTTGTTTTACCTAAAACAAAAAAACTAGGTTCTGGGTTCGATTCCCATGCAGGTTAGACTAATTGGCCTTTTTCAAGTCACCCGTAGTATGCGAGTGTGTGCTTGGCACCCTATCCAGGGTGTACTTCGCCTTGTGCCCTAAGTCTCCAGGGATAGGCTCCAGGCCCCCTGTTTACAGGATAAAGTGGTATAGATGGTGAGTGAGGAGCGATCAAGCAAAAAGACTCAAAGGTCAGGTTCAAGATTTTTTAAGACCAGTTGACGTGACCTGGATAGCTGACTATCTTTTATTGAGTCATGCAGCTGGTAACAATACGCATTCACACTGAGAATCAAGAAGTGTGATCGTTCTGCAAATTCCCAGAAGTTTATTTATTGAGGTTTATTGAACTCGCCCGAAGCAGGGAGCAGATATGAGGTCTGGATCGACATCCTGGACCAGCGTCTACTCCCAACTCCTCTGGCAGCACATGAAAAGCTTAAATCTACCGCAAGACCAATCAAACACTCATACCTTCCCTTTTAAATGAAATGAAAATAAAAATAACGGCTCTCAAGGACGGAGTTTCTAAGAATACGAGCTCTGTGTACGACTGATCGGGGTCACGTCAGTCAGCGACCATTTATAGACGATCCAGACGGCTTGCCATCACTTGTTTTATCCCTGACGAAGCGCAACACAAACACACAGGCCTCTTTTGTGGTTTAATATCAGGAATATTCAAGGAATGCAGCACGATCACAACAGCCTGCAGGTGGCTTTGCGAAACGGAGGTCTCTAAAAAAAAAGAGCTTTTCAACGGAAGCGTTTAAATGGCGTTTTTACCGCCAATATAACCATATGCATATATAATCATTAACACCCAGGATGCACATAAACAGACCATTTTCTACTAAAACAGTAACAATAATGTCATTTGGACTAGATAAATCTGCATTTTTCTCTCGGTGCAGTGTACACGCTTGTTCCAACTCGCTCACTTGGAATGTTTTTGGCAAGCCCAGGTGAATATCTTTAAACCAGAACGATCCAAACCGACATCTATTTTAAGAGCAACTCGACCTTTAAATATTCCGAACTCGTCTCGGATGCCAAAGCGACACAAGACACGTGTCAAGACATGTTTGCTTCCCTATATTTCTAAGAGTTGGCGAAGTTTCTTTCGAACATTTATTTGACAAATCTGGCCGTAGTCGGTGAAGCAGGGCCCGGTGGTGGCTTCGTCTGGGAGGACGTCTGAGGACAAGCAAACGTGTGTCCTCAGAAGACCCCAGGCAGCATAATAGCTTTTATCCAGAAGTGTTTGAACAACAGGGAAGTGTAGTTGTAGAATTGTCCTTGAGCACAGGCCGCCTCCCTAACTCTTCTATTAGGGGGAAAAAAAAAAAACTCATAAAGGATGAATTCACTTTTGACAGCAGTCGTGTTCCGCCGGTGGGAAACTTTTATATAACGAGGAACCGAAGGATGCGTCCCTGGAAGAATGCTACAATTATTTTATGTTTTACAGGAATCTCTGTGATATGTTAAAAAGTGAAGCTGTCTAAAAAGACGAGCACGAGATAAATGATCAAGTATTTACTTTTTGATTAAATATTAGAAAATTAAAATGAAAAAACACATTTTTTCAACTAAAACATTTATTTTTAAGTAAAAAAAATTAAAATAGGAAGAAAACATGTGCTGTCTACACAAGACTTCCAATTCTCTTAACAAAAAAAAAAAGTTGCTTTTCCATAATAAATTACATATTCCATAACTTAAAAGCTGTTGAACTTAAATAGAGTGTTAACAATAATATACATGAAAAAAATAACTAATGAAGCACTTGTGCCATTCGGACATTGCATGCTTTATTTTATATCATTATTATTGTCTTTTTATTAGAATAACGTACATGTCAGGGATTTTGTTAAGTACGGTAGTTTGAAATTAACTACATAGTTTACAGTGTAGAATTTATTCTATTCTTCTACATAACTGTTCACTCTGTTCTCAGAGTCTCTGTGTAACAGCTGGAATCAATGCATCAGGTGTAATGAACTAATACAGTCAGTTATAAACACAATTACAACTGTACACGTCTCTGATCAGACAGTCATGTACTGAATATATTGACACTATATGGACAGATTTTGAAGTGTTTTAAAGTTCACAGATTCTACAAGAGCGTTAGTGAAGCATGAGGTCCGGGTCAGTCAGGGCTTTGTGCAGTAGGACACTCGAGACTCTCCAAACTTTAAATGAACACACATCACATCAGTTTGTGAAATACATCGAGCAGAAAAAGTGCTATTGGACTTGGACTAAAGGCTTCAGTAGTAGGAAGGTGTGACAATAGATAAAGGCTTAGTGATCCCCAATCCTAATCTACATGCTGGTTATCTCGATTACCACGTCACGAGGTGGTTAAAGAAACGTATCCCGGCTGAGACTCTTCAGGAGCGTAGGAGCGATGGGCTTTACAGCAGGGCAGTGACTCAGGCTCGGGGTCTGGCTTTCAGATCTGATGAACTGCTCAACCTGAGAAAGCTTTGTCTGAGAAGAGACGCGCCCGTGCAGTGACAGACGTTTCCACTCGTCTACCGTCTGAGAAGTTCGAAGCAGCACGTGGAGATCTTGGTCAGAGGTTTCTGCTGACATGGTGGGACTTTGAGAAAACCAAAGGGTTAGTGAGTGTTAAGGAGATCAGCTCGGCTTTAATCTTAGAGAATTTGGATGTTTAGATTAGTGTAAAGTGCAGATCCTCAACCTTGAATACATTTGAGCAGCGCTGCTGATGCAACATCGAACACATGCTGCACGATAAACTCCGTCTAAATTGGGATGAAAGTAAGGCTGTGAACTAACTGAGAGTGAAAACATTCTAATGTATAGAAGCAAAAATATATGAATTAGTAAATAAAGTACTGTAACGTGATTTTTCCCAGAGTTTTCTCCCTAATGTCCACCATCCTCTATGCACTCCTTCAGCTCTGTGCCATTACACAGCTGGACATCTAGCATATGTCCCATTCCTCCAGTGTCTATAGGTCGGTCTCTACCCGTTTAACAAGGTCGTTATCATATCCTTAACACCTCGGTAATAATTTATAATAGTCTTGTTGTAATTTCGCTTCATGTTGGTAGCAACGGTGTGGTTTCGTTATCGATTCTTTAGGGCTCGGTTTGACACTGTTCAGTTCCTTACCTGCTCGCCTTTGAAACATCATCATGTCGCTAACACTTTGTTATTGCATCGTGTCAAAATTAGTGTCATTTGCATTTCCTTATGAATTCATTTGCATATTTAACAACTTGATGTGGGGTCGCTACCCTTGAAAAACTACCTGAATTTGCACCGATTTAACGACTCTGAATCCCGAGACGTTGGGAGAAAGTTCTGCTCAGTTGAAAGGGGTATAAATCAAGTGTCTGTAGGACATGCTGAGAAAAAAAGTCCAATCCATGCACTGTAGGCCTGACCTCGCAACTTACAGGACTTGGTAACGGAGAGACCACAGCACACCTTCAGAGGTTTCCTTCCTCGACAGCTCAGAGCTCATCGTGACGAAGGTGGGACTCTTAAGTTATTCGATATAGACAGAAGACACATATGATATATACAATCATGTTAATAATAATAAACCATTTTGAACTTCACTAACATGCACCTCTTAACAACTAAAGACTTCAGGCTGATCAGGATAACCAATCGGGGAGCTTGAGGATGAAGCCAAGGCGCACGAGTAATCTGGGATTATTGGGCTCTCATTGATGAGAGTCTGCTGAGCCTCTGTGTTTTGCTGTATCAGACATATAGTCATCGTAGTGCTACGCTACCTTGAGTGTAGTCCACTCTAATGACACGTCTAGGAGAGTACACTGAAGTCGTGTGTGTGTGTGTGTGTGTGACTCTGATGTCTGTGGCAAAGGGAGATGGGATGTGGTGCTACCAAACCCCAAGCCAGAGACCTGCAGCCGAACAGATGCGACAAAGGTACAGGTACGCGTCATGTGCATGAAATATCTTCATAGATTCCGAATACACTGTACTGTAATATAATAAATCCTACAGTACTACTTTGCTCTCTTTAGCAAACATTTCAGTTCCAGGTAAGTCAATATTAATAGAAATCATAACAAGCTCGAAAGAATTAGATGCATAACTATCTTAAGTAGTTCCTTACGTATAAATGAACATTGCATTTATTTATTCATATACGTATTATTTTTCCTCTGAAGCTGTAACAGGTGAGTCAATGCTATTAGGTTAGGATCGACAGATGGTGTAGCAATAGTCTGGACAGTGGCAAGAAAACATATTTGAACCTTTTGGAATTTCATGGTTTTCTGGACCAGTTATTAATTCGTTCACTTACTTTTTTCCACGACCATTCTGAATGTTGAATGTGTTCAATAAAAACATGAAAGAGCAATTTATTTTGTCAATATTCAGATTAATGCAGAAAACCATGAAATTCCAAAAGGTTCACATTCTTGTCACTGTAGTAGATTATACTATACAGACCATATAGAGTTTGTACTATATAGCATAGAGTATTTAAATAAGTAAATGTATACTTATACTATAGTCAATTTAATACTATATATACTACAGTGTATTTATACTGTATATAGTGTGATAGAAATTGGTGCATAACAAAGTATTAGGATGTAATTTAGGCAATGAGTAGTCTATACCCTATAGCAGGGGTGTCCAAAAATTACAATAACCCTGTCAAATAACCAGAGGTTGAAAAAGTAATAAAATGTTGTACTCAAGTAAAAGTACTGTTACTTCAGTGAAATTTTACTGAAGTACAAGTAAAGTTACCCTTATAAAAATCTA
>JAQQZT010000011.1:25007751-25025477 GCA_030068275.1 Clarias platycephalus | reverse complement strand
CACACACCCACACACACACACACACACACACACACACACACACACACACACACACACACACACACACACACACACTACAGGGTGGATTTAATCTTTTCTGTGTGCATTTATGTTCTGAAATGTTCTAATCGACACAGCACCTGAATTAGTGTTCCTGACGGTAGCATTACCACATCACACCTCCAGGGTCCTGAGTTCGATCCTAAACTCAGGCTATTGTGTGGAGTTCCTGTCTACATGGGATTCTTGAGGTTTCCCAGTTTTTTCCCCCACCATCTCCTTATGTTAATCTCCTGTGAAGGGATGGCATCCGATTCAGGATGTATTCCCGATCTCTGGATCCAGCAGGAGAAAGTACTTACTCATTATTACTCTTCCATCATTCTTTAAAGGTCAGGTCTCAGAGCACCGCAACCTGCACTGTAAACTCCGTCTGATTCACTCCCCTTCCAAATGCGCCGTTCCTGTGTCTATGTAAACGAGCCACACACACCCCCGCCCCCCCCCTGAGCCACGCCCCCCAAAAGGGAACAGCAGAGCTGAGCAACATTCCGGGGCGAGGGGCTTTTCTTAGATGAGGTCACATTAGGGGGGAAAATCTAATTGACTTGATCGAACCGTTGACGATACAAAAATTGCAAGGAAGTGTCAATCAAAAACTGAATCTGTATGATCCAGGACTAGATTGTGATGGACACTCACTCGCACCGTAAGTAACCGTGCCAGTTTGTCTGTCGCGTCTGTCTCAGGTGTGATCTCCATGAAGCACTGGGCCGCTGCGATGGAGTCGGTGTTGCGACTCGGCCTGCCGTGGAGAGTCCTGCGATCCCAGCTGGTGGGCTGCAACTCACAGGACGGCACGCTCAACTACCACGAGTGGTTCAGAGAGCTCGACATCACCGAGCCCAACAACGAGGTGAAACAGGAGGAAGAGTTATAGAGATAAAGATCGATTCAACCCAGTGGCATATGCAGTTACCATGCACGCTTGTCCTCCTGTACTAGAAGTAGGTTTTTCATGGTCCCCTTCTAGTACAGGAGAATGACAACGGGAGCAAGTAACAGGTTTTATTAACATACTCACTCTTAACTTATTAACATTAAGAGAGAGAGAGAGGGGGGGGGGGGGGGGACGACTGGAGCGGGGAATAACCTTTACAGCTGCTATAACACAAGTTAAAACAGGAACGAGTTTGTTTTGTGGAGGTTACACAACATTAAATGTAGATGGGGATAATTTGGGAATCACAAGGGACCGGACAATACGATACTATCATGATATCTAGGTGGCCGATTCAGTTTGTATTGCAATTCCGTAAGTATCGCTATTTTATACATATCCCTATCCGCTATTTTTATTATTTTTTTACATTTTTGTTACAATGTCTAAACAAACTAGGCAATAATTCACTCCTACCACACAGGATGCAGTTACTGTATGCAGGTGTGTGAATAGTTTAGAGTGCCACCTGTAGGATTATAGAGGAACTGCAACACCTCAAATGCAAATGTGCAAATTAATAATAATAATAATAATAATAATAATAATAATTTAAAATTTTAAAATATTTATTTATTTATTTATTTATTTTTTGAGTCAATGTCCATTAACACTTAATGCTTCTTATCTCCCGATACATGCTTTGTTTCTTGTAAATACGCATACACATTAATATTTTTATCAGATAAAACAAACACATTTGCCAAATACAATTTCATGCCCTTTTATGTCTGTAATGTCGGTAACTTTTTTAAATAAAAAAAATGATCTTAATTGTCATTCACTTGTAATTACACCAATTTAGATTTCACATGAAAAGACATAAACCTAAAAAAAGTGTATTATTCTAAAATGCAAAATTATTAAGATATTGCGACATAAATTTGACATGGTTACGGACACTACAGATTGTTTGCTTTTTAAAGTTTTTTTTTTTTTTTTTACAAAAAAAAATGTAAACAACAATTTTTACAGGTCATATGCTTCTAGAAGCTTACACCAATTTTAGTATCAATGCTGATAAAAAATATGAATAATTTTCGTTTTAAATGATTATTGTTTGAAGCGAGACAGAATAACACTGAAAAATGGCCATTTTTGGGGCTCATATAAAATCATCTCTCCAAAAGCAACTTTGAGAAGCAAGATTGGTCACTTCCATGTTGCATAAACTTCAGAAGTAGCTTCTTTGGCACACACACTTTCTGTACTACTGTATAATATTTTTTTAAAAAGTTTAAAAGTGTATTTTTTTCGGGGAAGCGTTTAATTATCCAGTCAGTCAGTTAATACGTCTTTGTTCCACTGTAAACCAAAAACACAGTAAAGCCTTTGCTACGCATTATGACGGATGATCTCTGAGTTGATGGACGCTCTTTCGATGACATCATCTTGTTTTTTGGACATTTCAAAACATAGGATATACAAGGGATAAGAGGAATAAACCACTTCAAGTCATGCTGTTATAGGGAAATAATCAACTTTGCAGTAGGAACACTAACTGCCCCACTGTTGCAACCACCTAATTGTTGATAATTTTCCTGTTTTATTCATCTTCTACCAAAAAGGTATACTTATAGTAAATAGCTCTCAGTTACAGTCTTGGAAATCATGTTTCTATTAAAATGTTGTATTTTCTCTTTCTTTCTCTACTAAACCTGAATCAACAGAACAATAGTTTTATAACTGACCTGTGATCCTATACGAAATGAAAAGTCTTGTCTCTCTCCGACTTGTTTCTCAGCTCGCTCATACGGGGCTCCTGGAGACCATGTACAGACACCACTCCAACCTGGAGACGATCTTCAGAATCATAGACACCGATCACTCAGGTACTCTGAGTTAAAGCTCTCGGGTTGTCCGTATGTTCCACATCTGGTAGAGGAATAACATAAGATTTTACATAAGAATTAGTTACAAGGCAGTTAGTGTGTTTAATAGCGGATGCAGCAGGATTTGCTTCGGAGACTCTGAGAGAGCGGAAGATCTAACGAGTGGTTCCTCCTCTCAGGACTCATCTCACTGGAGGAGTTCCATCAGACCTGGAAGCTGCTGAGCTCCCACCTGAAGATGGAGATCAGCGACGACGCCATATCAGACCTGGCCACCAGCATCGACTTCAACAAGGACGGCAGCATCGACATCAACGAGTTCATGGAGGCCTTCAGGCTGGTCGAGAGCACGGTTGGAGCGGTGACCTCTGACCTTTTACAACCCAAAAGCCCCTGACCAGGTGCAGTCGGGATTTAAGTATTCGGTCTAAATCCTGTTCAATCTCTAATTTAAAACACGAATTTGTGGACAGCGAGGACCTGCTTAAAGACCGATTCAGACTATACGAGAACACAATAAATAAGAAGGATGTTCATAAAAATGACGAGTGATGCGGTTATTGTCCTGGCCTCGCACATCTATCTATAAAAAATCACTTTTGGAAATTGTTTTGTGCAGCCTGTACTTTTAGTATGCTAATTAGACCCAACCTCTCCCTCTCTTCTTTGGCACTGAGATCACGTGACCTGAGATCTCATTAAATTTTTTTTCGAAACAATCATCGACTCGCACGAAAAGACGCAAACTTTGTATGGAATCTGGCCAGAAAACTCTTCATTCATTTCTCATTCATGGTTTTGCCACCATGTCACATGACCGATGCATTTGCATACTCATCAATATTCATAAGCGCCCAACACTGTATTTGCTATAGTGACTTTATTTATTTTTATTTTATTTAATACATTTTGAAAACCATGTACGATCCTTAAACCTAGACACTTGATTTAGTTTTTTTTTTTATACATTTTGAATTTTAAAATGCCAATGACACTGAAATAAAACAAATCTTAAATTTCAAACAGTTCAAACCTTAGATTTATAACATAAACTTAATATTTCTGTATACTTGAATACAATCCAGTGCTTTGAATTTGAATTTCGTTATTAATAATGATTGCTTAATTATTTGAATAATCTTAATCGCTTAACTGCTACTTATCTTCACTATATAAAAGCACAGTTTAATTTTTTTACCAGGTACGACTAGAATTTTACATTATTACCTATTTCGAAAAATATTACACAAAAATGTAAGGTGTAGTGGTTAGCACTGTGGTCTTGCGCCTCCAGGGTCGGGGGTTCGATTCCCACCTTGGGGTCTGTATGCATGGAGTTTGCATGTTCTCGCCATGCTTGGTTGGTTTCCTTCAGGGACTCTGGTTTCCTCCCACAGTTCAAAAACATGCATATTAGGCTAATTAGTCATGTTATTAGTCAGTGTGTGTGATTGTGCCCGCTGTACCCCCTCTAATGCCCCTGGGGATCGGCCCCAGGCCTCCCCGGACCCTGTACAGGGTAAGTGCTGTAGGGAAAGAGCGAGTGAGTAATTAAATCTAACATATTTAATGTGAAATAAAAGAATATGACTTCATTATCCATAATAAAGATGTTTTGCCACGCCCAGTTTTAATCCTATAGATGTACGAGGCAAGCGTCTCAGAATCCGGACCATACGCTCAGCACGGACAGTGAAAGTCTGGTCGAGTCCCCGGGAACGGCGCATCATGGACGCCTCGGTGTGAAAAATCTACTTTTATTACCAAACAACCGAGTTTGGTGGAGACGTTTGTGCGCAGATGTTCATAGCTCCGAGTGTTAACGCGCCCTGGCTCCCAGCGACACGGGCGGCACATGAAAGGCCAGAATCTGCTGCTGATAGTATGAATAATATTTTCCCGCTTTCCACCTGCCACTCAAGGACAGATGCAAGGTCAAACGGGCCGGGCAAACGGCCCGAAATCCTGCCGACACCAAACCCGTCCCTCGTGCTGCTTCTGGAAATTAACTCTTCTGCTTTCCAGGGAAACAGAAAAAAAAAAAAAAGGTCTAAATTATTTCAGAGAAATAGGGAGTCACGATCAGAAAAGCAACAAGCTACAAATGATGATGATAAAAAAAAAAAAAAAAAACAAGGTTTGGCTGAGATGCCATCGTGACCTGGGTGCTTAATTTTGCAAATGACTGCATGTGGCTTTTTAAATATAGTAGCTACTGTATTTACTATTTACATTAAACTCCACATCACTCTGCATGGAAGGTGATGGACCTCATTAGATGTTCGACTCTAGGAATGTTCACAACTACCTCTGGCTCCATCTTGTACGTATTTAATGTTGGTCAGAATACTGAACAAAATATACTGCATGTACGAGGTATCCATGACTTGGCTCATGTGGGATAAAACAGTGTGGGGCTCAGTGTTCTTTACAATGTTTTAAGTTTGACTTTCAAGTCTGTTTTTTTACTCCCAGTATTCGTACGCAATGCCATTCCAGTTTCTTCCCTTTTAAATGGTTATTAAAAAGTATCAATCATGTAAGTGCTTGAATTGACAGCTTCTGACTTGGCAGCACTGAAATATACATCGAATACTAGAAAACTGAACGTTTCTTGCTGTTGCAGCACTGATGATGTTACACACAGAGATGTGTGAGGAGGATTTCCTTAATGCAGTGGCTGGTCCGGGTTCAAATCTAATTCAGACTACAGACTTCAGATCAGCTTAAATCAAGAGGTTAGGCTTATTAGATATTTTATTCCAAGTTTCAGAGGCTTTTGGGTTCGCAATAAAAAACAAAACATGTCAAATTTCATATAAAGACGTTTGGGCTGCACTGTAGAATATGCAAAATATTTAGAAATAACATTGTAAGAAACATATTTTTATATATTTCATACATCTTTCCAGTCTGTTTATTGTTTAGGGAGGTAGGTAAGCTAATTTGTATTTTGTTTTCTTTACTTTCATTTCAGGTTGCTTCAGTCAGTCTGTTTTGTTTATTGTTTTGGTCTTGGCTACTACTGAAGAAAACCCAGTGTGAAAAAAATAAATAAAAAAAGACTATTGAACTTATCTCTCCGTGAGGTCATAACGAGAGAGAGAGAGAGAGAGAGAGAGAGAGAGGCACAAATGATTTGTTGAGGAAATCATTAACAAAAAAATCTGTTCACTGCAATTATCTTTGGTTTGTTAGACAACGATAGGAAAACTGTTAATCAATTTTTTTTATTTTATTCAAATTTTTTAAAAATTACTTTTTTTAAAATCTAAAACAAATTTATGACTTAAAAAAAAAAAAAAAAAAAAAAAAAAAATGCACACAACTATACATTTTATTGAAAAATCCTTTTAGCCCTTTAAGCGACTAAATGTATTTCTGTCAAAATGTATGCCGCCATTTTATGATAAAAAGGAAACAAACCAGTGACTAACAAAGTGGCGTTATTGATTGTTTTCCTTCGCCAGCATGTCCTGGAGTGTGTTTTTATTCCTCATATTTCCTAATAACCCACAGTACAGCCGGAGCAGCTCTTACAGGAAGTGAATCCACACCTTCTGACCACTGATCATGATCATGTGATTGTGAAGCTTTATCCGGAGTAGGTACACCTCAGTAAGTTCGAGTCTGAACACAGAGCTTTAATTAAACCAGTTCCAGGAGTTCTTTATTAGAGATTCCTTGGGTGCTTTAGAAAAAATATGAAGATCTATATTTACACAAACACTGACTAAAAAAGAAAAAAAAGGGAAAAAAAAAAAAATCACCATCCTGTCAGACCACACTCTCTCTCTCTCTCTCACACACACACTTGAACAAATATGTCTCAATGCTGCTCGTTGTCTTCTTAAATCCTCCTCACGCGTCACTGCTGCACTGTAAAATACTCCAACAACAACAACGCTGAATAATTCAGGTGAGGAAGAGAAGCGCTGGTTCCTTGATGTGTTTATTGTACGTGTTTGTGTTTATGCCTGTAAGGGAAAGACAGCGAGTGTGTGCATGTATGTATATGTACTGAGGTGTGTGTGTGTGTGTGTGTGTCCTGGTCAGCTGAGTTTCCCGGCCCTCACGTGTACACTATCATGCAGTCCCTGCTCGATGATCTTGATGTCCTCCATGTCGTCTTTAATCACACTGATCAGGTGACTCAGTCCATCCTGCTGCTGCTTCAGATGCTGTGGATCGATCAAACACACACACACACACACACACAAACAAACAAACAAAAACACAATTATTTATTATTATTTGTTTCGTTCCCAACTGTATATACGATCATTATGCAGGTGTAGATAGAAGCAGTGGATTCATATTAGCAGCATTTGTACCTCATTAATGCACCTTACATTGTAAACAGTGTTTTTTTTATTTTTTTACTTTTCTTCAATTCTTGCTTGTTATTCAAGATGTGAACTGGATATGGTAACGATACAATTTCCCTTTGGGATTAAATAAGTACGTTATCTCTTTTTAATGCTCTTAAACTTTTTTTTTATTTTTAATTGTCTCAATTACTGTATGTCTCATATCTTATTCGAATATGGCTTCTGTCTTTAGTTCTCTCTCTCTCTCACTCACATTTTTCCTTCTCCCTCTGTCCTTCTCTCTTACTGTCTGTCACGTGCTGTTTCTCTCTTTCCCTTTCTCACTGTCTTTTCTCTTTTTTTCCCCCTCTCACTTCACTCTCTCTGTCTTCCTCACTGTTTTTCCTTCTCTCTCTGTCTTTTGCCTTCTCTCTCTCCCTCACTCACCCACCCCGCCCCCTCTGTAAGAGACTCTGCTGCGCCGCTCACCTGTCTGATCTCTCTCAGCAGGTCATTGTCGACGATGTAGCGCTCCTCGGCTCGCACCGCGCCGTAGTGGTTCTGCATCCGGATCTGTGACATCAGCTCGTTCAGCCGACCCTGCGCTCACAGAAACACAAACCAGACTTCATGTTAACGACTCGATTCCCAGCGTCTTTAACGTCTCTTAACGCACGTGCTCACTCACATATCACCCCCCCCCCTCCACACACACACACCTTAAACTGAGTCGGGGCGTTCAGCTCAGACTGGATGGTGTCCAGCTGAACCCTGAGGTGCTCTTCATCCACCTGGATGGCGTAGCCGCTCTTCCTCTGAATCTCCTGCTTTATCAGAACCTACACACACACACACACACACACACACACACACACAACAAAAACACAAGCTCTTTAAGGTTAAACAAACCATACATACATACATACATTATATATATATATATATATATATATATATATATATAAAAAATATATTGGCTGACCGGTGTATGCTTATATCTTATGTATATCATGAAAAATGTATTTAATTACATATAAAACAATAAAGACACACAGAGAATGATGTAATTTAATAATGTATGGTTCAGTGATCAGTTTATAAGAGTGTAAAGAGGCGTTAATTAAACATGGCGTGTACCTGCAGGACACGATGCGACAGGTCCATCAGCTTCCTCTTGTACTGAGCGATCTTCGCCACGGTGGTGGCCTGGTTCTTCTGGAGCTCGCTGATATCCGTGGCGATGATCTGCACAAACGACACAACGGCGGTGTTCGGTTTATGTGTTTTTATGTGTTTGATCACAGCTGGACTAAAGGCTCGTACTGATCGGCCTGTCTTCTACACACTCGGTCCTGTTTTTCTACTGTTCTGAGAAGACAACAAGCTCGCCTCTGAAACCTCGACACCTGACAGAGACCATGTCCTGAACCTCTGACATTGGTGATCTTCACTGTAAGAAACACTGGCTGAACAGATCCGTACACAGACCTGCTGTACACATTACAGGAGTTTGTGGATGTGACTCACGTCTACTCTGGTCTGGTGCTGTTTGGTCATCTGTTCTTGGAACTTCAACCTGCGCAGCAACTCCTTAAACCCGACCATGGGCACCGGGATCAACCTGGGAAAACCGACTGGTTAGAGACCGCCCCGATCCCATGGCAGACAAAAAAAAATAAAAATACTAACAATTTTATAATAATTCAAACAATTCCTGTAAAATTTCTGGATTTTTTATTTGCATTTCTTTTTTACCAGACAAGGAGATGACTGTTTTTTAAATATCATATATGCATATATTTGATTTGTTTGTTTAATTTTTTTAAGCGCTTGCATTTTTTAAAATTAATTTCTGCAGATTGTATGTGTATTTAATAAAAATACTTATGAACAGTTTATATAATTTTTATTTAATTATTTTCAAAGAAATCCTGTAAAGTTTTGGATTTTTTATTTTTTTTTTTAACATACAAAAAGAACACTATATACACACACACTTCAGGAAAAAAAACTTGTATAAATATTTTAATACTAAATGTATTTGCTATATGTTACCGTATATATTGATATATACTGGATAAAAATATAGGGATAATAATAAGATATTATTAACATTATATTAATATAACACACATCTTACTATTTTTCTTTTTCTGAAATGTCTATATATTGTATTTATTTCTTTTTTTAAATACATAGATTACATTTATTTTGTGTTCTTTTTTCCCCCCAAACAAAACCTATAGTTTTTTCTATTAAAATTTTTAAATAGTAAAATTTTACATTTTTTGTATAAAAATTTTTTTTTTAAGATTTTTACAGATTTTTTTTTTAAAGTAAAAAGAGACATAATTGCTTTATATATGTAAAACTTGTGCATTTTTTTTCTTTTTTAAGTGTATGCGTTTTTAAAAAATAATATACAAATTAAACATCAGTTTATACATCAGCTAAAACTCGATGTTCCAGTCTTGGTTATATCATGCCGTGTCTAACACACAAAGAAATACAAGACTTTACTTATACATTTTAAACCATAATCGTGCCCAACCATCAACGCAACGGACGGAAGAAAAATGTACCGAGTCCACGTCTCTGTGATATTTCCCCCTGAGCCTTCTGTAAGTTATGATAAATACTATGGATGAGAAACTTACTTCTCAGGGTCAGGATTGTCCTCTTTGGCCTGCTCCCATATGATCGGATCGACTCCTGGAGGGAGAGAAACACTGAATGATGTGAGATGATACAGATTGCTGAGCAAAGTCATACTTTATGATTTGTAGAATTAGTTACAATTATTTTTTAAAAATATATATTTAATAAACAAGCTGTGTATATGTGCACATTTTTTAAAACCTGACTGAAGCAAAAGTTGGTCTCTGACTTACAATGTTGTTGAAAAACTCTTTATATACTGGAGATATCATCGAAAATAATTAATACTGAACACCAATGAAAAGCCTAGCCTAGCTTAAACCTGCTCACAACATGTGCATTAGCTTAGAGTCGGCAAAATCATACATCAATAAAGTCTAGTTCATGAGAAAATATCAATATAAAAAAAAAAAAAAACACAACCAAAACATTGGCGGCTCACTGGCGGCACCCAGAGTCACAACAGAGAAATGCAGGGCATAATCGCTAGACCAGGAAAATAACAAAACTTAAAATTGGAAGTAGAGTTTCTACTGAAAGGACATTACAATTAATCAAGGCCAGTTTCACAGCAAACCTCTTTTTTAACCTCCTCACTCGGGGGCTCAGTCTGACTCGCATGTGGTTTCTGAAAAGGGAACAGGTTTGGGCTGATCCGCTCCACCTCAGGTTATATAGAGGGGAGGGGGGGGGGTCTCGCTGTTATACAGATGTTGAAGGCGGTGGTGCGTACCTGCGGGAGGATTCTGCAGCAGCTGTTTGAGCTGAGCGGGAGACAGGGCTGTCCGACTGATGCTCATCAGCACACCGAGCTGCTGCAGCTGCCCCTTAATGTTGGGCTGCTCCATGTAGCTGAACAGGGTGGAGGTGGGAACTCGCTTCGACGTGCCGTTGGGTGAGCGCTCCACCACGTAGATGATCACCTCCGTCCTGCACACAGAAACAACGACTGAACGTTTGCTTTATCGTTAATACTAAAACTGTGGGTAGAATATTCATCATAGTAATTCTCATGATAGAGTCTTGCTTTCCTTGTTTTTTTCCCCTTTTCAAGCTTTGGCAACACGGGTGTAAATATTTCTCATGCCAATAAAAAGCACCGTTGAATTTTAAATCTTGAACGGTAACGTATTAAAATGCATCAATTAATAATTAATTAGTATACACCTGCAGCTGCACTACTGTCTGAGCTGCCGTGACGGGAAATTAATCAACACTTTCTGACTGAACCAGAGAATTTAGCAGTGCTGTGATATAGATAGAATAATCAATAATACTAATAATAAATATGAAGAATCTGAGGGAAAAGCAGGTGAAGCTGTGCAGAGGAAGTGAGGTGGACACTGACTGGTCATCGGGCAGAGCTTTAACCCCCTCCACGTTCACGGTGAGCGTCGGGTTTCCGGCCAGGACTTTGTGCAGAGACTCGACCAGCTGCTGCTGCTGATTGCGAACGTCCGCCTCCTTCTTATTAAGGGCCAGAGCCACCAGGCCGTCCTCGTCCTTAAGGCTGGGGATACAGGTGAATCCTACTGCCTGTAAAAAATATAAAATAAATAAATAAATAAATAAATAAAAAACACACACACAATGTGAGGATAGAAAGATAAGTGAGAGAAACTAAATCTATGAAAATGAGGACGGCAAAAACAAACGTATTTCTTCTTCTTCGTTGTTTTTTTAATGGCAGGTTAAATTACCACTAGGGTTGTAGCTATCGAATATTTTAGTAATCGAGTATTCTAACAAAAAAAGGAATCGATTAATCGAATAAAATGTACTTTTGCTTAATTAAACAGCAACGTAAAATATATCAGAGAAACAAAGATGAATTGGTTTTTGTTTTTGGAAAAATCTACTTTTATTTTTTTAAATGCGTACAGCATTTTATCAAAAAATAAACTGTCATTATTCACAATACAAGGAATAGCTTAAAGTTGACTGAGATGAATTACGTGCATTACAGTGCCATACATTTGTATTTTAAAGCATCTCAGATGCAAAAACAAAAAAGTATTAAAATAAACTAAGGCACACATTTAAATAAATTAATATAATTTTATCGCTCTATTCCATTTTGCAGCCCGCAACAGAACGCTCCCTCAAATCAATACACAGCTGAACTGTTTGCGTCTCCTTCCGCTTTGTGGGTGAAGTAAGCGCTGCTTCTTCTTCGTCTGTGTTTACTGGCGGTTTGCATGCGGAAGCGCGCTGTGTCACGCCAAACAAATTATTGCGCAAAAACATAACGCAAGCTTTTAAGATTAATTAAAAGAAGCTTCGAGGCGGAAGATTTTGCTTCAATCAGGGAAAGTTTTCTCTTCAGTCTTCAACACGTTTCCTCTCAGTAACAGTTAAACACTTCTTTCCCTGATCAGTGACTCCTCGTTCTAAAAGACTCTTAACTCTGGCCTGTTACTCTCGCTAGTTCTCCATATCGAACCCCTTCACGTCTATTGCCGGGTCTCACCTTGAATCTGCAGAAAGGGTTCTCCTGGGTGAAGTCCACGGGCGGGACGTTGTTGTTGAAGTAGCCCTTGCCGGTGCCCCAGAAGGCCTGCAGCTGGTTCCATTTGGCCAGGATGGTGTCGCGCTCGTCGTTTAGCAGCGTGGGCGCCGAGAGCGCGCTGGCCGTGTTGATGAGGTGATTAGACTGCGCCGGGGCCTGGGCCTGCTGACCGAACAGACCTCCTATTGCACACACACGACAACATATGATCAAACACACCAGCAAAACGATTCTAATAATGTATAGCAATTTAATCTCCAGGTGCATCAGTGGAAGTTTAACCGTTACTTTTCCAGGTATATTTGAATTAACCCTGCCCATGTTCACGTAGCTCCGCCCCCGATGTGATTAACAGGAAGTGCATCCAAAAACAATTCCAGACCAGAACGTTATTAAACTGTCGCTAAAGCCACTTAACCCCTCACCTCGAGCTGTTTCCATAGCAACAATATTAAAGCATTAGAACGACCGGGTCAGTATATAAATCTGCAATTTGTAGAAGTTAATCAACAGCTTCTGACCAATTGGAATCGTGAATCTAACGGCACCATTTTAATATTTTTATCTGCACCCTTACTCACTCACACGTGACTCTCACCTTGCTGCGGCTGCGTGGACTGGACATTGAAGCACCCGAAGCCGAGGCCGCCAGCGCCGCCTCCCAACCCGGACGCGAACCCCGCCCCGGTACCGGTTCCCGTTCCTAGACCAGATGAAAACCCGAAGCCTTTGTTCTGGGTGTTTGCGAACAGACCGCCACCTGGAGGAAACGTGTAAATCATATACAAAAACAACAAGATTTAAAAATGCACAGTGCCATCTAGAGGTGGTTAAGCAGAAGTGCACATGGAACATATACTGTATACTGAATATAAAAAAATTAAAATAAAGTAATTGAAGAGCTCGTCACCCGTGTTGGCGGGGTTGGAGAAGCTGAAGGAAGAGCCGGCGGGAGCCGAGGTGGTGGCGGCGCCGAAACCTCCGAACGCACCTGAACAAGAACAAGATGATCAGCGGATACGATCGGACCGCCAACAAAGGCCACGATGGACATGAGGGCGGACGGAGGTGGGACACGAAACAAAACATTTTGACTTGATTAAGCTATTGATTAGTGATGATGCAGAAAGCTCTAGTACTACCACCACCATGTGCACGTGTCCTGTATTAGAGATGGAAAATATGATGCATTCTTATGATTAATGACAAAGCACAGGGATCAAACACAATGCCGCGGTCTCTGTACTTTAAACACAGACTTTCTTACAGTTTTCCTCATTTTCATAGACATTAAATATATGATCTTAAAATCTATATCATAATTTATATAACAAACACTTTAGTGATCATAAAAATGCTATTTTTAAATAATGATCAATACAAATTTCGATTTGATAGTATTGAAAGTTATAACGGTTAAAAACTATTCATTATAATTAATTATAATCCCCTTTTTAGTGAGTTTTTTTTTTTTTTTAATGGAGACGTTAAATATTTATTTTAAAAGATTTGTTTTATTTCTCTCCCTGATTTTCAGCAGACTATTTTACTTTTCAGGAATATATATATATATTTTTTACAAATTTTTTTTAAATAATAATAATTATTTTAAAACATAATTTCTGTTCAATTTGTTAGTAAACCTATATATTGATAGAAACACACCATAAAAATTTATTTAAGTATCACGATATTGGAATACAGGTTAGTCCCTGAGTTACGAACACGTTCCGTTCCTGGAGCATGTTCGTAAGTCTGATTTGTTCTTAGGTCAGACAAAGTGAGTCTTATACGCCTTTGACACGAATATACAATGTAAAGCACACCGATCCACTTCACTAAATCTCTGTCCCTTTTCCCCACACTGCCATCATGTGGCCAAAAACCTAACCGCACCTAAGGAAATTAATCTCAACAGAATCGTAACAGTGTCGTCTCTCAGGACAGCTTTACTGGACAGACATTTTCTCTCATCGTGCTCCCGGACTGATTCACTGAAACCAGTGAGGTCGACTCATTTCTCCCGCAAACACACACGCCTACTATATACTCGATTTTGGCCATTTTATATATTTACTTACACACTAAAAAAAAAATTGAATATAATTGTAAATATTGGTATCTGATGCACTGCAGTGCCTATTTTTTTTTTTTTTTTGTACAACACACACGAGCTACTTCCACAACTGAACTGGAAGTAGAACCACAATCCGTTCATATCTGCGGAAATTCCTAACTCTGGGACTACCTGTATTTGTGTCATATCGCTTCCCTTTTAAACTTTACCAAGACCAGAAACTTTCAAAGGACCTGCAGGTTGATTAGCACCTTAAATACACAGAGGAAGTGTCAGATTGGTCGCATTTTAAAGCAAATACAGTACACACTACCTGGTATTCATTGACTTAACCCACAAGCACACACACACAAGTACACTCGCACACCAATGATGATGATGACGACGACGATGATGATGGATATAAAGAACACTCATGGCTGTTGAGAGAAAAGGAGAGAGGGAGTCTACCTGCACCGCCGAGGTTATTTCCAAAATTAAAGACAGTGGCAGTGGAGGGAGGAGCCCCGAAGCCCCCCATGTTAAAGTTAACTGCCGCTGGGTTAGTGTTTAACCCGAACCCCCCGAAACCAAAACCCCCAGCGGTGGTGCTTACGGTCCCCAAAGCCCCAAATCCTGAGCATCGCAAGCCATGAGGAGAGAGAGAGAGAGAGAGAGAGAGAATAAGAGGGGTTAGTTAAGAATCTTAGGAAAGTTATTAGGAAAAAAGTAAGATAAAGACAATTGTATGGTAAAGTAGTTTGAGAAACTTGTGTATGTGTGTACGTGTGTGTGAGATAACAGATCACATACAGTAGGGCAAAAAAGTATTTAGTCAGCCACCAATTGTGCAAGTTCTCCCACTTAAAAAGATGAGACGCCTGTAATTTTCAGAGATACAGAAATAACACTAAACACTCCTTCCTGTTTCACCTTCATTTGTGCCTGATCTTTCCATTCCTTCATTTTTCACTCCACACTATCTTACTTTTTATTCTTTTCATACTTACTCTCCTTCTCGTTTTCCATTTTTCCTCATCACTCTTCTCTCCCTCATCACTATTTTCTTCCTTCTATCCCATCATTTCCTTCTCACATTCCTTACTTATTCATCTTTTATTCCAACCATTTTCCTTTCTTCACACCTATTTGACATTCCTGTTTTCCTGTCTTTCTTTCCTCCCTTAAACTTCTTTAATTTTACCTTTTTACTGCATATTTTTTCCTTACTTCTTTTTTAAACCATCTTTCCATACTTACCTTCTTGTCTTACCTTCCTCTTTGCCATATTGTCTGTTCTCCACTTTTCTTACACTACTTCATCGCTTACTTTTTATGACTTTCACACTTTTTCTTCCTATGCACTTGACCTTCTCCTCATTCCTGTTTTCCTTTTCTCCCATTTATTGTCCTTCCTTCCTTACCTTTTTTCATTCCTGTCTTACCTTCCATCAGTACTTTTTCCTCCTTTCTCTCCTTTGTTCCTTCTTTTTCTCTTTCTCCCTTGCTTATTTTTATTTCCTTAATATCCTTTCTTGTCCTTTCTTCTTTCCTTCCCTACTTCTCTTTTATTTCTTCTGTGTTCTTTCCCTTCCTACCTGCCGTACCATCTTGCCTTTTCTTTATCCTTCCTATGTTCTCAGTTAGTGCCTTCAAGAGATACACAACATATACACACAGTAAATTGGGTTGGATTGTTCACCAGAAATCGGGACCTCTAGTGTTCAAGCGGTGCAACTGCATTAGATACGTGGTTAATGGAAAGCCGAGCCGTACGACGTGATTCGCACGTTCCCATCATGCACACTGTTGCTAACCTGGTCATTAGCAGTGTAACGAGCCAGAAATGTACAATTATCAACGTGATATCATAACGAGACTCCTGAGAAAGGAAACAAACCTGGGGCTGCGGCGCCGAACCCGAACCCGGTGGAGGCCGTCGTGGTCGTGGCCGCCCCAAAAGCTGGGGCAGAAAGGGCTGAAACCACAACAATAACAACAATTATTATTAGCTTCTGATGTCTGTGGTAGTTTTATTTTAATACATGAATTAATTAATAAAAACAGAAGCAGGCAGTGTTGAGGAAAACAACAGCTTTGATGAGAATGAATGGAAGATGAGCGCCCCCCCCCCACCCACCATGCAGCGCTTTTTATTAATCAGACACGGTAGACATGGACACATGAACTTACTACCAAATCCGGATGAAGCGGTAGTGGTGGTGGTACCGGTACCAAAGCCAAAAGCTGAGGACGCTGTCGTTTTGGCACCGAATGAACCGAATGAACCGAACGAAAAGCCAGACGAGCCTTTATTCACAACAGACAAGACAGAGACACACGTGAGGAGGATGAAGACGAGCAATCTCAACAAATACATTAACCATGCTCATCTCTCTCTCACACACACACACACACACACACACACACACACACATAGTCTGAAAAACTGCTTTCATTTCATGCCTGAAACCCCACACACAAATATTTACACACATTCATGCGGCATTGCAGTTTGTGCTTCAATGTAAATTATGCAAGACTTTATTTCTTTAATCATTAATAATATTATAAAAATCATGTGCATTAAGTTAAGTGTGTATAAAGTGTATAAATATGATCATTCTGGAGTTAAGAGTGTTAAACCCTCAGAGACAGTGGTCCTGATGAACTCCAACCTTACAGTACAAATCAACTAAACTGCTTTAAATCCTCTTTAATTCTGCGAGCTCTCTTTTCCTTCATTTCCTTACATCCCTTTCTTTCCTGCTTTTTCACACTTCTTCCTTGCTCACTGTCTGTCCTTTATTTCTTTCAATTCTTTCTTACCAGCTTTTTTTTTGGGATTCTTTATTTCCTTCGCTTTCCATCCTGTCGTTCCTTTAAATTCTCTCTCTTTACTCTCCGTCCTCCCTTCCTTTTTTTTTTTTCTTCCTTTACACACCATCTTCACTCACTCTCCCTTTTTTCTTTCTTTACTTACTTGTCTTATCTTTCTTTTCTTGTTTTTCTCCCTTTCTTTTCACCATCTTTCCTTCCTTACTCACTGTCTTCCTTTTCTTATTTTCTGTCCTTTACACACTATCTTTCCTGTAACTTTCTTTGTCACTCACTGTCTTTCCTTTATGTCTTTCTCTCCTCCCTTTTTCTCTGAGGGTGCTTTCACACCTATAGTTTGATTGCTTTAGTCCGCACCAGTCAGAAAAATGTTACAATGTAGTAAACAGACATTGGTACGGTTTGCTTTCACATATGCAGAGTTCTAAACGAACCAAAATAGACCACGAAGCCCATCGGCACCGGAAACAGACTATTTTCAGAAAATCGCGCCACTTTCAATAATCATGGAGGAACAGCTTTG
>JAQQZT010000011.1:24934177-24974991 GCA_030068275.1 Clarias platycephalus | reverse complement strand
GTGACAAAGTTACCAGAAGAACTCATATTCTCCAGCATGCTCAGTAAAACCTAACAGCTGTTTTACTTATAGTACTGAACACATACAAAAATATGGCATAAGCAAAAGATGTTTTTGAAAACATTTCTGCATAAAAGAAACTTCTATAAATAGCAATAAAGAGTAATAAAATAAACGGTCAATATTTGGAGTGAAAACTCATTGCTTAAATCAGAAGTTTTAGACACAGATTTGTGCAGTTTTATAAGAAAACAGCTGTTATATATAATATGGTGCCTAAGACTTTTGCACAGTACTGTACACAGTGTATATATATATATATGTCTGATTATATCTATAGTTGTACATGTTATAGAAATTTTACAGTGCAAAAAATTTCCAAAATCTTAAATCTGGACAAATTTATTTAAATTTAATTTCATTCAAATGTTCACTCACTCATCATCTATACTGCTTTATCCTGTAGTCAGAGTTGCGGATTTTAAAAAATACTGGACACTGGGGTCTCCGAGTGGCGCAGCGGTAAAGTGCTCGCCCTATCATCCGGAGATCGCTGGTTCGATTCCCGGGTGATGCTGTAACCTCTAGCAGCCGGAGGTCTAGAGAGAGCTGATTGGCCAAGCTCTCTCAGAGGGGAGGGATGAGAGGTACTTTGTGCTCCCACATTAATCCCGGCTCTACACCCAATCAGGGGCGTCTGTGAGCTCACGCACGCGGAAGGAGCGGATAGCGCTATCCTCCGAGTGTGTTACTCCGCAGTTTGAAAAGATGCGGTTGGCTGGCGTCACATGGTTTGGAGGAAACAAGTTACTTACATTTTATCTCATTATACATCTACACAGCTGAGGGCTAAGGGCCTCTCTCAAGGGCCCAACATGAGAGGGCATCCTGGATGTGCTCAGGTTTGAATCTGGGAGCTTCTGATAAGTAGTCCAGTTCTTTAACCAGTGAGCTACGCCTGCCCAGTCATTTATTTAATATAAATTTAAATCAATTTAATAAATATATCCATATTATTACACAGGCTAGTAATCTGTTAAAAAAATATATTTTTACACAAATTGTTTATTAACAAGTTTACACATTTCAATAGTATATGTTTTGTATTGGTATCAGTTTTTGTTTCAATAAATATTTGTATGAAATTTCCACAGTAGCAGCAACACGTAGCTAACATTAGGAGTGGAATGGAACACAGCCCTATCCTTTACATTTTAGGTTCAGTAGTTAATAATACATTGTGCATGTAAACCTTTTCTAAAATATTTACCTTAACTAAAAGATGAGCAGCAACTCATTTTCTTCACATGTGTGGTGAGTGGACAAACTTTGTACCCACACCTGCAATGATCTCATCTTATTAATATGTGGCCACACCTTCATGATATTCCCTCAATGTAATGATCTCATTCCCAAGTGTTAGTAAGTTGTGGCTGTGATTTTGTTCAGATGTCATTATAATATTCTGACTGTTGATGACGCTCTGTGTTTCGGTATTTGGAAGTCAGATTAGTATGAGTTACTGTATAGGGTATTTAAAAAAAACATTAAAGCTAATAAATAAGTGATTATAGCCATAAAAATATATAGTTTATAAGGTGTACTATATACTGTATGAAGAGTTTTATGCAAAACAAGATAAATCCATTTTTCCCAGTTTGAGGATCACCCGTTTATTTCAAAAGAAGCAAGAGGTATTACAAACAGATTATGAGCATGTTTGATTCACAATGGTGTTAATTTATGGGTCAAAAATAATTTTTATTAGATCACTGAATTTTGTATGATTTAGCAAAAAGCTATAACTTAACCTCCAACATCAGGATGAAAACAATACAAAGTCTTTCGTTTATATCATCATCATCAGCGGTCTCCTCTAGCCGTTTCACTTTACGACAGCGCCTTGTCATAGAAGTCCATGACTGCTGGGGGAAGTGCGACAACAGCAACAAACTGCTGTTGCAAACCTCCTTTTTTCCTAGCTTCAACGTTCCAAAAGTCCACAGAAAGCATTTCGTTCATTCATTTACTTGCAAATTTTTTTTTCCAAAATCGTACTTTTACTTCACTGATCATGTGACAAGCGATATGATTGGCTCTTTATGGATGCTAACACCCATATTAGTATTAGTACATTAAATGTAAGCCAATGTAATAAATAAGTAGGAAAAGTTAATCTGTTTGAGAGTGCATTAATTAATACTTGGATGTTGGCTAAGGAATACTGTATGCTTTGGCTCCACCCACTGAACATATTTCTTTTAGTGTGAGTTTCTCCTCACGGTGGGCCATTTCTTTAAAAGCGGGTAAAATTATTTCAGTCCTTCCCTGTCAGTTCAGATGTGAGTGTTCGCATGGCTTCAGTTCAGTGGAAGCTGTCAACCTTGGCTTAGATGAGTGTGTAGCGCTGGTCAGAGGTGTGTGAGTTGGAACACAGCCATAATTCTTAATGCCATGCCTTATCTTGCTCTCTTCAATCTCCCTTGCTGGTAATGGGAAGCCAAAGGTCAGTGGATAAGAGCAGGCCACCAAGGCCAGTTACCCCAGCAACCGAAGGATGAGGTGGGGGATCGAGAGAGATGGAGAGAGAGAGAGAGAGAGAGAGAGAGAGAGAAAAGTCTGAGGAGAGAAATCACACGGGAGGCACTTGAAGACGGCTGGAAAGGTTGCAGAGATCTGTATCGCTCGGCTGTTAAACGATAAAGAAGAGTGTGTGTGTGTGTGCGTGCTTGTGTGTATAAAGCCAGAGCATCTCACTCTCCTAAATAATGTATTTTAACATTGTCCATGGCCTAATACCTTTATTGTTTTCTTTTATTCTTTTTTTTCCAGAACGATCAGTCAATGTTTTGCAGATATTTTATGTAACATTCAGAAATTTTGTGCAGCAATAATTGTTTTTTTAATTGTTGAAATATTACAGCGTAGGTTCCCTAATTACACAATCGGCGGCACAGTGGCTTAGTTGTTAGCACTGTCGCCTCGCTCCTCCAGGGTCCGGGTTCGATTCCCGGCTCCGTGTCTGTATGCATGAAGTCCAACACAGTCCAAACACATGCAGATTAGGCTGATTGTCGTTCCCGAATTGCCTGTAGTGTGTGAATGCACGGGTGAATGTTCCTAGATGTTTGAATGAAATTTTACAATGAAATCTAGCGATCTGTCAAATACTGTAGCACATCGCACACCAATGCATATTTGCACACACTTTGCACACTGCTATGCTCATGACCGGACATTTCCATTTCAGTTCTAATTTTGTTACTTGTACATGATTTTACAGCCAAAAGTTTTCTATATTTTCTACTGTATATTTCTTTTATTATTATATTCTTATTTCATATTTTATATTCCTTATTTGAATATTTTATTTTCATAATCTATTTTTCTTTTTATTCTTTTTCTTATTTCATATTTTCTTTATTTAGAATACTCTATTGTTCTTTTAATTATTAGGTCATGAGCGGTTGTTAAAACACTTCACTGGATATCATACTGTGTACGTGACAAATAAAATTTGAATTTGATTAGGAATTTGAACTAAGAAATAAAAGAAGACAGGTTGTGACATGATAGAAAAATGAAGACTCTTGAAGCTGATTATTTTCCTTTCGCAGCACGTCCTTTAATTAATAAAAAAAATGATTTTAAAGAACAACATGTCAGAATTTATATTTGTTTATAGTCGCATTTAATGTTGGGAATTGTTATCGCGACTAATGAACTACTAGCTATGGCTGGTGAGAGCATTGCTATGGGTTTAGCCGTGGATAGTGTGTGTTGTTTTTGTATGTAACACCTAGTGAGACATGGGAGGTGAAATAAAACGAAAACAAAACAAAAATCTATTACACAAATCCTGCCTTCTGTGTAATGATCGGATGCAAGAATCCTGAGACATCTACGACTGGTCGGATTATCGCTGAATTTGAAATGCGAGCAATTGCAGGGCACGAAGGCAGGACTTTAGCGTAGTGTTTCTGTCGCGCAATTTAGCAAACGCTGAGTCATGAATATCTATCAATGACTAAATCTCAGTGTCAGTCTGAAACATTTTTACAAATAATTTGTTATTTTTTAAATACGTTGTTGTTTATAATAAGGATTAATTTGTCTAACAAGTAGAAAAACATGACCTGGTAAATATTGGAAAAGTTTGGTATTATTTCACAAAAATAAATAAATAAATAAATAAAATTAAATAAAAGGAAAAAATCCATGTAATCTTGTGACCTCTGCATTTTTCTTTTGCCAGGACTTTCTCTTAAATAATAATAATAAAATTGCTATCTGTAACATTCTTTATTAAATAAAAGCTGCTTTCAGTAAAGGAAAAGAATGTTCTGTTTTTTTTATCCTTGAAAGTTTTTTCGTAAAAGGAAAAATAAACATTCTTCAAAGAACAATTTTAATCTGTAGCATTCCTGTTGTTAAGAAATTATTGCATTTTTGTTTGATTGAACGTCTAGAAATTCAACCAAAACCTCTCTCTCTCTCTTTCTCTTTCTCTCTCTCTCACACACACCCAGACACACACACACATACGCGAAACAATCTCTTGATGTGAATGAATCAAAGCTGTTTATTAGATATTAATAGCAGAATATACAGCACTACCATCTGATGATAGTGAGAATAAAAACAAGAGGTACCGATGGAAAGAAAATAAAAGAATAAAAGAAACAGAAAATAAACAAAAAAGAAGTCAGAGGCTCGATGCAGACGAATCACTAACGCTCTTAGCAACGTTCGAGCGTGATGCAGCAAACAGCAAAGATCAACAGTACACAAAGCACAAGTTCTGAACAAGGATCGGGATGTACGTTACGATTTTCTTTTCCTCTGCTTAAATTTTAAAGTGCCCAATACATTAATAATATTCAAACGCTCAGATGTATGTTGTCGTATGCAGCCTTCAAAACATATAACACTGGTACATATGGGTTTCGTTCATTACCTGTTTTTTCTTTATTATACTCAAACACAGACATTAGGGAGACTCAAATACGTTCCTATGAGACTGGAGGAGGATCACACACTTTTTCTTAAAAAACAAAACAAAACTGACTATGCAATATGCTCTGCTTACTCAAAATATTGTATATAAAAGTAGATAAAGGTTCATCTCAATTTTGAAACTTAATTTTAATTGGATATCTTGGAAGAGTTGTACAGTGTATAAGCATGGAAACAAATTGAACCTAAATAAAAGTCAATTGAATCTTTTTTTTTTGTTGAAAATCAATGCACATAATTTAGTAACAAATAAAACAATAATAAAAAAAAATTAAATACAGAGTCTTGAGTGTTTTCGGAAATTGATTGTGGATAATAAAAAGTGAATAACTGAAGTGCAACATAACACTGGAAATCTCTTGGCACTGAACTGATCGAATGGGTTTTGAGAAAAAGCCACGATACAACATTCAAATATAAGCAGCGTTTTGTGTAGTGACGTGAGCGTCATTTGTGTAGACAGAAAAAAATTAAACATTCGGAACAATGGTGTGTTTAGTTTTTCACTCATAAAAAAAAGACATGGATTTAAAATACAATCTATAGTCTCATTATCACGCGATGAGAGAATTTCCTTTGGTTAGTAATACAATAAATTGTTTGTTAATACATTAAACTCTTTTCAGTGACAGAGGTGCCAACAGTTACACTGTAAATCATGTGAGATTTTTGCAACAGGCTGTTTTCTGTTTTACAAATGAAAAAAACACAAATTGCTCAATTGGAAAAATCTAATTCACGGAAGGGGAAAGGACGCTGGACGTGTAAGACGCATTTGCTATTTGTGTAGCGTGTAAATTTGCATGACATTGGCTTTATCGTGGTGAATTTTGACTAGCTAGCTAGCTGTAAATCTACTCACGCGTACCAGAGTGCTGATTGTTTTGCTGCAGAACAGATAAGACTAGAAATGATTTATGAATACTACAATGAGAATTTTTTTTTTCAGCAGGGTTGAATTTAGATCTATTGTACGAATTCTAAGTTTTCAGTCTTTTGAGCCAATAGAAAATAAGATGGTGTTTATGGTTATTAAAAAATGGAAGAGTTGATTATATTATCTAGTGGCAGTAGATATTTTATGCTTGGAAAGGAGCTTAACCATCTCGTCTGGTGATTTTCACTAGTGTTTTCCTCTATACATGCTAGGACTTTCTTGTTAGCCTGCGACATTTAATTAGATTTAAAAAAATTCTGCATTGATTATGAAATCAGTTGTTACAGTTTCCTATTGTGAAAGTATTAAGGAAATACTACAATAGGAAACAGTTTGATTCCTGAAATTAGGTTATCCTGAAACCGTTATTAATCCTTTAGCGTTCACACAATGTCGAGTCGAAGAACAACGAACCAACCAAATTTTTGATTCCTTTAATTACCTGGTTTTTAAACTTTGATTGGGAAAACACTGATTAAAAAAGAAAGTCATTACAATAAGTTACTACTTTGTTGATCTTTATTTCATGTCTTCAGTGATTAGTGTTTAGATTTCTTGTTTAGATTTTCATTAAAAAAAAAAAAGATTTCTGGTCCTTAGTCTGTTAAATCTGTTTAACGGATGTCTTTGCACAATGTTTGAACAGTTTAAGATATTTATGATAATACAGAAAATACAACATTCTTAAGGTATCCTATTTTAATAAAAAACAATAAAAAAATAAATGGTCCTAAACTGTAGCCTTGAGGAATGCCTATTAGAAAGTCAATATAATGTATTTTTAAATAATTTTAAGGTATGTACCTGGACCTGAAGGTACAGTGTAATATGTTTAATGATATATTTGGACATTGGACACTAATGATGCACATTCATAGTACAGTACCATTTTTTTCTCAACAGAATGAAGTGTTATTAGTATTAAGACTAGATTGTCAGGTACAGTTCATTCTGTGATATGGTTGGATTTTTGTACTGTATTTGAGGCATGGAAAATGTAATTTTAATATTAATTGAAAGGAACGATGATTTGTAATGACACTAATGAGAAAACGATGTTCGCTGAAATAATACTTTTTGGTATAGTTGACATTCTTGCTTTTATAGAGAAATATTCTACACTTTGGTTTATATAATGTTTGAAAGTGTCCTGAATCATAATACTTTGGTTGAAGAAGATGAAATAGGCCAAAATATTTAGTAGTCATACAAATAAAAAAGCAATTTGAACATAAGGTTATTAACCACATTACTCTGCATGGATGGCTAGCTGTAAATCTACTCATGCATAAGATCAGGGCTACAGTGTTTGAATGATTGCGAGTTGGTTCTCTACAGATCAGATAAAACATGAAACAAGTAGAGGAAAAAAAAAAACACTAGTAAAAAACAAACAAACGGAATGCTAGCTGCTAGGCCATGCTAGTCACACCAGCAAGTTTCGCCATGCATCAGATTGGCACTAACAAGCTTGGATTAGATTTAGACCAGAACTCATAGCAATTTTTTTCAGCAGGGATAAAGGAAGTCATCTTTGGCATGAACGTGAATTGAAAGAAAAATTAAGCAAAAATAAACACCATGTAAACTTTGGACTCGATCGAAACAGCAATTCCTAATCCATACGTACAAGCGTTAATAATATGAGCCCACCCTAAAAAACAAACAAAAACAAAAATAAACCTAATTGGAAAAAAAAACATTTATACTACAAAATATGAAAAAAAAATAATAATAATCGGCACATCAACAAGAGATAAGACAAGCATTAGTTATTTTTTTTTGTTTTTTGTTTTTTTTTGGTAAGCGCACCTATTTGACTATTACAAAAATCACAACTCAAAATGTATAAAGCTTTTTTTTCCTGTTCGTCTTGTAAAGTCACAGTTACCAAAAAAAAGAAGAGCAAGTGAATAATTTATTACATACACTATAATAACATTACCCTAAACACTATTATCTATGAGGTATATCTGAGAAAAATTTTCGTAAAGGAAAAAGCACGGTCTGCGCTCTGGACATGCTGCTCTATTTCTTTTTTTTATTTTTATTTCTTTTTTTATTTTCACCCCGCTCTGGTTCTTTTTAAAGCTATGCAACCGTTGAGTGTAAGGAGATAGAAAGAGAGAGAGAGAGAGAGAGAGAGAGAGAACAAGGAGGAAAGAATTTTATTTAAAGCCTTTGGTATCAGTTGTTGTTCTTTGCATGATTGCGTTGCAAAGCACCAATAAACCTGGCCAGCGAGCACAGGTCCGACTGACGCTGAGGTATGCGCATGAAGAAGAAGAAGAAGAAGTACGGAGAGGTCGAAACTTCGCTTTGGTTCAAGCAAGGCACTCATCCCAGGGTTATCTCATACTTTGCGACGAAAGCGCTCTCTAAAAAATGTGGAAAAGCGGACAGAATCGTTTTCCCCATGAGGAAATCGTTCTGGATGCTCCATAGCGTCAATCAAACATCCCATTTTTAAAAATTCTATATTAGATATTTTTTTAAACACATTTAAACACATTTAAAAAAAAAAAAAAGTTATATTTTTGGAATCTTTACATTTTTTTATATGACTTTCCTAATAGGAAGAATCGACGACAATATAAGAAGCTACTGTGGCTGCAGCTCTGCCGTATTTTCCAGAAGTTTCTCCTCAGTAGTATCTTTGGTTTTTAAGTAAGAATATTTGGATTTTTAGAGGTTTTGCACAAGTGCTGAGCGATTGATGATTCCAAGGTGATGAATTTTGTTCAAAGCAACGTAGCTTTTTAATGTACAGATACAAAATAGATTTCTTTAAGCCATAAGATAAATCCTGGTAGATGGTCCATTAAAAAAATATGCACAGAATTCTAATCAAGTTCTGTGAGTTATGAGATATAGTAAGGCCTTATTAGAAAACAAATGTTTTTGTGTGAAATCACATAATAGAAGAAGAACTCAAGAAGAATTCAAACCAGGGTCAAGGAGTTTTCAATTCAATTAGTTTCAAACCAAACTATTTTAGCTTTCAGTTTTCACAAATTTAACTTAACCTGTGAGTCTTTTCACCTGAATTACTGTCTCTGTTTAAAAGTGTTTATTCCTAAAATCTCATGGAAACTAATGCTTTTATTTCTGATAACAGGTTGAAATAGTTCTAGCAATTGTAGAAAACTGACATTTTAAATTTGGACAATTTTCGCAAGTACAAAATATAATATATATATATATATATATATATATATATATATTTTTTTTTTTAATCTAGATCAGTTTTTAGCCAGGATATCTTTTGGGATTGTTTGGGACTTTAGGTATTTTATTCGTATCATGTAGGATGTTTAAAGTTATTTGATATTTGATTGGTAAACTCAAGGGAATAACCTTGTTTCTTATATATTTAAAGTTTTTATTTCACTCATACCAATTCCTCACATGTATTCTTTTTGTATATTCAGTTACCTTTAAATTGCCATCTATTGACCGGTTGATTTACTTCATGAAAACAAAACAATTCACTGACTTTTGAACAAGCTGCAAGTTACATTCCGAATCATTTCTTAAATAAGGTCTGGTCATAAATAATCAACCTGATCTCATGGGAAATTTCTATTTTTATTGACTTCACTGTATAAAGCGGGCTTATTGCAAATTCTTGCCAAGACAAAACGATACAAATACAAGCCCTACACTGATCGTTTTGTCCACAGAACAATTTAACACTTAAACTGTGCAAAACCTCCAGCCTGACTGCGATTTTCAGTTAAAAGTTTTGGCTTTGGGTTCTCTGACCAGCGAGGGACATCCTGAAACACACCGTACTGAGCTCACAGACGTGTTGGTGTCAGTGGTGGTGGTAGTTAAGGGGTAACTTGAGGGGTTTGGGTTTTCAGAATAGAGAGGGTGACATTTATCAAAGTGAAAAGCATGGAGTCAAGCGCAGACCGTACTAAAGGGAGGAAAAAAATCTTTGGTATCTTTGGTTTCATCAACACGATTAAAATTACAAATGGAAAATTCAGTGAGGTAGCCTCTTTGGTTCTCACTATAGAAATAGAAAGACTTTTTGTACACGCACACGAGTCAGTCTTGGAAGCAGCTAGTGTTTATGGGAATCCTCTGTTATCCTTCTACGAGTGAAGCAATGAACAAACGGTCTCTCAGCGTCCGTGGTTTTGGTTTGTTTCTTTCTTTTTTTCTTTTCTTTTTTCTTAAAAATCTTTGGTGAGTTCGAGGTTGATCTCCGTTAACGTGTTGCCCTGTCCAATCCGCGTTAGTAAGGATCAGGTTGAAGACGGACTGCTCGTCCATCTTTCGGGGGATGCGAAGGTGACTGTTACTCGATCGCAGGTGGTGAGATACAGTGCTCAGTCGAAAAATATTCATCAATAACAGATTGTTATTCATTTTGGAGGGAAATCAACCAAAAAACAAACAAACAAACAAAAAAAAGATCGAAATTAGACTTGTGAAGAATCTGGCAACTACTCCATTGTGGAACATTCTCGTTAAATCTATGTCAAAATCACCTTAAATTAAATTTCATTAAATTAAATACATTGCTTTTTAAAGTAAAGCTAACTAAAAATAAATTAACAGTAGGGACGCAAAGCACTGCATCTTCGATGCGCTAACATTCTCAAAGAGCCATAAATAATTCATAATTAATCCAAACAATTAAAGCTAATTAAATAACATTAAATAATTAAAGCTATGCACATGTACTAGCACATTTTGGCATAAATAAATAAGTTTAACAGTGTCAGACACTCAAAGGAAAGAAAAGAAATCTGAATGTAAACTTTGGCAAGCTACTCAAGGGGAAAGGGGACTTCCAGGGGAACTTTTTTGGCATTTTTAAATTAAGTTCAATTATAGCAAATATAAATTACATAAATAATCACATCTTGCAAAAAAGAAAGAAAGAAGAAAAAAAAAAGAAACTAGGAAACTATCATACATACAGTAGGCATTGGCAAACAAGTAAGTACTAAAGACAAGCAACAAACGTAAAGCTCTTTTTTTGGTTGTATTCGGTACCCAAGGTTGTTTCTAAAGACCTGGCTGAGGTGAAAGTGGAAGTGGACTCCAGCGTGACCTCTACATGCCAAAAGGTCATTAAGAGGTCATACCCGCTGGAGCCATCTTTGGACTCAAAGCTTTAAAGCTTTAAAGAAATGAAAAGATAAAGCTATTCGACCGATATTTCAGCAGTCTCCTCGGAAAAGATGAACCGGTATCAGTTATGTCGTTGGTAAGTATTGGCTTTCACATGCTCTGCGTGTGAGCACGTGGACATCTTTGGAGTTTTTGGGTGTGGTTTCGTCATGGATCGCCTGATCACAGCTTTGTGGTAAACACGGGAGCTCAGATCCGGTCACGTGTATTGATTAGTATAGATCTGTGAATTAAAATAGGATATCAAAGGAAAAGTCCACCCTGAAACACTTTATTTATATCAATGTGCTTAATGATTCTGGTGCTGAGTCATTGGTAGGTTCTGCATTCCTTATGTTATTCCTGTGAGAATTAAAGGAAAGGAAAAACTAAAACTCTTACAATTAAATTACGCGGTCAAGGTGGAATTTTCCATGAAATAGTAGGTGCTAGGACCCAGGGTCGAGTTTCACAAAGGCAGCATAAAAATTCATCAGAACTAGCATATATATATATATATAAAAAGCGAGATAATTTCAAGATAATCTTTGTTCTTTGGGAAACTTTGCCTTGTACTTAGCTAATTATTGTAAATTTTAGATTTTGGTAGATTTCAGTAATATTTTTTTTTTTTTTACTCCAACAACATTTGGGTGCAACAAATTGGTGGGTAACTTTCTTATACTGTAATCTTTAATATAAACTTTAGTTTTACATTCTTCACTGCTTTGGTGTTGGCGTATGCTGAAGTTTAATCGATCCCACGTCTTGGATCAATCTGTAAAAAGCCAGCGTGAAACTCGCAATCCTCCGAGCTCCCATGTTTGAACCCATAACGCAACCCACACTCAAACACACATGGTGAACAGGTAGGTTTCACGATGTACAGTATGTCACATTGGAACCAAAGGGAAGAGGGACAAGACCAGGGAACTGCCTTTGGGTGTAAATTAGGATTCTTTGGTATTGTAGCTGATGAGGTTCTTGTTGTTCTTTTTTTCCATTTTTTTGGTGAAAAACTGCATAGGCACACGTTAAAGACAATCTTCAACTTATTTGTTTAAGATAGAGAAAGAGAGAGAGAGAGAGAGAGAGAGACACATTTTTTCTGCCTTAGGGAGTGGCTGTTTTCTGCCATGGGTGGTTTCCTCCGGACTTGTTCTGCTTCCTGTATTTTTCCCATTACAAACAAAGAACAAAGTTCTCTTTCTTCATCATTCTCCTTGTTATCCCTGTCATCTTTGTCTTCTTCTTTTTCTTCGTCTGTTTGTTCGTCGCTGTTCCGTTGTTGTTGTTGTTTTTTTTTTGTGTGGGTTTTTTGGTTTCTCTTTGTCGTCTTTAGAACAGTTTTTTTCTCATTTGTAGAACAGTTAGGTGCAGAAAAAAGTTTCTTTGGTTTCGATTTGTCAGTAATAAATAGAAAAAGTCTTTTAAGTGTCCGTTTTGACTGATCCATAAAGCCTTTGGCCTGCTTCGGAGCTAGGAATGGGGCTGCGTACTGGCTATTTCCTAAAAAAAAAAAAAAAAAAAACAATCCTGACTTGATGATACAATGAATGATGGATTGAAATGGTAAAGCTTGGACGTGTCGTGTTTTAGCTAAAATTCCATGCGTGAGAATGTTCTCGGGTTTGTGTCATGAGTCTCGGGCGTGGATGCTTTTCCCGGAGAGCCTTGAAAGAAACTGACGGGCATTGGTGTAGAAGATTGTCCTCTTATTCTATTAGAAAGGCCCTGATTGCCAACGCCAGTTCTCTTCCATGGAGCTCCTTAGCTAGTGTTGCATATAACGGAAACAATCGAATGAAGCTGCCATAGTTGCTGAACGTGTACAGGTTAAACAATCCGAAGGTTTGAGCGCCATGACCAAAAAAATGGAAGCGTTTTTTTGCGGTTCTAAACGTTAACAGACGTTCTTCAGTTGCATCATAGAAACGGCGTCCTGAGTTTTCTAATGATTGAAGAACAACCTCGATGGTCCAGCCCCCATCTTTTCTATTTTATTTTCTATTGCAAATGAAATGTGCTTTTAATTTGTGCTCATGTACTACCTGGCTGACCGCTTAACAAAATATGTGTGTGTGTGTTTGTGTGTGTGTGTTTGTGTGTTGACGGGTGGTTGTGTTTTTCCTGAATGTCGCCATTAGTTAACTATAATAGATTTGTGCTTGCGTTCCTGCTCATAAGCAGACAGCATGAGTAAAATCGAACAGGGAAATTTCTCCACCTGTCAGCAGGACCATGACGAGTCAGATGGTTATTTAAGACGCTACACCAGCGCAGGGTTATTCTTTTTTTGGCATTGCTAATGCATCGTTCAGGGTTTCCTGCTGAATTCAGGCTTTTGTGTTGGCAGCTGGAATTTTGCAAAAAGCTCCTTAATGCACGGCTGAAAAGGAAGCTGACATGAAAGGGATCTGCTTTGATTTCAGGCATGCACTACGGAAAAATTCTTTCTGAAATTATTATTTTAGGGCTGTGAAGTTACGCGGTTTTCCTTTTAATGACATATTTGAGATTCTGCAGCAGCATGAATTTTTGAGTAATGATTCTTATAATAGTGACGTGAAGGTGATTTTGCTACGCTTGCCGGTAAGCAGCCCCGCTCCTTTCCTCACATCCATCCGATTTTTTTTTTCTTTGGATAACTTTTTGGTCTGGGGCACAAACCCCAAACCCAAACTCCCATTTTCTTTGCCTCACCCACCCCACCCCCCCCCCGCCTTTCCACAAAAAAAAAAAAAAAAAAAAAAAATCAGACTTTGGTACAAGTGCTGGAAGCGGATGAGGCTCCACCGGGACTGCCTTCGTCCATCCATTTGTCCAGACTCCGTCTGCGCGCGTTCATGAAGAAGTTGCTAACAGTGCTCAGTTCCAGTCCCAGCTGCTGTGAAATGGTGAGCTGCATCTCTTTGGACGGGCGCTTGTTCTCTTTGAAGATGGCCAAAAGCGTTCGCCGTTGAAGGTCGGTGAAAACCAGGCGCGATTTCTTTGGTGTATTGCTCCTCTCCTTGCCGGAGTCTTGCTCTTTTCTTTTGCATGCTTCTCCAGGAGATCAAGAAAGATGATGGAAGAGGGAAGACAACAGAGGAAAAGAAAAAACAACAACATGTTATTATACGTCAAATATATCAGTGGCGTTTCCTTTCAGAGAAACAAACTTATCATTTGGTCTAATTTGTGCTTTGGAGAGGAAGTAATCAGAAAACTACAGAGGGCTAACAACTAAACTAGCTAATGACTACTAGCTAACTCTAACTAGCTAAAACTAGCTAATAATCTGCCTAGCGGTTTTCCTTGCTAGCACATTGTCTTTGTTTAATCAAATTTTTTTAAACGAAACATTGTCAAAGTGATACCAGAACCACAACCAATATTTCTCTCAAATATGTGAACGAATTCCTAAAGAAACCCTTTAAAATATACGAAAAATGACACTCATCATCAATGGCTAAGCTAGCTTTAACAGGTTCCAAACTTCTATACTGTTCGTCACTTTTGAAATAAAAAACTTTAGATTTTCTAAGTGGACTCGTTGTTAAATATTTTATCACAAAAGCATGACAAGATGATTTGAATAAAATACTTTATTTCTATAGTAGCAGCTAACGCTAATACACAACCCCGTGTAAACTGAACGTTTCGCATAAACAGATTAAAACTTACTGTTTACAAATAAGATTATTAATCATTGATAAGGTAAAGTTTTGCTAACGCTGCTTACGTAACATTTTGGGAAGGAGTCTCCAGTTTCAGTTGAAAAGATAAAAAAAAAATCTAGAGCCTGCTGACAGAGTGATTGTTTACAGTCAGTGTTTTTATTTCTTGCTCACAAGACAAAGCCGTATGAACGTTTACTTTCTGCAGATATACGAACCGAGGTATTTTTACGTGCCACATTTTCGCCTTCAGCTCAGCTCAGATCAATCGTCATATCTCCCAGGAAATATCCGGGATTATGTGAGGAGAAGTGCGGTGCCCTCCAGGTAATTGCCTCCGTGGCTACTAAGATTCTCCAAACGATCTAGGCGCTGTGAGGAGAAGCTGCGGGGTATTTTAAGCGCCGTGAGCAGTTAAAGAGGCTTTAACACATGATCATTACCGGCCGAGGGGGACACCGAGGCCCGAACAAAACAACACGACGAAGATGACGACGAACACACGAGTGAGGAAATGGTGGCGTGTTTGTCTCATGTAGAAGAGTAGCATGAAAAAGGAGGAGGGATGTTCAAGTCAAACTGGGACTTTGGTTGTACAGAATAACAGGACACAGTCCTGAGAGTTAAACACTCCCTTTATTTCTCTATATAATCTCCTGATACACTAATGCACTTATCCTAGTGTTTCACTAGCGCTCAATGTAGAACGTTTTCTCAGTACACCAGAGCCATGATTGGACTACCTGTCTGATTCACGTCTGAAACCCCGGCCTCCCAGGAACTCCATTAATGACCCAAATATGTGGAAATGGCTTGGACTGAGGTCAGTTTGACCTTGGACTTTTTCGGAGGATGTGGCAATGACTCGCAGTCGACTGCGGTGGGCTCCGAGCCACCATGCACAGATATACAGCCTTAGTGAAAATGTTTGCACCATTCTAATGTTTTTTCTGCGGTTAAGAGTCTGTGCTTGAGCTCTTCTGTAAGTTTTACGCCTTCATTCACCAGAAAGTTCACCAGAAGTCCTGATTTGACTTGAACACGCCTCATACTGTATAATTCACTAAACAGATTTCTGAGATATCAATCAGAAGTCTTGTGATATGAGCTCACAACCTTGGTGATGATGTGCTGAAAGCAAGCATCAGAAGGGGTTAATAAAATGTTCTTAAAGTGAGAATTTTAGTACTGAAATGAACATCACACAAAAACGACTACTTGGAACAGAAATATTTCCTGCTTGTATTGTAATTTTCCCAATCGCATTACAATGTTCTTTTTTTAAAAAAAGAGATATAAAATTTTTTCCTAACATTTTTATTTTACGAAACACATGAAGGTGGCAGGCAAATCTTTTCAAATTGCCGCCTTATGATGGGCAGCACAAGACAGTCAAAAGAAAGTGCTATCCACCCCCTTCTACATGCTTGACGTCATGAATGCCAATCATCGGCTATCATTTTGATTGACATGGGAGAGAGTCTGCCCCTCCCACAACGTTTGTTAGAATTGTCTACAATTTTTTTTTTAGTTTTACAGCTTTATTCTACACCTTTTTTCCACTGTTACTATTATAACTAAAATATAACTTTTAATATGTTCATTTACTTTTGGCAGATGCCCTTATCCAGAGCGATTTACATTTTATTTCATTTAATATAAAACATAAAACATTTATATTTGTGCACACTGACAAATGAATCATTTAAAAAATATTTAAAAAACACTGCTGTATTTAATGAACCACATTAACCTGTATACTCTAATACATATCACGCCTTTTATGAAGTGTTTTCAGTCGTATCAGACAGCTCTAGCTTCTACACTCATGCTGTTTTGTCTGCAAGTCTCTAATATTGGAAATTACTATTTATATATAAAACAGATTTAAGATTTGGAGAAACGTGAAAAGTAATAAAAAAGTAAAAACGAACAGCGTCCAGTTTACCAAACGTCCCAATCTTAGCTGGAGGAGCTTAATAATGATTAATGATGCGTGATATTGTATCACTATGTGGAGTGGATCGATATCAGATCGGATTTGGCGTACTGTCTGATCCAATCCGCCATAAACATAAAATATTTCCACTTTGGTTTTTTCGGAGTTGTCTGCTTGTCTCCTGAGCATCATCTCTTCCTGCGATTGTTTCCCTCTGAATCATTCCCACAATGCAATGCGGCCGAGCCACTTTCCACAGCGACGTAAAGAGAACGTAAGGGTTATGAACTCCTTGAGAGATCTAATTTCCCAGAATTCATTAAAAATACAAAAAGACCATGATTTTTTTTGAAATGCTGAAATGTTAATAATGAGACATAACTGTGTGTATCACATCTGTGCCAATAGTTAGGAGTCATAGGCACAACATTTCCCTCGGCTGTGGATCGCTAAAGTGGCATGGCGATGCTTTGTGGTGGACTAATTGCCGTTTAGAAGTGTGTAAACATTTCAAATCGTCTTTTAATAATTGAAGCGTCCGGAGTGAAAAATAAAAATCAGAAATCAAAAAAATCAAAAGCGCAGCATGAAAGCACAATTGAGGAGATGTGTGTATGTGGAAAGTAATGACAGAATGATAGAGCGTAAACTGTAATGCTGCATCAGCTCCCCCCAATACACACACACACACACACACACACACACACACACACACACACGCACAGAGGGCTTAAGATTTTATTTGATTACCTCTCTGAATTAAGTATGCACAAGTGCGGCCAGGGACGATCAATAGAAATCAGGTTAAGTGTGCAATTGAGTACAAAACTATTATGTAAGAGGAAACTGCGAGTAAGGGTGCAAATAAACACATGCCGTGTGTGTGTGTGTGTGTGTGTGTGTGTGTGTTTGCTTCCTCTGCTGCTAGCCTTCCCCCATCACACACACACAAAACTCAAAATGGCAACGCACACAAAACAAATGCGCACTAAAGCAAAGCAGAGAAAACAAAAATGGCTGCCAAAGAGACACGCAGATGGAGATTCGGTGACCTGCGTGCTCCACGAATGCGGCCAGCCTCGTTCTCGAACTGCACCGCTGAGCTAAATATTTGATAGAGAGAAATGCACACCGGCACGTCTCCATGCTGCATGTATAATTCATGCACAAAGCAAAGGTGCATAAACGGCATAAAAGCGCGGGTGAGTGCTGAGGCCGAGGTCCGTCGTGTTCCTGTACATCTCCGGCTTTTCCTCTTCGTGCTGGCTTAAACTTTTTATTTTGGCACTTTGTCGAACAATAATGGACTCTTTTTCTTGTCCATTTACAAATTTCCTTCATAAGCTGGAAGGTTGATCTTGATAACTTGGCACTTTCTAACATTTATTCTGCATATTTTTGTTTCGGGTTTGGATCCAATAATTGTGTATTTTGAGGTCCCAAATTGTTTTAATCTTCAACCTGGTAACTTCAATCCCCAAAGTGTGTATTTTGATCCCCGATTTGTCTATTTAAGCCCCAATTTGTTCTAATCTTCAAATTGTTTATGTTGATTCCCAAATTATGTTTATTGAACTTCAAATTGTAAGTTTTGATGCCTACTTTGTTTTGATCCCAGAATTGTGTTTCGATCCTCAAACTGTAAAATATTATATATAATTATCCTGTTTATTCTTGTATATTGTATATGTTTTACTATAAGAAGCTCGAGATCTAACCAAAACCAATCAACTAATCAAAAAGATCTAACCGTGTGGGGGATTCCAATTTTTATTATTCCACATTCAAAAACTTTCTTCATTCAGTTCTAAATGTCTTCAAATACCAACTCAGAACCAACTTATACTTATACAACTTTTGTTACGGACACTTTTCACTTTAAAACTTTCAACTGGGTAGAGAAAATGATTCCTCGGTTTATGTTGACAAAACAACAAGAATTTATAATAAGAATAAACACAGAGAAATTATAAACAGAAAGTTTCATTAGAAAAATCTAAGCATTTCAGCATCGTTCGAAATGACCTTGATTTTTAAGCATGTAAATGTTTTTCAGTTTGATTCTCTTGGGAATTGAAAGAAAATTTAAGGGTAGAATTTTTAGAATTTCGTTTCAAATGGAAGCTAGGTAAAACATTTTCCCTTCTAGGGAGATAAAAAATACTATCCACTATATAAATTATTATTATTATTATTATTATTAATAATAATAATAATAATAATAATAATAATAATAATAATAATCGTGATAATAATAATAATAGTAGTAATAATAATAATAATAATAATAATAATAATAATAATAATAATAATAATAAAATATGTCATATTTTTAAAAACTGTCCTTATGCAAAGCATAGAAAAATCTTAAAATGCAGCTTAACATAAAGCAACATTTATTATTATTATTATTATTATTATTATTATTAATAATAATAATAACAACAACAATAATAAGCCAAATATAAAAAGTAAAATTGGCAACAAAATCTAAATAATGATATTTAAAATAAATGAAATATATGTCATATATAAATATTATCATGTCTAATAAATACAATTAAATATTCTCTACCTATTAAGATCTTCATTGGTGTGTACGGCTTCTTATCCTGGAAAATTACATACAAATATCTAATATTTTCTTTTCTTTTCTAAAATTATTTTTTTTTTTTTTGTAAATTTTCTTTCATTTTTGTGAAGCTGCTTTGAGACAATGACCATTGTTAAAAGCGCTATATAAATAAAATTGAATTGAATTGAATATTGAGCCGATCTTTGGATTTAACAGTAAACGGTGGAACTGTGGAGCCATCCATGCTGTTTAGGATCACATGTCACATTTCACATCTTCATCATTCATTACAACATGAATATGTGTATGAAACCCAGGTTTAACGGGGTAGAATGTTATGTAGAGGAGAGAGGGCACCTCCTAAAATGCCATCATTGCCTTATCTAGTGTGTGCGTATGTGCATGCGTCTGTATACTGCACATAATTTCTTTTTTGAAATAATAATAATAATCATTGCCTGTTTTGCCCAGCAGGAGGCAGGAGTGAATCATACTTCTCAGAGTAACACGAGCACCGAGCGCCATTACTTATGTCCATGTGCGTGGGTGTGTTAGAGCAGGAAAAACACCAACATATCACTACTTGTCTTTGTGATAATTTTTCAGCGCGGCCGAACCCCAGCTTACACTCACGCGCTCATTCCTGCAGTAAATATCAATTCGCTCAAGATCTCATCAGCATCAATACTTCTCTTGTCACGTTAATTAAAAAAATCAGACCTATTTGTGAGAATGCTGATCTAATAAAGGTGCTCAGGAAACACTTAGTCATGTTTTATCTGCCGAATTACGGGTTTAATTGCGGCAGATAAACCTGAACGAGTTTCTTTTAAAGCGTGGTGTTTTAATTATTTCCACAGTGCAGTCGAATCAGATTACGATAATAAACCAGCGGCTGGATGGATATTTTATTGCGTCTTTATTTCTTCTTCTTTAGGGCTAGACTTTTACAGAGTGTGTGATTTGCATGGCAAACAATGTGAACATCACTGAAACTCGGTTATTGCAACAGGAGGACAAAAATCAAACAAACAGCAAGGCAATGTGGTCCAAAAAACTAAACAACATACAGGTTGCAATAATACTGCTTAAAATCAAATTATTTAATTTCTCTTTAGAATAGTTTTAAATGTCCGATACTGAAAACAAACAAACAATCAAACAATCTCCTTGTCATCATATTGCATGTTCATTTAAAAAAAAAAAAAAGAATCTGCTCATTTAAATATTACGCCTATTAGGGAAAGGCGTGCTGTTATGTTTATTGTATTTATGATGGTCTCTGTTACAGACCAGCCTGACCGCTTTCCATTCCTCTGATCAGTCAGGTAGCATTATAACATCTTTAATAATGTCTGATAGTGATTTCCAGCTTCTCTGAGAAGCACAAAAACACGGATCTAATGCAAAGGGTCAAAAGTTTGAAACTGTAGCCAAAAACATTCCACCGAAGCAAACTGAGTGGATAATATACTGTAACTTTGCCGTTATTCTCTCGGAGGGTCCGATCATACATCCTTTACATTTTGTTACACATCTGTACTACTATTACAAAGACCAAGCACCGTTTCTGCAATGGGCAGCCAGGGGTTTGAGGGGGGTAAAAACTTTAGGGCTTTTCTAACAGACTAAGGGTTAAATCGATCAAATCAGTAGCACTAAGTTTCCCTGGCCTTTTATCAAACGAGCAAAAGCTCCTCTTGAGCACCGCTCCGGGTTTATCTTTCTCCCCTGCCAAATGTAAATCAATGTTAGGCTTCTACAGTAAGGGCACCACAGGTCCTGCAGAGGAAAGAGCTTACTCGAATGTCACGCCGAGCTCGGCTCGGCTCACCGAGGCCGCAACAATTAGTCCGATCGGGAGTTAAAAAAGGGGAAAAAATTGTATCAGTGGAAAGTTGGAAATTTCCACCGAGTCTCAAACTCACATTGCTAGCTGCTTCTAGCGAGAGTTGCGTAATTTATAGCAGGCCCAAGGCTTTGTGTTTTGTTTTTTGCCATCTAAAATTTAAAGCCTGTAATGAAGCCAGGGAACGAGGTCGATATTCCAATAAGCAAAAATATTCAACCTACACTCCAGATAAAACCCCAGAAGATTAGAGCTTTATCATTATGTACAGTAGGTACCGTACCGGAGATGCCACAAACTGCTAAGTAGGCACCAGCTAATGGAAGACAACCAGCCCCGGGGTTAGAAATACCAAAGATCAAGGATTCTGCCAAAATGCCTTGTATTTCTGTGCCTTCTGTATAAACTGTCCAATTTCAACTGGAATTGGACAGTTTATACAGAAGGCACAAATATTGTACACACACACACACACACACACATATATATATATATATATATATATATGTGTGTGTGTGTGTGTGTGTGTCTGTGTGTGTGTGTGTGTACAATAAGATTTACATTCCTATGATCATATGACTGTAAAAAGCTAAAACTTCAAAGCCAAACTTTTCCAATCCAGTTCCTACGTTTCATAGACCTAAGATGTCTTAGATCCTTTCGTCTACCTACAATAATATTTCTAAACAGCGCTGCACAATTTATCACATAAAAATCGTAATTGCGATATGGACTTGTGCAATTACTTAATCGCAAAAGGGCAGCAAATTTATTATAGATATTGTACTCGGGATATAATAAAGTAATATATAAATATAGTACTATAGGTCATATAGTTGAGAGTTTATCAATTACATATATACAATATAAAATGTATATATATATATATGTATAATAATATTGGTAAGCATTCTCTCAATGAAATAATTTTCCCGTTTATTTGCTGCTACCCGCGAAATACATCTGAATACAAAATAGTGTGTTTAAAATCGCACATATCGAAGTTTAAATCACAATCGCAATAGGTGTCAAAATAATCACAATGTTATAATATTAATAATATTAAAACCCACATCATGATGAAACATAAATACTGTAATTAAACATATACCGCAGACTGTAGCACAGGGCTTTACTTTCTCTACAGCACGGCCTGGAAACTAAATTTGTCCCCAAATCCTGATGCATCACTGCAGAAACTTTTGGATATTAAAGACGAGTTTATTCCCAAATTTTCGAGAGATGAATTCTAATAAACAAGTGCCGTGTTTTTGTTTTGCTGCATATCATGGAGGGGAAAAAAAAAAAAGCTAAAGCAAGTCCCATCCTTGGCCTGAACATCCACATCTTGTTGTTCTGAGATTTAAAAGTGGACGCCTGCATCAAATTTATCTCTAAACTTGCTCTAAATGTGCGATTTATTCCCGTGAAGCGCTCGCAGAAACAACGCGACACTGTCAGTAATTGACCCTTAATCTCACTAAAACAGTAATAGATGTTTTTCTTTGCATGACGCATGATAATGATTCTGTAACGAACATTAACGGAATAAATCGCTTTTAATGCCTTCTTAATGTTTTAGCCTCGCACTGCGGCTAGCAAAAATTGCTGCTTAGGAGGCTGATTAGCATTCAGGATAATTCATGCTAGCGTGGCCTTAGAGAGAAGTTTCTAATCGGATGAACGCATAGGATCCTCTCATCACAGAGCGTCCCGGCTGAGAGAACACAAGCCTTTAGAGAGTCAGTTATAGCTCTGAATTATACATGGAGGTGCAGGCTAACGGGCACGCGGCGAGAAAGCGATGAAGGAGGAAAGCGAGCGAAGAAAGCGTGCCTTCTTTTGCATTCATTTGCTGGATGTTACGTCTCACACAGAGATGAGAAAAAGACGGCTTTTACGGAGAAAACAGTTTGGCCAAAAAGTGTTTTCTATAAATGGAATGTATTTTTTCCCCCATCAATCTGTTTAATAAGGCTGTGCGAATGTTTGCACAGATCAAAACCTGTAAAGTAGTGCCACTAAATCCACCAATAACGCAGCTCAGCCACTGCAGCGCACACGCTACAACAGACAATACATTTTAGACAACGCTGACTTCATAGGGTGCCATTAGTTTTGTTCTGATTGGATGTCTCGTCCTATTTGTCTTAATATATGGTTTTGTTTTAAATCACTTTCTTTCAAGTCATTATTATAAAATGAATGAGTTTAACACAAACAACAACTAACGACAAATTTAACGACAATAACTTTCCTCAAATTCATAAGCAAAATGTACTGTAGAGTATGAACATACAGGGGGAAAAAATGATTTATTTGGATAGTGATTCAGGTATTGCCACACTGACAAATTGCCAAAATAAGTCAAAAATTTATATATTTAAAATTTATAATTGTTAGTGTGTTGCAAGTTCCTTCAATATCCTACAGGTGGCGCTCTTTCAATTATTCACACATTGGCCCAGAGAGCAACATCTGGGTGGGAGGGGGAGGGGGGGGGGCATTATTTGCTAAGTTTGTTTCAAATTGTAACATAATCTACAAAACTTTTATTATCGAATCGGGATAATTATAAAATTATAAAATCGTGTCACATTTCCATAATCGCAATACAAACCGAATCGGCACCTTGGTATCGTGATGATATCGGATCGGGCGCTGCCTGGCGTCTAGTAATGAACATTTCCCTGTTGAAATGTTTCTGTGAACAATTTACGAATAGATTTGTTCCTATCCGGCTTAACGCCGTATACGACAACAGATTTTCTTTTCAACAATATGTTTATTGATTTTATTAAAACAGGGATCTAACACAGTAAACATGTAGTGTTTCAATGCGCACTTTATAAACCCCTTATAAACCCTGTACAAAACAATTTGATGCTTCTGTTTTGAAAGACTGAATTACTTACAACATGCATCGTCTGAGATGATAAGTCTTTATCTTAACTCTTAATTCTGAGGGTGTACAGTATGTATGACTTGATGGCTGTATTACTCTCCTAACAACCTAAACAGCTTTGTTTAAGATGCATTTAGGCTGAAGTGCTCAAAACTGCCATGTAAACATGATATACTGCTCATTAGCGCCGAACAGGAAGTGTGTGTGTGTGTGAGTGTGTGTGTGTGTGTGAGTGAGCGAGGGACAAAGGCTGAAGGAGTGACTGAGTGATCGGGGGAATAGCGGGAACAGGAGAGGGGTGCCTGGTGCCCGGTGCCCCGGATCAATACCTCACCACAAAACATGATCAGCAATGATGTTTCCTTGATGAGCGAAACCTCCACATAATAGTCCAGACACACACATACACACTTCTACTAGCATAATACAGGTCAGTGTAGCCTTTTAGAAGAACACCCACACGCACACACACACACACTCAGGAGGGGTTTTTACTATCCGACTCTTTATCATAAAGGCATCCCGGCTCGGCTGGTAGTATCACATCACCAGCATGTGATTGGGACCAGCACTCTCGGGGAGCAGCGTGAGTGTGTGAGAGCGAGTAAAAAGGACTTGGTAAATGCATTATGTTACAGCCTTGCACTTAGCTGTGTCATACTGTGCATATGCGGATGTTCTTAATGTGCGGGCCGCGCACTTGAGACGAGGCCGAGAAAGAGAGGCGCGAGAGAACGAAAGATAAAACGGACACAAGGAGAAAAGAAAGAAAACGCGGCCGTGAGGGGAAAAGGGGACGTGCTGTGTGTAAGAACGAAAAACGTCCAGTGTTGTGCTGTTGTAGAAAAACAATCAATGACGAGGTGGCGGGACGAAGCGGGGTTACGGCTACCGCCATGATCGCACTTCGCCTCTCATACCGCTAATAATTACAATTGTTCCCTGACTATTTTTTCCTTTTTGTCATTCTCTCTAGACGCAGCTTGTCCTGATTTAACGGAACCTCTTAAGACCCGAGCTTTAATTTTGCATGCAATTATAATTTTCCCTCTATACTTGGGGTTAGTAGGACCTGATAAATATAAAATCGAAGCATCGCATCATCTTTGAACATGAAACTGAGTTTGACACACTCTTATAGTTTTACTAATTGTGCTTTTGCTACCATTAGATGATGCTATAAAGTGTCTACTAATGAGGACAACAGGCCTTAAAAAGGCAGAATGAAGTATAAGGTGCTGCGAAACCAAAAAACTACCGTCTCCATATGACTACACAGGGACCCAGGAGAGCTTCTCTGTCCTGAAGACGCCTGAAATGTTGTAAAACGACTGAGGACTGACACTGGAGACTCCTTACATCAATGTTAAATGGCAGAAAACTACAGGACGTTCAAACAGCATTTTTTAATCCATTGATTATTAACGGCGCTTAAATTACGTCCTAGAAAAATAATCAACCTCATCCGACCAATGGGAATGAGGAATTCCGAGAATTCCGTGTAATTTCGCTCCCATCATTAGAGTCAGTGATTGTTGGTGTATCAGCTTTCTTCGGCCACCAGCGTCTAATCCTGCATGTGCTTTGGCAGCAAAATGAAACATCACCTGATCTCTCCCTCTCTCTCCCTCCGAGAAAAGGAGGAGATGAGGAAAGGAGAAGAGCGAGGCGGCCATCGCTCACACTTTTCTCACTAATCGCACGTATAACGGGAAGTCTGAAGGTCTGCCGCGACGGATCGCGTCCAAACTCGGACATGTGATGATGTCGGCAGTTCAAAGGTTCGTTTTGGGACGGATCTATCACCATAGAGACGGCCAATCACTGACTTCACAACGTGATGTAATAACGCAGCTGGTGATTAAGTCTTGTGTAAAAGAAAGAAAATCAGCCAGGATGAGATTTAAAAACAGGAGAGACTAATCAGGCTTCGTGTCAGCAAACACCAAACACACATCTGTCTCCAAACATCATGTGGATTTCATGCTCTATTCAGCATTTTAGTATCTCCAGTAGATTAGATAATCGGAATTTTCCCCAATATATTACAACATTGATATCCATTACACATGACCATGTCACACGGTTTCAAAGAAAAGCTTCAAAACTTTAAGTTTGACATTTTCTAGCTAGTTTAAGAAGAACAAGAAGACTCACAAGACTGCAGGAGGAAACCCGAACCAGATGTGTGCAGTTCTCCTGCTGTTTATAAAGAAAAATCAGGGTTTCAATCAGGATTTTTTAAAATCAACAAAGGCTTCATTCCCCCCCCCCCCCCCCCACCCCACAGAGTCATGTAAATATTCCCATACTGTACAGTCTAGAAGCTCCTGATTAGCTTTAGTATATTTTATGTATTGTCATTTGCAGTTGCAGTGATAATCACACACACTGACTGGGCTTCGAATTCGTCAATTAACCGACTCTAAAGCCTTTATTGCTTCTAAAGCGGTTCCTCCGACATCATGGCGAACAATTAGGGCTAAAAGGACTATTCGTTATAATTTCACTCAATTTTAAAGACTCATCATTATCACAATTCTTTGATCATTTTTAAAAAACAAAAAAAGAAAGAAAGAAAGCAGCGATTTTCTTTTTCACATTAAAATTTTTTACACATCTCCATCCTGTCTGTACAGTATATCCATCTACTTATAGAAGTGGCTTCTTTTTTATTACTTATCTTAATCTAACAAAAATACATCACAATTTCTACCATTTCTCACGTTTGTGTACTGTGACATCATTTATCAGAATATTTACATTTTATAGTCATAACATCCGGCCCAACAATAAACCCTAGACTAAATATAAATATTAGACTATAAAGAAACAGACAGACAGACAGACAGACAGACAGACAGATAAATATATGAACTATATGACCAGACAATATTTTAAACTGTCCATTTTTTCTTACACTACTCTTATTATATTTTTCAGGTGTATTTTTCATTATATTTCTAGCATGTGATAATTTTCATCGCAATATTTTATATATATTATATTTGAGACATAAACAGATTCATAATTAAACCAACATGGCTCTCTTCTCATGGCTTTACAATTTATTCCCGCAATGCTTTTATCTTTTTTTTTTCTTTTCTTATCTTTTTAACATAAATCTATTTTCGTCCATTTTATTACTTGATTGATTGATTTATTTCTAAAGACAAAAAACCCTGACCTTCACACAACCGTTTTGTGTTGCATATGTTAGAATTCAGGAATGTTTTAGAATTTAGAACTTTAGAAGTTAGAATTCAGGGGTGCAGATCTTATTCACACACAGCACTGCACAAGTACGAGTCTGACGACCTCTGACCCTCTGAGCAGTCACGTCCACGTCATCCTAGCACAGATGATATGTCTGTATTTATATATATTACTACACTATCATATTATAAAGCTGATCCTACACGTTATTATTCCAAACCCCTAAAAGCCATCCTGGAGCTCTGGAGTAAAGTGAGACCGACGCTAAGACTGACGGCACTCAGACACAGCGTTCCCGTTATTAGCTGAAGTGCTAAAGCCTGAGAAAAACCCTGGCCTGATGTGAGACTGATGTAAGAGAGAGAAAGACGCGAGTCTCTCAGCACGTCTCCTCTGATACAATCATGGTTCAGGTCCAGCACTCCAGTCTGTTTGCTGACAGCAACAAGGTTGTTGTTTTTCCCCCCTAAATTATCTCAGAGGCCAAAACTTTGCCCTTTGCTCCTCCTGTCCAGCGTGTGTGGACAAATCCCCGCTATCACAAGACAATTGCAGAACAGCACTGTTTGACCAGGTTCAAGAGATAAACTGGAAAAAATGAGTTTGTGCTTTGTCTTCACAACTAGAAATTATTTTAAAATAATTACTGTAATTCCTTAAACTTCAAAGGTATGTCAGATTATCCAGACTTAATTTTTGTTTCACAGGAGAATAACATTTTTATAACAGCTTTATAATGCGGAATAACTGGCAGAGGTTGAGGGATTTAAAAAAAATTCTTAAAAAGTCTAAAGTAGATAATGTAAAACATCATACTGTAAACGTGCATATAACAATTCCATTTAAAAACTGCTCTTAAAAATGTTTGAAATTTCGCTTTTCTTCATTTCTTTTAAAACCAATCAAAAAATGCAGTTTATTAATTTAACTACAGGCCACTTTTTCCTTCTCATTCCCCTGACTAATATTATCCCTTTTTATATTATAAATATAAATTTACAACAAACTATATATCTAATTTATCAGCCTAAATTTATAAACATTTTACAGTTAAAATGAAACACAGACTATGTATAAAAAAACAAACTTTTGCTATTTATTATTCAAACTATATTTTATCATTCTTTCTAATTCAGATGTATCAAAACATCTTTCTTTTTTTTTTAATCTTAACCTGTGTGCTAAATGCAGTAATGTAAATTTAGCTATTGTTTCATAATTAATGTTTTCATTTGTAGTTTTTTACTTTAAACACACTTAAGTACACTATTTTATTCCAACAATGTTTTTATCCTTTTTAAAAAAAAAAAAACCTAAATCTATTGCTTAGTATGCATTATTCCTTGATTGTTTTTTCTTAAATCAATATTTATACTCAGGACATACTGCCTCTAACTACTGTATATGCATGAGTATTGTATCTGCTTGATGTATTTCTAAAGACAAAACTAATTAACATTCTTTTTGCATGCATAAATTTAATGTATACAGAAATATTAATTTGCCTTTAAAAAACTTTATGCAATTACAAATCAAACTATGCAAGCCATTTAAAAAATAAAGATCAGCATAGACTTGACATGCACATGCATGCACTCACTTTTGTAAATCGTTTGGATAAGAGTGTCTGGCCTACATGTAAATGTAAACGTACTCCAAAAGCAGGTGACTGATTTATATTTTATAACAAGTATTATTGTTAAATGCTAATTATGAATAAATGCTAATTAGCTTCATCCTTTAAGCTATCAACACACACTATACGGAGCAAACAGATACTCATTCTTTAAAAATCCCACGTCCAGCTAAATCATGTAACATTATTTTATTATGATTCAATTCTATTTTGAAGAAGTTATCATCCATAAATCATCGCTATTATTCACACCGAGCTTGCATCAACATGTCTTACTCAGACTTGACTCACACAACCGGCGATTCGATCCTATTTTTGAACCTATTTTGATTTGTCTGTTTTAGAGCATCAGTCCCTACGTGCTATTTCAAATCTCTAAAAGGCTCTGAAAAAAAATCCATTACAGGCATTAACGGCGAACGGATCCTCTCAGATCTTTTAGATTGGAATGAGAGAATCAGGCAGACAGCGTACGTGTGAAGGTCACGAGAGACGTTTTTACAGCCGATTCTGTTTCCTGCTGTTGCTGTTGTCTAAAATGAACAAGTCCGTTGTGCAATTATAAACAGTGAGTGATTAAACCGCTTAGATCACTCACGGTTCTTCTAGAAATCGTCAGTTTTATCCAGCGCATGATGAATTTGATGGTGAATTTCCTACACAGAGCATTTGAGCATGCCCAAGGTTACAGATGTTTTGTAAGTGCTCAACCTAAAATACATCTGGTTCACATTTGGTAACCTAAAATACAGTTTCCTTTGGAGGAACCTAGGAACCTTTGACCTTAGATAAATTTATGAAACGATCATACTAACAACCAAACCCACATCATAAACCCAGCGAGATTAAACCACTACAACGAGGGGATTTTCTCCATGCAGTCAGACTGAAAAACTCCCATCCGCCAGCTTTACCGGAAGAAGTCCAGGATCCGGTTCCAGATCAATGCAGTCCACACATTTATGTTATTGTTGCCAACATTAATGCCCTTTTAATCTTTAGGAGATTACCCCTCATCGATCTGCAGGCGTTCAACTACATCAGATTTGTTTGAGAAAACCGTGTCATAACTAGCCGAGATTGAAAGCCGACACAGAAACGATAACAATAACCCCGGAAGTGTTTTCTTTTTTCCTCCTGTTCTTTCTTTCAGATTTCCATGCCATAGAAATCGAGATCAGACTCCATGTTTTAAATTTAGAGTCAGGTTGAGCCGAGAATTATGTAATGAAATGTACAAATCACAAGCATTTTACTGAACGTTCAATTAGCCGACTAGCCTGAAAGAAAACGCATACTCATCAGTACCATTCCTTATCACTCCACTGGGGTGATCGTCTCAGAGCTCAAACATTCCGTACCTTTAATGTCTATCTTTTAATATCTTTTAAAGGGTCATTTCTTAAATGTACTGTAATTACAGCCAATTCTAACCTTATGCTAACAACATAAATGTATGACTTATTTATACTCTTTTTGTAATTTTTTTTACAACATAGTGACACATTGCATTACATAATTAAATTGCATTACATAAAAATGTACAAATGCCTTTTAGTTGAAATTGGCTGCATGAATCATGGACGAATGTTAGCGTCTTAATGTCTAGCTTAAACTAAATATTTAGTTTTATATTTGTGAAATCACACTAGGCTACAATACAAGCATTGTATTTACATCTAGTCATACTTTTATCATTTAATTTATTTTAAAAAATGTTAGCAGGCATTTACACGGGCTAATAATGCCTGCATGGTACTGAAATTATCGCATTTTTTTATGGTTCTATAGATTTTTTAGTTAACTTATTATTAGGGGTCCAAGAACTGAAGCCTCGTGTTTTGTTTTATTATTATTTTTTTTTGTGTTTCCCTTCACTCCACAGACTCTAAGAGTATCACACAGGGAGAAAATGTCTAGTCTTTATAATTAATACCTACAGAACTGATAAATTCCGAGCAGGACGTGGACACACTGACCCTATGAGGTAATTCAACACTTTAGGTACTAGTAAACGCTGAGGATATTTATATTTACATTTTATTTTTGAAGCTTGATATTCTGTCACAGTTTTTCAAAAGCATTTTCCTCCTCTCTTTCATTTTATATCATAGCATATCAGTCTAGACACTTCAAAAACGAACACTAAAGTAGTGCAATGACCAGAAAGCACAGGGTTCACGTTTTGCACATTTTGCCCGGTTAAAAACCCCAAGAACGTGTGTTTTTTGTGCGGGGTCACGCCGAGAGCTCTATCAATAATTCATCGGGCCGCAGCAGCTTCTGCTGCTTCTTTTCAATTCCCCCTGCCTGCCTTTCGCCCATCACATAATACCCTCCAACCCCCCTCCTAACCCCACAACCCCTTTAAAAAAAGAAAGAGAAGCACCAGACTCCACCGCCATCTGCAAGACCAAGATTACAAAATACATCTCTAAATCTTCCACAAAAAAAAAAAAAAAAGCTTGCACGCTTAACTGATTACAAATATCCAGGATATTATTATTATTGCTATTAATAATCCTACTACAATGTAATGTCTACTGCGTCTCAGTGGATGTCTAAAGACTGACCCCTTTTCTATGTCCGTCACTGCAAAGACCACTTAATTATCTCTTGCTGTTAAGCCTGTATCTGAAAGATCGGTTCAAGCAATAGTCTATATCACACAGCACGAGTAAACATGTGTTTTGGTATGTCATTTATCTACTAAGCTTTTTCGTGCATTATTGAATAAATTAGGCTGTTTATGTGACCTATTGATCAAAATCACATTATTATTATTAGCTGGTGTTATTATTCACAGAAAACATATATGCAGCAAAAATCTATAAAGAGTTATAATGCATCCAGAAGCAAATAAATAGATCCAAATACTATCGCTCAGCCAACACACCTATTCAGGATCACTGCAATGACAACAATCGAGAAAGAATTACCCTCACAGTATTGAAATTACGAAGATAAAAAAATGATTATTGGAAATTAGTCACAGATAATCCTCTAAAAAAATCAGAAGTAATATATGCTAAAAAGTGTTGTTTTTAAATTCATGGCTGTTATAGTTATATATTGCAATGTTTTCTTCTGATGAACAAAGGAAAAGAGACTGTGGTGTGTCCATCGCTAGAGGGGGCAACAAGCTTGTTGTAAAGGACAGAGAGAGAGAGAGAGAGAGAGAGAATTGCCCCCTTGTCTACATCATTCCTCACAATCAACAACACTACAAACCTCTTCACAACACACAATACACACTTTTTTTATAGTCAGTTTTGTGACATTTGGACCACCAAAGAGAGAGCCGTTTTAATTTCATTTTCTATTCATTAATGTTATATAATCAGCAATTAAAATAAAACAAAACCCCGCGAACAATAGAAAAGCGGAAGAACACTGCCATAACAATATAACAGTATTGAGAGCGCGTGTGTGCATGAGTGTGTATAGTTTTGCACTAAAATCCTGACACTGAGTCCCTTTTTAAAGTCAGAAAACACAAAAATTAAAATACGCAGGAAAAAAAAGCAAAAACATTCGCAAGCAAATAAAAACAAATAATAAAAGCTTTTATAAAAAAAAAAAAAGAAAGAAAAAAAAAAGATTTTGGCATGTTAAGCTACCAGGATAAATATGATTCTACGAACATTCCAATAAGGGGAGCTGATCTATCAAATTACAAAACATTATGAAATGGATTTGGGGGGCCAATCAATACTGATCGTAATTATCGACCAAAACAAAAAGGTGTTCAGTGATTTTTTTTTTTAAACCCACCATTTTAGATCTGTTTTTGTCCTTGGTCATATAAAGAAATTATTATTATTATTATTATTATTATTGTTGTTGTTGTTGTTGTTGTTATTATTCATAGTATGCAAACTTGGCATGACCCGACATATGGTATTTTTTGTTGTAAAAATTAAAAAGAAAAATTAGGAAAGAAGAACAAGCTAGATGCCTTTGTTTATTTTTACCTGCAAGCCTTAGCGCGGACATCCTCTGAAACTCGGGCTCCTGCAGCCACTTCCACATGCGGCGGAAGGTCTCCCGGCCCGATTTAAGTTTACTCCACGGCTTGGGGTTGCGCAGCAGGTCGGACAGCGTGCCCTGCGAGCGGCACAGAACGCGCTGAGCGAAGATGGCCTGCGGGATGCTGTAGCGCTTCAGCTCGGCGGTGATGCGCTGCGCCACTTCCTTGGTGTTGATCTCCTCGAGCTGCTGCTGCTGCTGCTGGTGCTGCTGCTGATGGTGCTGCGCCCCTGCGCCGCCGTTACCGGAGGAGGAGGAGGAGGAAGAGGAGGAGGGTGGCCTGTCCCGGCCGGACGCCGCCAGCACGGGCGCATGAGCGTGTGCGTGATGCACCGCGGCGCCGGGATGCATGCCGTTCAGATGCGGCGGCATCATGGGTCCGCCGAGGCCCCGGGACAGGTGCTGCTGGTCCCCACGGGCCAGCATGGCTGCGTGCGCGTCGAAGTTGGAACCCAGCATCTTGTCGTGGCCGCCGCCGGTGTTTGCGCCGTAGCCGTGCAGACCCTGCTGCGCGCCGTGCACCGTGCCCAAGCCGTTCCCGAGCGGGCTCAGGCTGGGCGCGACGCCGCTCATGTCCTTATGGTAGGCGCTGTAGAGGTTGTTCATACCCGGTAGAGCCCGGTCGTCCCGCATCAGCGTGAAACTCCCGCTCACGTTGCCGGAGAGCCGCTGGTGATGGTGATGGTGGTGATGATGGTGGTGGTGATGGTGAGGATGGTGAAACTTGTCCGATACTGTGGAAATGGGCGGTAGAGGTTGCAAAGGGGTCAGGGTGGTATAGGTGCCGCTCATGCCCATCCCGGGGGGCGACGTGTCGCACGGCACGCTCATGCTCATTCCGTGATGGAGCGGCAGAGACAGCTCGGTTCGGTACTCTCCCGCGCCCTCCAGGATGGTCGCCATGCCGGACACCATGGCCGAGCGCGACGCCAGGTCCGGGTGTATCCGCAGCGACGACGACGACGTGGAAGTGGCGGTGCCGCCGCTGCGCGCGTGATGCGGGCTGTGGCCGCTCATCAGCTCATGCTCATGGCCGCTCGCGCTCAGCGCGCCGTGCAGGCCGCCCATGCCGTCCATTGTCATCTCCGGGTTCATGGCGAAAGCATCCAGATCCTCCTTGGCCAGGCATCGATAGGCGTTGTAGGCAGTCTTCATTCAGTCCATTGATGTCTAGAATGCTTCTTTTTTGGTGTTTTTTTTTTTTTTTGGTGTGCACAGGAATTATGCAATTTGGTATCCTTGTTGTTTGCTTTTTATCCTTTTTTGTTATCCTTAAGGCCTCTCGGTTTTTTCCCCTCCTTTCATTTATAAATAAAAAAGAAAATCTCTCCGGTGTGTGTCAGACGCGCCAGCGCTGGTTTCTCCCCATGTCCGACCCTCTCCTCCTCCTGCGGATTCTGCTCGAGCAGCTGGATTTGTGCAGGATGGGATTTGCTCTGTTTAGTTTTGCTGCAGCCAACCCTGATGAAATGGGCGGGGCTTGCTATACTTCGTTCTTTTTTCTCTCTCCCTGACGGACAGGTCGAAATCACCAATCAGAATGTAGTGTGTTGATGAGAGACCCGCCCCTGCTTAGGGTTTTATCCAATCGTGTGGAGATTTGTAAGACCAGGTTCTGCGTTATAAAAGCAAATAAAGACAGTATGTATCAAGAAAAATTTGAATTAGAAATGTGACTGTTAGATGTCATACTTCATGTTGTCATCCTCGAAGAACCAAATTCATTTGTAAAAATAAAAGAAAAACAGTAAAGAACTTTTGAAATTAATAAAAAACAGAAGGCAAACACAGCAGATAGTTTTAAATAATAAAACTAAAACATTTTCTAATTAAAATTGATATTATTTAAGAGTCTGAGCAATTGTAATAAATAATTTTATTCATTGATCCAGCTGCATATTTACACAAAATTATCAAAAAACGCTCTTTGCCTTATTTCTTGTTTCTTTAGTGATGTGATGTTAATGATGTGTGTGTGTGTGTGTGTGTGTGTGTGTTTAGAGCTCACTTACTCAAAGTTGCATGCACAAAAAAGTGCAGTTAATAATAAAACTTAGGTTTTAGACACAAGACACAAGACTCTCCCTCTATTTCACTGCACTTGCCACTTGTTCATAAAACCTTTACATAATGTAAAACAACCTACAATTAGGATGTATCGCATCGTTACAGTGTCCCAAAACACTCTGAGGAAACTCTAACCGGTGGAGCAGTAACAGATTTGTCTGCAGGCCGCTTCCTCTGGAGGTTGAGCAGATGCGGCTTTTGTTTAAGTGAGTCTGTAATTAAGGAAGAAGGGACAGAAGTCTGAAAAGCGTGACCTATTTTTTTTGTCTTTTGATCAGCTGTCAGAGGAGGAGCAGGAGGGGGGACATCACACTGAGAGAGACTCGGAGAGGACACAACGGGATGAGCAGTCGGGCAAAAAAACAAAGTTTGACTCTCAGAGAGAGAGAGAGATAGTAAGAGACAGGACCTCTGGCCTGTTTTTGTGCTTTGAAAGGCCAGGAAATGCAATCAGAGCCATGTGGGATGCTTATGATGATTGTAATAATAATAATAATAATAATAATAATAATAATAATAATAATAATAATAATAATAATAAATGCAATCATGTGAAGACTGAAGCTAAAAAATATAAACCAGCTTGAAAAGTTTATACACTTCCAACAACCACTAAACTCTGGACCAAAAATACACATAATGTATCCTTAATACTTTGAATAAATAAATAAATACATATATACATAAATAAATAAAAAAAAATATATATAAAAATATTTAAATACACGTCTATAATTCCAGATGAAAGCGACAAATTAAGGGTTCAACAAATATACCCATGATTTAAGATACTGTACCACTCCTGAGACAAGGTGGTATTTTTCTTTCTTTTTTTAAATAAAAATTTACCTACTGTACATTTTTAGCAAACTATGCTTTCTTCATTACATTTCTAAGTTGTGTAATAAAAATAATATATTATACTATTATGGTCAGGCTAATATTTTAAAATGTGTTTTTTATTGATTAAATTAATGTTTGGAGTGAAATCACTAAGCTATGAAGTTATTTCGGTAGTAAAAAAGATATTTTTCGAAAACTGTAATGTCTCTCTTTCTATTAAATGATCCGATATGTATAAATGTAATGTATAGTTGTATTATGTATATGGATTTAGCTTAGTGCATACAGTTATGCAACTAACTAGGCTAAATAAATAAATAAGTGTATTAACTAAAACAGTTGCATGAACTTTAACGTATCAGGTGTTAAATAAACCCGGTCTCTTGTAATGGATTAAATTACATAAACCGATTTTAAATGAGACTTAATGAGTAAGTTAAGACAGTGAGTCTAATCTAAAGATCAAACAAGGTGTGTGAAAATGCGATTTGGAACAGATTCTGTTTCTTTTTTTTTTCTTTCTTCATTTTTTTGTCCTCTTTCAGGCCATCTGCCATGTTAAGTGCAGCTTTATTGATCAGAGTCCTGGCGGACCCCACGCTGATCTATACACACACACACACACACACACACACACACACACACACACACACACACACACACACACACACACCTTTCTTTTTTTTTCAGGGGTGATGCTCTTCCATGCATATGCACAGTTCTGTCCCGAGCGCTACGGGGTAAGTGTCTCTCTCTCCGTCTGTCTCTCTGTCTCTCGATCTGTCTCTCTCTCGAACACATTCCTTTGCCATTTTTTGGGTATTATATACACGCGTTGGTCAGGAGGAAAGGGGCGGGAATTCATTTGGCACTGTTTTACATCAAAACCGGTGGAACTGTGCTCTCACACACACTCACACACACTTGTACACACACACACACACACACACACACACACACACACACACACACACACACACACACACACACACACACACACACATTCACGCGCGGGTGCTCACTGTAAATTTGGAAACACTTAGACTAAAACTCATGCTGATTATGGGTCTATTAGTGTTTACTACATAAAAAAAAATACACAAACAATTAGACGATATTACAATTGTTTAATTACGTAAATGCAAACTACTAGGCCTATCTACATCATAGTTATAATATTTTCTATTAATTGTCTGAACACGTTTTTTAATGTTTATTTAGTGCTGATAAATAAACTGCAATGCTTTTTTCCTTTAAGCCTTTTTGTTTAAATATTACTAAAAATGAGACACAATATAGCCTGGTATGTGAGATACATTATTACATTGTCATATTGTCATATTGTTTATTTACTTGTTTACCCGCAAACTGCTTAAAAGTTTTTCGTTAAAAAATGTATATTTTAAGTTGTAGTTTAGATGTAAAAGAATAGAAAAAACTCACTAGTTATGAAATAATTTAATCGAATATTTATGAATGCTTATAAAAGGTTTGAATCCGGTAATTTTTGTTGATGCACATATAAAATCTTTTAATGAATTATTGAGTTTTTATGACTTTTTGTTAGACAGACTATAGATAAGATTTCCTTTTGTTATTAATGTATCTTTTTTTAAGTTTAAATTTTAAATTCATCTTAATAACTCCTTATTGTTTATTCATTATAATTATAGGCTACTAAGCCGTGTTGTACTTTGTGATTGCTTTCTATCCGAGAAGCTCATTATCTCAGACTTGGTTAATGCTTTTTTAAAATTAATGACATTAAACCAAAATTTTAAACTTGTTGATTTAAGATGACATCAATAGTTTGAGGTTTTAAGAAAAAACTAACTACGAGATTAATTTACAATAAAATAAGACTTGCTTCAAAAGTATTATTATTATTGTTATTATTATTATTATTATTATTATTATTATTATTATTATTATTAGTTCTTTTTATGAATTACGTTGTATTAGCAGGCCTATAGCTAGAAATAGGAAAAAACGAGCACTTTATTTATGTCTAATGTATTTTTTCCTATTAAATAATTATTCAAGGCTGGTGGTTTTGCTTTGTGTTTGAAATCGTAAATCCCATCAACACACACACACACACACACACACACACAGACGCACTTTATCTGCGGCTTTCTCACTTCATCACAGTAGCTATCTCTATCAGTGCAGGAATAATGACATTTAAAGAGTCAGTGTTGGTGCTGATCGGGAGATTGATTAATGGTTAATGATTAATAGTTGATTAATGGGTATTTATTTCGTAAATTGGAATGCAGCTGCAAACATCAGGCCAAGATGGTATCCTCTTTCTATTATTATTATTATGCAGGCCTAAAATTTGATTCCGATTTTGACACTTTACTTTTACAAAACGTTGAATCAAACCTGTTACTGCGTTACACTTATTAACGAATAATAATAATAATAATAATAATAATAATAATAACATTTTCTTTTCTCAACATGATTCCCCCCCTATATAAGTGTGTAGGTGGAAATCGGCGTTCCTGTAGGCAGCAGACACACTGATTTCCTATAAATATCCGTCCAGATCCGCTGAGCAAGCCTGTAGCCGAGAGGAGGATAAATACAGACTGAAAGCGTGAAGAAGAAAAAAAAAAAGAAAAAGAGCGCCGAAAAATCAGAGGCTCGATATTTCCCGCGCTTTCTGCCTGTTGTCTGTTATAAAGCAGGTGGTGTGAGGCAGAGCGCTGTTTATACCACAGAGAATGTTCTAGAGCTGTGAAGAACAGAGGAATTCTGAAGAAGATTCCAACTTACAGTAGATTTACTTGTGTCTAAAGATGTTCACACTCTGAAGAAGATTCTAACGCCCTGGAGAAGATTTGTAAACTCTGAAGATATTTCATAAACTTGAAAGAACAGTTGAACACTTTGGGGAAGATTCAGAAAACTCTGAAGTAGATTCAAAGACTCTAAAAACAAAGATTCGTGAACTCTGAAAAATATGTGAGCACTTTGATTTTAATGTTCTGTAGAAGATTCATAAAGTCAAAAGAAGCTTCTAATGTTCTGGAGAAGATTGCTTCGGAATAGATGCTAGTGCTCTGGGAATGATTTAAACACTATAAGGGAGATTCTGAAGTTTTGAAGAAATATCCAAACACTTTGATGAAGATTTAAAGATAGGTAAAAAGAATATTTGAACACATTGAAGCAGATTTTAATGTTCTGTAGAAGATTCCTGAAATTATTCTAAGAGGAGTCTTAGCTCTGGTGAAGACCTGTAAGCTCTGGAGGAGATTTCAATGCTCTTGAGAAGATGTGTAAAGCTGTTGTGGAATGGACTTAAACACCAGAACACCTGAAAATGCTTATACTGTTCGAAAAAAATATGTTCACTCATGCTGGTGAAGAACTCTGAAGATGATTTTAATGCTATAATGTGCTGGAGAAGATTTGTAAACTCTGAAGATAATTCATAAACTCTAAAGAACATGTGAACACTCTGGAGAAGATTCGCAAAACGCTCTGGAGAAGATTTGTAAACTCTGAAGGAAATTCAGACACTCTGGACAGGATTACAATGCTCTGGATAGGAATGATAAAATCTGAAAATGTTTCCCATGCTCTGGAAGAGATTCATGATTCATTCAAAGTATGAAGTATGTGGGAAGTCCAGAAATGTTGCAGGAGATTGTAATACTTTGTAAAATATTTGAAAACTTTGAAAAAAGACAAAATTGTAAGACTCCGGAAAAGATTTGATTGCTTTAAATAAGATTATTAACCGCTGAATAAAACTTCGAAGTAGATTCTAATGCTTTGGAGAAGATTCCTTAAACTCAGAAGAAGACTTAAGCACTCTGACGAAAAACTCGTAAGATCAGTAGAAGATTCACAAACTTTTAAGAATATTCAAACACACTGTGGAAGATTCATAAATTCAGAAAAAGTCTCAAGAAAATTTGGCAACCTTGGAAGATGATTCCAATGCTCTGGAAATTCACTGGAGAAGATTCAGTAAAGTCTTGAATGTTTTCTGGAAACGTTTCAAAATGATTGACAATAATTTTGATTCTGTATATAATAAAGGAAGTTTCACTTACACGAATTTTGACTACACAGAGGAAAGGTTCAGAGCTGGAGCTGATGGAAAAGTCCATCTAGATAGCGTAAGTAATCTAAACTCAAAGACTCTAACACTTTGAAAGAGATTCTAATTCTTTGAAAAAGTCTCTTTGACAAGTTCTTTATAATGGAGAGTAAAAATTTAATGTTTGAGATTCTAAATCTAAAGATGGAACTGAAGTGGAAAAATAGCAGAATTCATTTCCTTCTAAAACATTTTAAGCTTGTTCAAACTAATAAAAAATTTTTACTTAAAAAAGTCTTTTAATGATAAATACTCAAGCAAATATATTATATGAAAGAAATACACTATCATATTACTTATTTAAAAATAGACAGTAAAAAACAAGAAAAAGAAGAAGAATTCTCAAAAATAAATCTCATACACAGTGTAAATTCTTTCATTACATTCTATCCACAGGTGTAACAATACGAGCTCATGCGTTTTGGTTTGATTCTTACCTTCTGGCCTCGCTGACGATCGAATCACTTATGATCGTTTATCTCTTATTAATTCCACGCAGATATTCAAAAGCAGGTTTTTAATCCGTCCTTGTGTTATAACGGCTTTGCAAATGAATAAGCAGCCTGCGAGAGTAACCGTATCGACTCCTCCTGGTAAAGTGAGGATTTAATCCTCACCACATTAAAGCCTCTCAGCAGGCCTGCAGTTGTAAGTCGGCCTGAATGTAAGTGTAAATATGTCTCCAACCTGCGACTATAAACACCATCCGTTCTAAGTGATGGTCATATTGATTTCTTCTTTCAGAGTGATTGAAGCTGTGCTTAGAAAGCTCGAGTTAATTAATAACTAGCCACGGTTTGCATACACACAGACCCACACACTCAAACACACACACACACACACACACACACACACACACACACACACACACACACACACACACACACACACAC
>JAQQZT010000011.1:24893062-24906076 GCA_030068275.1 Clarias platycephalus | reverse complement strand
ACACACACACACACACACACACACACACACACACACACACACACACACACACACACACACACACACACACCCATTCATTAGGAGAGTTCTGCAGAGAGTGGGAGAGATGAAGCTACAGCGCCATAAATCTCAGCATGCAGACAGCTTTGCATTGTGCTCTTGTCAATGTCAGAGCTTTGGAGAAATGGATTGATGGTTGGACAATGGTGTGGTGAGCCTGAATGCTGTGTTGCCTGGGAATAAAAGTGAGTAGTTATCATGTTGGATTCTGTAAACCTCAAAAATGTTAAGGATAAAATTCACAACACCAGCATTCACCAGTGAACTCTTAAACAGCAAAATCAGAAGAAAAAAAAAGGTTCATCAGGAACTCTTTTGCTAGTTAGTGTTAGGAATTTTGGGAAATATTCTTAAAGATGAACATTTGGTTGTAGCTTGCACATAAAATCCTTCAATGGGACAAGCTAAGAGAAAAGAAAAAAAAACAATCTATTATTTTTTCCCTCTAAGGCATTTACCATCTAACACCTACGCTAAAAGGCCAATACCAGATCATCACATATGCTGATGTATACCAGATGTATACATATGCTGCTCTTCCTCAAACACTTGCTACAAATTTGAAAGCACAAAAATGTACAGAACTTTGTCTGCTGCAGCATCATATTTTCTCTTCACAGGCCAAAACCTGTTCCTGTGTAAAAATCCAGCTCCATTAAGAAATGGTGTATTAAAGTTGGAGTGGAGGAATTCACCTGTCCTGCACACACCTTTGGGATGAACCGGACATGGAGCATCTTCGTCCTCAGCCTGACCTCCGCCATGCTCTTGGAGGTGAAGGAACACAAATCTCCAAAACCATGCTTCAACTTCCAGCCTTCCTAGAAGAATGGGGCTCCAAATATGGACTTGGCGGTTCAAAAAAGTCCACATGGCTGTGGTCCACATGGTGTCCATAAACTTTTGACCGTTTGCAATAACAAAAAGACATTTCAATTCACAGAAACCATGGACAAACTGAATAAACTTGTGTGATGCTGGAGGGAACTGTATGGAGCTATATCATCAAATCATTCTTTATCAAACCTTCTTTTTACAGACCACCTTGTACTCCTCATGAACGTTCTTGATCATTTCTCAAAATGCATGTCTTTGGATAATTAAGAATTTTTGTTTCTGAAAGAATTGTCTTTCGAGACATTTTTGAAGGAGAAACATGCAGTTTCTGTGGAGTTTTTTTTATAGAACTTTACAACAGAAAGAATGCTCCTCTAGAATAACAAACTAAAGAGTATATAACTATTTTCTCCATTTTTTCCAATTCCACCCATCCCCCCCCCCCCCTCAGGAGTTGTTTAGATAGTTAGAAATATGTAGCTTTCCAAGGGTTTCTCCTGAGTCCTTTTTTAAAGGAATCTCTTCTTATATTCTACTGTACATAAAACCTCTAAGCGTTTTCCCAAAGTGACTAACTTAAGAACATTTAAGTCTAGTGGATAAAAACACCATTAAGCACACATATATCCTCAAGAAATACACCACCATTCTCTGTCAACCCCTAACATTCTCATCATTTACATCACATAATTGAAAAAACATACACAACTAGAGAAAGGGGTTCCTTAGAGGTTCTTTTGATAGTACTCTCCGCTTCTAAAATCATTTAACTTAAAAACCTGTCAAGAGCTCTGAAAGAGAAATCCGAGAAGGATTCTGCATTAAATCCAATATGAGGAGGAAATCCTCTGTTGTAGGATTGGCAATAAAACCATAAAACCATATTCTTAAATATGTCATTTATTAACAAAGAGATCCAGATTCAGATATAGGTTCCTCATGGGCTCTTTGGATATTATAGAGTAGAAAGCTTCTCAAATGGGTTCTACTTGAAACTGTTTCTGACAGGGATGCCCATTGATCAAAATTTTATGTAAAACATACAGGAGATATAAATGTACCCTACATCCATCCATCCATCCATCCATTCATCCATCCAACCAGCCATTGATTATTCCATATTCCACTGTTGTTTTGAGAAGCAAGCAAAACCAATTTTTAGTTCCATCCATCCATCCATTAATTTATCCAGCCAATCATCCATCTATCCAGTTATCCATCCATTCAATTACTACTGTCTCAAGGAACAGAGTCAATTTTCAGTTTCCTGCATTCATCCATCCATCCATCCATCCATCCATCCATCCATCCATACATCCATCCATCCATACATACATACATACATTTGCAACTGTGATCTTGGGAAACAAACAGAATTTTTTTTTGTCTCATCCATTTTCATCCATTCATCCATCCATCTTCTACTTACACCGTGTACTCCTAGGTCTCTCTTCTCAGGTCCACTTAGGGACCTGAAGCCCAAAACCAAATGAATAAGCACCAATCTCCCAGCATGTGTACCTCATCAAAAGCAAAATAAATTATCTAACATCGACTGCATATTTTACCTCATCTCAGAAAAAAAAATTAATCAGTATCTTTATGGGCTGTTGGCTGCAGTTGGAGTGCAGAGAGAAGATTCCCTGATGTGCTGTAGTTGCAGCTTTGACTGTTGGCTTGGCCTCCCAAATGGTTCCATGCAATTAAACCTGAGAACGAGCAAAAGCCAGTCTTGAATACATAATTTTACTGCTTTATCACCAAACCACATGCGGTTCCACAGTTAGATGACCCTGTTCAGGTTTCACAATATTCAACCTGAGATCTTAATATATTCAGCTGATACCTCCAGTTGATTTTGTTCCCCTTTAACTGTCCTGATAGATCACAAACCTGCACGAAACATCTTTTACAATCAGACCTATTGCTCTGAAGAGCTACTTTTGGGGTCTGAGCACATTTACCATGCAAATGTGTTTTATTGTACATTCTACTTGTGTAACACCTAATGGCTTTTCAGATAACTAGAACAGCTCTATGGTTGCTGTTTTTAATCATTTCCATTCACGTGGCCTTTTATGTCAGATAAAAAAAAACATGTATTCTTCAAGTTGGAGGTTCAATCATTAATGGGGATATTGGATAATCACTTGTTATATTAAATTAATACTTTGCTAGTCCCATTTTCTCTTGTGTCTGACTTTTATTATTTCACATTGACCACATTTTATGTATGCACTGAAAAATTACTCCAATTATTGTGCTTCTCAGAAACGACCAGAAAATTCAGGCTAACTTTTAAAAAGCAAATTAGATGCCACTGTACTTAACTTTCATGTTTCAGTTTAATGGGTCCAAACTTTTTCAACATTCGAAATATGTTTTCCTTTTTTTCTACCAGACCCTACCATGTTTTTTTCCTGTTCATATTGCCACATGATCTTGTCTAAGAATTGTGCTTCTGTCTTGCTCCACTGTGTAGATTTGTCCATCAAGATAAGACACTACATCCACACACTCATCAGCTCTCCAAGTCAAGATCTACGTGACTTCTTACAGTTTGTCCTGATGACAAGTTTGCACTTCATTTAAAATGATTGGAAAAAAAATATTTAAAAAATGCACTAATAATCAGAAAGAAAGGAATAGATACATTGATTTATAATTCATGTTTTTTTTTTTTTACTTTTTTTTTATTTACTGAATTTAGTTTATATAAATTTATAAATGTGTTTTATATGTAATATTTGTATATTTTATGGAATTTTTAAGCAAATGAGGTTGCTGCTGAGGTTGTTACATAAACAACCAATTTTTAAATTGTATCTTCAGACACTTTCCAGTCTGTTGCAGTAAATAAAAATTGTTTCTATATTTTTTTTTATGTAATCTACATCATTTCATTTAATTTATTATGATGAAATGAGGCGGGCTCAAGACTTTTGTACAGTACTGTATATCATGAGTGAAAGTGTTACAATACTACTCCTATTCTAATATGCCCTTTAGACATATAATATAATACATCTGTTCTGGTAAATACCCAGTATCCATTATAAAGTAATTAAATTATATATGGTTTGGTGAATACCATTTTAGAAATAATTACATCAGCAAATAAAGGAAAGCCATCCATGAATCCATGTTAAACACTACTATCGTAAGGCGTGTCCTTCATCAGTAAGTGTCCTCACTGGATAAATATTTGCTTAGAGATGAGAGTTTGCTCTGATTCTCATCAGTGTTTGACGCTTTCAAGCACACAAAGCTCCCATTCTGCTTTTCCTCTTAGCTCAGTGGTGAGCATGTGTGTGTTAGTGTGTGTTAACCATGGCTAATAGTTTATCCATTCACAGAGGTTGTCTAGCCCTGGTCTTATCGCATTCCTGTGGTGTTCCCCAAGACCCTGTGCTTTCACCACCCTGCACACACACACACACACACACACACACACACACGCTTATGCTTGACTAAGAATAGAATTTAAGACTTGTTGCCGATGCAAAATGGAAGAGCGTGACAGTTTCATGCTTCTCGCTTTCTCACCAGGTCAATAAAATCTCATTTGCAAAACACTGCCAAGGTATTAACTTCAATATGATTCTAGAAAAGTGAGTTTTTAAAAATACATATAACTTGAATTAATTTCACTTTCAAAAATAATTGATATCATTATAATAACAACAATCTATCTAGAAATATATTTTCCTCCTCAAAGTTTGTAGTGTGTGTATGTGTGTGTGTGAGAGAGAGATATATTCTTAAAAAAAAAAAAAAAAAAAAAGATGTAGCACTCTAGAGTGTTACAGTAGATAACTAGCATTACAGATTTCAAGCTAATTAAAATTCATTTAAACTTAAACTTAAGTTCATACACTGGTCACATTTTATGTAAAATTCAATGTTTTTTTTAATTTTATTTACATTTTATTTAACATATCAAATATCTAGTTGCTAAGAAGCTAGTTATCTAGATACTGCTGCTATCAGGTTAGCTAGCATAACGTTTAGCACAACTGCTTGACCTTGTGTTTTAGTTAGCTAGCTCTAGATAATTATAATGCTTGTGGTTTGGGGTTAAACCTGAGGTAAAATGTGTTACAAAATATATAAAAGCCTTAAATCATAAAGTTGAAGTAAAGTTTATAGTTTTAAAACAACACTTAACAGTTAGTTGTTTATTAATTTTTTTTTTCTTCTTTCAGGAAATGGAGCTTTTTTTCTCTCTCTCTCTATCTTGCACCAAAGACAGGTCTGGGTGAGTAAATAATAAGAATAAACAGAAGTCAGTGCTGTAAATTCATTTCAGATGATAAGAAAGACTTAAAGGTGATAACATTTAGATAACATTTAGATAACATTTAGATAACGCTGCCATAAAGCGCTCAGGAAGAACGCTACAGTAGCAGTCCTTACGCAATCACCTGAGTGAAAAAATAACTGCCCTACTTTTCTTTTTCTTTTTTTTTTTAATCAGGTGTGACTGATTACTTCACCTCGCTGATTGACTCTAAGCATTGATCTTGTTAGCGATGGACGCTGACTGTAATCTGTGATGAAGCTGATGAGGGGGAAATGCAAATGAAATCACACTAATTCATTGTGTGAGTGACAATAGTGGCAATGGTGGTGACATTTATACCTTTATAAATCTGGATATAAAGTAAAGGTTAAGGGTAAAATATTTTAAACACAGACAATATCCGTATTACAGATCAATTAATGTTTCAAAATGAAAGCAAAAAAAGCCTTACACTCTTAACCTTAAACTCCATTTAACACCTTATGCTTCAATTAAATCATTATTTTGCATGTCTTTATAAATATATATTTATTTTAATAAAAAAAACCTATCCCTGTTAAATGAGGACATCCACCTCTATAAATTATTTTGGAACACTCCACATGTCATGCGTGTAGCAGGAAGTTGCATTAGCTGAAGGTCATGGAAAGATGGAAACTAACACAACTTTAAAAAAAACAAAAAAACATTAAATTATGCTGTTTTCATAATGACCAACAGGGACATGTGCTTAAATTTTAAACTGAAAGTAAATGACTAATTAAAAATGTATTTAATGCAAATGTGTTTATATTGTAATTCGACTTGTGTAAAACCTAATGGCTTTTCAGATAACTAAAAGAACTTTATAGTTGCTGTTTTAAATCATTTCCATTTTTGTGGTCTGTGATGTCAGATTAAAAAACCGTGAATGTGCTTGTAAATCATTAATGAGGTTTTTGGATCATCACTTGCTCTACCGAATTAACTCTGATATACATTATTTCCCTTTGACCACGTTTTATGCATGCGTTGAAAAATGACTTTAATTATTGTGCTTCTCAGAAACGACCAGGAAATTCAGGCCTGCTTTTAAAAAGCAAATTAAATGCCTCTGTACTTTACTTTTATGTTTCAGATTTAACAGGACGACTTTTTCAACATTCTTGGCAAATGATTTTTTTTTTCTAGCAGACCCTCATATATCATGTATTTTTTCATGTTCATATTCCCACATGATCTTTCCGTCTTTCTAAGAATTGTGCTTCTGTCTTGCTCTACAGTGTGGATGTGTCCATCAGGACAAGCCACTGTATCCACACAGACTGCTTACGGTGTTTCCTGATGCAAACAAATAAAAACAGAGGGGGACGTGAATGAGGTGGTCATTATGTGTATGATCTTATAATTTATTTTAAAGTGCAATTAGTATGGTGCTAGTTAGCCAGATATTGTTTATATGCTAATTCTATGATTAAATAAATAAATAAATAAATAAATAAACCCTTAATAATACCCTTAACTTGACTAAGACCAAAACAGGGGGTGTCAGCTAATAGACAGAAAGAGAGAGAGAGAAGTTTTTGCATCACGTTGTTTTTTACATTCAGTTTGTAAAAATTGGTCTAAAACATTCTATTTTTTTTAGGGTTACTAATACCAAATAAGCCATCTTGTCTCTGATGGCATTTCATTGAGAATACTGTATAGGGCACAAGGTAGTGCTGAATCCCTCAACACACACACATACACAATCCCTTCTTCCCCATCCTCGCCTCGATTCTGTTGACCCGACTCAGAGTAATGTGAAAAGATGATAAAATATTGATTTGTCTTTGCAGAATATTTGACAGTATCTGTCAGAGGGAGAAATTGTAATCTCGGTCCGGGGTAATTAGCAGCTGAATTATATGTGAGGCCGCGTCCCGGGCTTTTCTGAGCGATGAGACGAGCCGTACCTATTAACCTGTCTCCGTGGGAACAGGACGAGTCCTCATTCATATACGATCAGCTCTGCTACCCCCGAGAGGTGTTTCTCTGCATTCCTCCTTCTCGCTCTGCTCTCCACGCTTTGGTCTGCTTTCTTCCCCTAATTTTTCCATAACCTCCAAAATCAATGAACATTTCTAATGCAAAGAACGAAACGCACACCCTCCCACCTTTGGCTCTCTTTTCTTTTTAGTGTAGAAATTTCAAAATTGAAATCCATAAATAAGTAATACGCAGCTCGAAATGGCGGTTTTTGATGTCAGCTTTGGTTACCGATCAACTTGTCTTCTCAGATGTGCATTTCAAAGCTTGTGCAAAGAAATCAAAGGAAAGTTTAATCTTACCCTGATCTTCAAAAGTTTAAAAGATCTTCAACAGTATTTTTGTTGTTGTTTTGTTCTGATAAGCCTTCCTCGGAGAGTCTTGATAAGCTCGTCAGTTGTTTTTTAAAAGTCTGCCAGTAGACTTTGACTCTCGCAGTCACCTAATCTTAATCTTTGGGTTGATAATTAAAGCCTCAGAGTCACCTGAGCTCCTCTCGATCACTGTCTGGTTGAACCCACACGACTGCTGGATGTTTCCTCAGCAATCATTACTGATGTGGAGACACAAAGACACATCGCGTGGAGAAAGATCCTCTTTAATCACCCTTTGCAACCTTTGGCTGGGGGTCCAGCTACTCACCTTTTGAGAGTTTTGCTCATTGTCCTTGCTAAAGCTGTGTTGGAAAGAGACTGTGTGTGTGAACAGGAATGTTTACATCTTTCCACAGATTAGATTTCACAACCAGATTAAGGTCTTGACCCACTCCAGTGTAGCCTTGCCAGGGGTCGTTGTTCTCTGAGATATTGAACCTCAAGAACCTCTCAGAAACTGACCCAGTCTCAAGTCTCTTGCATACGGCAAGGGGTTTTCTTCCTATGTTTTCAATCCATCCTGCTCTCAACCTTAATTGTTGTCTCAGTTTCTTCTCATGACTGGTTCTCAGGGTGATGAAGAGTGTTACGATGCCCTGTGGGAGTCTCATCACATCCCACATCTTTGTTGGTTTTTCCAAATCTACGTCTAATGGCTTTCTTCCTGCCAGTCTTTCCTAAACCACGTCTATCGTTGTGCTGTGTCTGCGTTGTGGTTATCTATGAACAGCGTCTCCCACCTGAGCTGTGGATCTCTCCATCTCCATCAGACTTACCCCTGGCCTCTGGAGAACCGGACGACTTTTTGTTCTTGTTTTCAGTCCCATGATAAGTGTTGGATTTCTCCATCAGTGTGGCAATATTAATAATATGATGAATAATTTAATAACAAAGTCCATAAATGATTCAGGATATTATTAATATAAAGGGGGCACTGTTGTCAAAGCTGTAAGTGGCCGTTATATTCGCGTGTCATTAGCGTTACACATTACAAGGGACCAGCGCAACTGAAGTGCATCCCTTTCCCCAAGCGTCCCGCCTCGGGTTGCTTTCACACCCTCGTCTTCATCGCCAGGCGTCATCTCCCTCACCTCTGCGTTTCCCCAGAAGTGTTTCGGAAGACGGTCGCGCTCGTCACCTGAGGTGCTTATCGCATTAATAAATGATCCACACAGGAGGAGATAAAATGTATGTAGGGTGCTAATAAACCTAGAGGAAGCGCAGTTGGTGGATTTATGTAGACTAACGGAAATTAAAGCTTAAGCGAGGTCTGACTGTGCTGCGGCTAGAGCTGGAGTGAGAAAGCATAATTACTAATGCCTTAAGCACGAAGCCTTTTAGCATTAATAAATAATGCCAGTAGATGGAATGGCTAGATGAATGAATCACATTTTTTCCCCCTCACCGTCAAAACCAACTTTATAAACGAGTAAAACAAAAGGCAGCTGCGGACCTGTCCCTGAAAGCGATCCAGAATGCTTGGGGGGTGATATCACCCAAATGAATTAATGATCACAGTTTTCTTCTTTTCCCCTTTCACGCGTTCGAAGGCTGTCGTATATTTTGCCGTTGTTTTTTTCCCCTTCCTAGATGCGCCTAATTTTTTCCACCTCGTGAGCGATTAATGTAGTCCTGAACAGTAAATTCCCTGAACGCTATTTATCCAAATGTTCTTCCAGTCAATATCGGGGCCAAAGGACGAGAGGCCTTTTAGCACTTTACGAACAAAACCACTAACAAGTTCGGAGATTGGCACTTCACAAATTGACAAATCAAGTGATAGCGTAAGTGCTTTTGTTCAGCAGTGTAACTGATGGGGTTAATTGCTCTCAATCAGAGGAACCCTACTGTGTCCTGTGTGTCCGAAATCCAGCACAGATTTGTTCATGGAAAAATTTCGTCGCGCGTGTTAGTACGCAACGCATAAACGAACGAACACCTTATGTAGTGGACTATAGTGAGTGAATTTGAATTAGAGCTAGAGACCCTTCTAATTGTTGGTTGTTAGCCCACACACTCAAACCCTCGTCCTCATGAAAGTGGTGATCTGTAGGACCGTGATGTTGAAGCACTGCTTCCTGAGTAAAGTGATGGGTGTTTAGGCTTTTCCGACAGGACTGAAGCTAAGTTATTAGCTCGCATGTGTGGTCCAAGTGATTGAACTTAAATACGTCTCACTCTCTCCCACTCATACTCTATAGTGCTTATCCTGTACAGGGTCGCGCGCTATTCCAGGGGACTAGGGGGACTAGACCTTAAATGGAGAGCCAGTCCAATGCAGTCCAATATAAAATTTATATAGATTTACTGAAACACAAGAAAATTAGGGTCTCTGAGGAAGAAGCCTGTCTCGTCTTGGCCAAAAATCTTCTTATACCTAAAAAGGTTCCTTGTTCACAAGTCTTTGTACAAGATGGCAAGCAATGTACCCAAAAAGTGCATTTTTTAGCCAGTGGTACCCAAAACGTGCATAGATCAGTGGTAGGCCAGTGTGTTAAGATTCTAAGTTATTGTTGGAAGTTCAAGCTCCAGCTCCACCAAGTTGCTACTGTAATACACAACCGTAACTAATGGAATCGGTCTATGCGTCTGAAGAAATCTTTCAATGTACAAAGGTGAGCCAAAAATGATTCCCACTTCGGTTATGTTAAACGTTCTGTTGGACTGTTCGTCTTATCAGCGCTTTCTTTTCAAGGCTCCTGTCTCCCCAGTCACTGCTGTGAAGGTGTCAACGTGTCACATCAGGTCATTTGAGAGCGAAAATAGATGGCCCACTTGTGAGCAGCCCGAATAAAGAGCAGCGTGCAATGATGAATTTTTTTGTGGTCTGAGGGTGTTCCTGGTGCTGTTATTTTCTTCAAAGACTTTGTACGCAGTATGGAGGAAGTGTTCAAGAAATGTTACACAAGTGTTAGACATCAACACTTAGAAGGAACAGGACGACCGTCCACATCCACAGCTGATGACAAACGTCCTCACACTCCTGCCCACACTGTTGACATTCGTTTTGAGGTGTTAAAGCATCCTCCCTATAGCCCTGATCTCGCTCCATCAGACTTTCACCTGTTTGGTCCCCTGAAAGCTTGTCGACAGATGGACAAAGTGTATTGAAAAGCAAGGAGATTATGTTGAAATGTGTGATGTATTTTTTTTTTTCTTCTGCAATTATAAGTCCTACTCACAAATCGAATATTCAAGTCAACTCCGAAAGTTTTTACTTTGAACCATTTGTGATAGAGAGACACTCTTTGTAAAAGAGTTTTCTGTGTATATACTGTACTATAAGCACTTTATATGGTACAGTTTAATAATCCCTATAATGCGCTACATCTCTAGTAGAGTCCAGCCCAAACTTTGAGACTCCTGCACCGGTGTCCTACTCTCTGTCCTCTCCTGTCCTCATTCTTTCTATCACCTCGTGGAGAGATGAATGTTCTGTCTCCCTGGGTAGCTTTCCCCGTCAAGAAGGCAGGACGTAGGAAACGAGGGGGAAACAGTTAACCCTCATGCCCAGAGAAAGCCTCCACATGAGGATCTTCATTAACCTTCTCAGCAGGTGAACTGTTCTCCGCCATCACCTCTTATTACGGGCAATAACAGGGCCACCTCTTTCGCTTTTCCAATTAAAAATGAGCCATGTTCTATTAACCTCCGGTCCCCTCGGCACGTCTCGTCACACGGGCCGCGGCGTTGAACCGCGCGCTTCTCGAAGCTGTATATAACCCATAACTATTGCCAAGTTTTCACCAGCTGACAGCGGGCCGCACGATTCGGACTAAAATATTGCGAAGCGTTCACGGGTGCAGAATCATATTTTTCTAAGCTAGGACTGGTGACTAATGAGGTGCATTCAATTACAAGCAAAAAGTGGTGTCTGGGTGAAGAATTGTACTGGAAATCACCGCTCCACGAAGAATGTGAGGAATAAAAGTAACGCTCTAGGGCATTTATGAGATGGTCACAGTTTCAGCTCTAGCATTCCAAAGCCAGACCTGCAGAGGCAGAGAGAAAACCATTTAGGTAGCGCACCTCGGATTCTGCCATAGGCGCTTTGCGCTACACATCTATATTTAAACAGCATCCCAAGAACCATAAATGTCGCTTGTGGATTCTCCTTCTGAGAATCAAGTGTCATAATCCAAAATGGGGGTCAGACCATAAGTGGACAGGGTCAATAAAAGAGATCCATATTTGTGGTCCTTAGCACGGGTCAATACTAGAAACACTAGAAATAGGAGACTTGGGGAAAAAACAGAAGCGGTAGGACACTGGTGCAGCAGGTAGCTGTAGCTGTAGCTCCAGGGTTCGATCCTGAGATTGAGTTACCGCCTGTGTGAAGTTTCACATGTCCTCAGTATGGTTTCCTTCCGAGGAACATGTCAGTGCTTTAAATTGCACCTACACACGGATCAGCGAGTGTGTGTGATGCATTTCTTTTAAATAGTAACACAAGATTCACATGTACAGTGTTTGTATTTATCGAGCTTGGGTTTGACCCGATCCTCCATTGATCAATGCATGGTGGAACCTGGAACTGCTATAAACTCACCACGGTTCTTTTATTACTGTCCAAGTGAAGAGGAAATAGAAAAAGGGAAAGAGGGGGTCAGAGGTGGCAAGAACGGATGAATAAGTCAAGGATGATTGACCTAATTGATTTATTCATTCATCTTCAGCAACCACTTCATCCTGGTCAGAGGTGAGCGACAATATGGAGATAATACTGCGTATGTGAGGTTCCTAGTCCTTATGATGGATCTGCCAAAAAATTTAACAATCGTTTAACTTTATATTTAGGTACAATAGATAGCAAGTTAATTTAATGGTATGCTACAGTGTGATGATGTAATAGTGGTTGAATGGGTTGTGGAAACATCTGTCCTACAGTCGTAATAAACTGCAGTAGACCAACCTGTTGGAATCTAGCATAACTGACAGCGCTACAGTACGTCTAAGAAAAAAACATGATAAAAAAGTCTTCATCTAGTCTAGTTCTGATTCAAAAAACAGTACTGTGTAAAAGTCTTATTCAAGCATAAAAAAACATGTAACTTAAGGCCCGAACCAGTGAGAAACAGGTGCAGATGGTGACAGAAGATCTAGTGTAGTGGTGAAGATCTAGTGTAGTGGTGATGCTGAATGCTGAGTGGTTGGAACAGACGAGAGGGGAAATGAGGTCGCTGCTGAGGACGTCACATAAACCACCCATTTTGAAACTCTATCTTTAGGCACTTTGCAGCTTGTCGTAGTAAAGGATTTGTTCCAATTTAATCTACATCATTAAAATAAATATGAAGAAATGAGGGGGCTCAAGACTTTTACACAGTACTGTATGTTAAAATAGTAATATTATACTAGAGAGGTACATTTCCTGAAGAAAATGTGAGTGGTGCTTGCCGTGGCAAGTTAACACGAGGCTAGCAACATGCT
>JAQQZT010000011.1:24682136-24710723 GCA_030068275.1 Clarias platycephalus | reverse complement strand
ACTGTAGATATATATATATATATATATATATATATATATATATATATATATATACACACACACGCGTGTGCGTGCGAAAATCTAATACTGTATTGTGTACCGTAGTGTCCCTTTTTAGGCGGATTTTTCCGCTACCGCTGATCATTTTATCAACTTGTTATAAATTCATTTTGTGAGTATATTAACACGTGCTTTCTCAACATTTCAATTTTTTTTTTTGAGGGGGCAAGACATTTATTTGAGGGGGCGCTGCCCCCTCTTCCCTCCCCGTAGAACCGGCCCTGATTTGAAATGGTAGATGATAAAACAGACATTTTATATTATATATAAATGTAATGTACATGCCATATGGAAATCATGATAGATAGAATTTAATATATGCATTTAATAATAATATATTATTTGAAATAGAAATTTTATATTATATATAAAAGTAATTTACATTCTGTACCGTACACATTTTTAGATAGATAGATACTATGCCCAGTATACATAGTATACATCTTCTTTTCAAAACAGAAGTCTGGGCATTGAGGATATGAGTTTCTGGTCCCATTCTTTCCTAATATAAGTTTCCAGCTGCCGAAGAGTTGATGGTCGTCTTTGACGTATTTTTTGTTTACTGATGCACCACATGTTCTCTATAGGTGAAAGATCTGGACTGCAGACAGGCCCATTCAGCACTTGCACTCTTCTACTACAAAGCCATGCTGTTGTAAAAGCTGCAGTATGTGGTTTTGCATTGTCCTGCTGCAATAGACTTCGTCTAAAAACCTTTATATACCTTTCAGCATTCATGGTGCCTTCCAAAACATGCAAGCTGCTCAACCCGTATGCACTTATGCACCCCATATCATTGGACATGCTGGCTTTTGAACTGAACACTCCCACAGGACATGACGGCGCTTCTGGACCATGTTCACATATGTCTGCCTTTTTGCATGATAGAGCTTTAGTTGGTATCTGCAGATGGCACAGCAGATTGTGTTTACTGACAGCGGTTTCAGGAAGTATTCCTGGGCCCATTTAATAATGTCAAGGACACAATCATGACGATAAGTAATGCAGTGTCGCCTGTGGGCCCGAAGACCATGGGCATCCAACAAAAGTCTTCACCATTGTGCCTTATGCACAGAGATTTCTCCAGTTTCTCTGAATCTTTTGATGTTACATGCTGAATAGAAATCATGATTTATATACTTTGTATATACATTTTTTAAACAAATTAATACTGTGCTCAGTGTACAACAAAGGTAGATCAAATCTATTATTATTATTATTATTATAGCTATGTATCATTTAAAAGTTTTGAAGAAATATATGTAATAATATAGTATTTGAAATAGAATATTTTTTTATTTAATGTTATATACTTCTATATAAAGTAATATGCAAATATAAAAAATATATATAAATCAGAATGAGAACATGAGACAAATAGGTAACACTGTTATATTTGAATATATATATATATATATACACACATTTTCCTTTCTTCCATAATCAGTTGTTGCATTAATTAATTAATTAATTAATTAGTTAAAAAAAATATTTAAAAAAAATCATTCAAACTGAATTATTTGATTTTATTTTTGGCACATTTCCCCCTCATATTTATAATGTTGTTTCATTTACACTGTTTGTTTTAGGTTAATTTCTATTACACATTTCAATGCTTTTTTATTATATATTATTTTATAATTATATTTTATTATATATAGTAAATTGTATGCTTAAACATGGAAAAACAAAAGCTATTATATAACAGACTGTTTATTCACAATTAAAACAATCAGTTTTGAAAGAAGAATCTTTATTCATGGTCATATAATAATAATAACCAGTGCTATGAAAATGAGAATGAAATTTATTGTTTGGGGGAAAAATATACATATCAGAGAGTAAATACGAAACAGAACATCATAAACCTAAAGGTTATAAACGTAATGAACTGAACTCGCAGAGTGGTGAGGAAGGTAAACAAGACGGCGTTTTAAAGCACGCAGTCCTTCTGGGAAATTCAAAATGTACTTCACAGGATAAACGAGGGATACGACTGGATCCAGCATCTACACCACGAATTCCTAAAGCGCAGGATAATTCTACAAACTGTAAAACCCAGCCGCTTATTCCACAGAGTTCGTTGTATTTTCTACACATTATTTAGAGAGATAGAGAGAGAGAGAGAGAGAGAGAGAGAGAGACATGATGGTGCTTGTTAGTGGTTGGAGATTAGTGCAGCAGTCTCTGGTATTTCACATCAAAGGAGGTTTTTCTACGAGATTTCCATTATACAGCACATGAAAGAGAAGAGCGACACAAGGGAAGAAGAAGCAGCTTATGAAATAGCACATGTGGTGAAACTGTAGTAGAATTGAACTTATTCATCATCATTTCTCTTAATCACAGTGTTTTATCAGAATGCACACTGCAACTCATGACTGTATTATGCAAAAACAGCAAATAAAACCTGTTAAAAGTTTTAAATTGACACTTCCTGCTAGAAGGTTAATGACAACCAATAATCAGAGGCAGGAGCCACAAAGGTACGAAACTGCACTTTTTCTTGTCACCCCATTGCTACCGTTTGTACTTTTTACCCAGAGAGGTGGACCTTTAATGAATTGTTTTAAAGGAGGAGAAATGTCCCCCTGAGGTATACCCAACCCCAGCGACAAGCAAAAACTGGAATACGCAAAACACATTATCTGAAAGTTAACAGCTCTAAATAATGCTGTAGCTCCTCCCATATTACAATCATTGTATATATACTTCACATTATACATCCTTGTAAATTATTTTACAGGTAACGATGGGTCAATCTAGCCACAAGTCCAAAAAGTGCCCTTTGGTACCTTTATTTCTAAAAGCGAAGCTAGCGAGATCATTATGAATCATTATTTATTCATATTTTTATATTTTATTATCCACTTAAGGCAAGACGCTACAGGGTAGAGTTGACCGTTTTAAAGGTTAATCAGATTCCTGTTGTCTTTTACATTAAAGCAATTAAGCAAATTTAACAAAAATGGAAAAAAAAAACTGGAAAAACTGGTTGTTTCTTCACAATCTTGTCATCTGTTTATCATTAAACTGTCTTTTCTGTTTGTAAATTTCATAACATGCCTGTTTTTTTTTAAAAAACTTGTTAACTTATCCGACTAAAACAATTTAGTTGTGTATCGTAGTTATTTTGGGCGGAAATTCAGGTAGCGCCACATTGACTCCAAAACAGTTAAAAAAAAATTTTTTTTTAATTCATATACGTTTGTTATTGAGGTGGTAAAATTATGCAATTTCTCTATAAGAGGTTGTGCGCTCTAATGGCTGTGCAAGTTTGCTTAAAATTATAACGAAAAATTGTGTTAAAGTTAATATTCAATATTATAAAATCATATTTATGAATCGCAATACAAACCGAATCAGCACCTAGGGTAACCTAATATCATTTAAAATATATATTTTGAAATCAGTTTCCCTTAATTTTTTTTTCTCTCCATCCAGTAACAATTTTTATCTTCCACTAATTAAAAAAGCAGTACATTGGAAATTTCCAAAATGGTGGCTTTTATTGTAGCTATTGTAGATTTTAAATGAAGAAAGAATACTAAAGAAAAATAACATTTAAGCATCAAAATATCACCGTTATTAAATTAAAAAAAAAATCTAATTGAATTGTTGGTTCATTTGAAGGAATATTTAAAAAAAAAAAAAAAAACTTCTAACAAAAAAAAAATTTATCTTGCTGTTGATATCTGTAGTGTCTTGCCTTAAAAATCTAAATGACTTCTTAAATTTTTTTTTATACATTCTGTTAACCCTTTACGAACACACTAACATTTTCTAGACCTTAAGGTTACACTTTAAAAATAAAACAAAAAATTAACATTAGACTTTATTTATTTTTTGTTACTGGCATCGTTCTTAGCGTTATTCATTATTTTCCAAGCTAAACCTAAATCGCACTCTCAGGTTAGAACCTTTAATCCTGAAGAGTTGCCCTTCGCAATATTCAATATAATATTTCATTTATGCTAGCGCATCTACACAAAGCTTAATGTTTTATATTTCATGTTAGCACAAAGCTAAGCACATGGCCTGGAGAGGGGAAATTACCGTAAATCCTGGAGTAGCGCATTGTACATCTAGTCAAGCTGACGCAAGAATTCTGACACACAGTGTATATACAGTACTGTAGAGTTACGAGGCTGAAGGTATTCGTCTTTTAATGCGGCAGAAATTACAGCATGGGACAAATATTTGAAGCTTTATACGATTTCTGTAGATGTGACCAAAGAAGAAAAATAAAAACAACAACTATAAAAAAAGCCATTGCTATAACTTGAGGAAATGTATATAATGTAGAAGTGATGAGTTAAAAGTCATAGATTGCGTGAGAAATTTTTGTAAATCAATAAGCTTAAGAGAATTTAAATATAAAAACGTAAAACATAAAATCGTCAAACGTTACGTGATGAGAAACGTGTGAATATTTGTTATGGTATTTACATTTTTATATACGATTAAACACGCCTTCGATGTTTCAAACAGTTAAACTATGGAGATTAGTTTTCTGCGTTTTTATTCCAGCTCCGAGCTTCTTCTGTATTTTCGCATCTGACACAAAACGTCACGTAGATTGTGATTATGATTGGATACTGTAGTAGATTAGAATCAGCTGAAGCCAGTTAGACAGTCACCTGCTTATAAAGATGACCAAATGTAACGCAAATTATTATAATAGACATTTTAACACCGTGCTCATTTTTTTATTGATTTTTTTTTCCTTCTTATATCAGATTTAGGGTTTTTTCCGCATTCCTTTTTTTTTTTTTTTTTAGACACTTGAATACATTTCGATACAATTCAAATACATTCTAGTGGTTAAGTAAGTCTGGTAAGTTATTATTACATTTTCATTTCTTTTTTTTTTCTTTTTTTTTTTACAAAAGCAGGGAGTTAAAATAAACCTCTGCTAAAACCTAAGCGGAGACACACATGCGTAAAAAGAAACAACGCGTATTACTGGATTAAAAAAAAAAAATTACTTAAAACAAAATTGCGACATTCACAAGCTAGAGGTGAACACAAGATTAGATAAAATAAGATTTAAAAAAAATTATAAAAACAAGAAAAGGAACCACATGCACATGTGGCTAGTTATGCTAGGCGTTTCCTGTCTAGCTCTCGGACTTCTTTTTGTTTTTCTTCAGAAACGATGGCGTGCGGAATTTCTTCTTCTTTTTCGAAGGGGATTTGTTCGGGGACTCGTCGCTGCCCTGGTCGCCAGCGGCGTCGTCAGCGGCGACAGGCTCCTCCCCGTCTATTTGAGCTGGAGCGGGGTCTGGCTGAGAAGGGGCGGGGTCTTCTACAGGGAGAGCGGCGACGTCGGCGGAGTCGGTGGCGCCGGCTTCCAAAGGCTCGTCGGGGGTCAGGTCGGGGAGGGTTTGTCTTAAAGTGGTGGCGTCGCTTTCGTCTTTAGGGCTCTCGTCCTGGTGCCGTTCTGCGAGAGACGGAAAAGTGGGAAAAGTAAAGAGAAAAAAAGTATTAGGAAAAGGTTGATGCAGATCGGTAAGGAAGAAGAGACTTGGAGAGCACACGGAACCACACAGAATTCTCAGAAAGCTCTGGAATCGCTTCGAAAAAGAACAAACAAAAACAAACAAACAAACAGAAAAAACACCCGTATTATTTAAACGTGATCTAATTTTCAGTCAACGGCATCAAAAGCAAATACAAAATAGCTTGTGGAGAAAAGCAGGAACTCGTCTTAACGTTGACATCAGTTAGAATCCAAGCTTAAAGCGGAGTGTGAAGAGCTTAAAATTAAATAAAAAAACAGCACAAAATCCAAACTCCTATGTTCTCGCTACCATTCTGACCCTAAATTCAATTTTCTCAACATATATAACTTTTTATCAATCCACTAAATTAATGCAAAGGTCTGGATAAATATAAATCAGAGATTGCATGTAAAAATATCCTAAACAAGAACATCCTTTAAAGTATGACGTTAAATCGATCATTCCAAAAAAAAACGTAAAAAATACAGCATAGCCATTTTATTTACTACACTGACCTCCAACACTCCTCCATCCAGAAAAGCAGTATTTATTATTTAATAATTACACTTAATTATTGTAAAATAAATGTCCTTACAATCCAACTAAACCTCACACACACACACACACACACACACACACACACACACACACACACACTCACACTATCTTGCTTTGGAATTTGCCGCAGTTTGGTCATCAGCACCAGCAAACAGCTATCGAACCCAACATTCCTGCACCTCAAACACAAAACCCATGACACACTTCCACTAATAAAACATCACACCTTTCATCTATAAATACAGCTAGAATACTTATCCAGGAACCTTGATTGTTTCTGCTCAGCCAGAAAAAGAAAAAAAAATAAAAGCGCACAGCGTTAAAGAAGGAGCGAACACTGTGTACCTTGAAAGACGAAGATCTGGATCAGAAATGTCATTGAACGTCATACGTTACCTGTTGTGAAGAAGCTGGGAAATTTGATACAGCACACAAGCAGTTGTTTGTTAATCTAACACAGGGCCGTAAAACAGAAGAGTCTAGAAGCTTTGCTACTGGAATAACCTCAAAATCAGATCCGATCAGATTTGTTTTAAAAGGCGCTCTTTAGGTGTAATCGGTCAGACGAAGATCACAAAAACACTCCCTCACGTCTCCATTTACACCACGGCACCTTAGAATTCTCAGATTGCTCAGAAGGTGTTGATTAATTTTCCCAGAACAGCAACTCTTGACTGTCATCAAATCGGCAACATTAATACGTTAGCGTTCTCTATAGCTGTGGTTCGTTCAGGATGAAGTTTGGAAGGAGTCTCCAATGTCAGCGCTGTTGAGACTTTTGATTATACGAAATATTGGAAAAACAGTTATGAGAGCACAAACTACATTTATTTCTCTATATAATCCCCTGCTACGCTAAACCACTTATCCTTGCGTCTCACTAGTGCATGGACATCATCCACAGTATGCCGGAGCCCTTCAGGTGACGCTGGCCTCACAGGAACTCCTTTAATGGCCCCAACATGTGGAAACGGCTTGGAGTGATGTGGCTGTGTTTAACAGTACTGTTCTCGTACCTTTTTATTGATCGTTAAAATAATCCTACCGATGCTTTGTTTTCTATAAGTACATCTACAGAAATTTTATTGATCAGATATCAGAATACAGAACGTATAGAATGCAGAAGGTACGTACTGATATCTAGTATAAACATATATAGGAAAAAAGTGACAAGATTGAGAAAGTGAGTGAAAACTGACAGGAGCAAACTTTGAGCCGATTCCAGTGAACAAAGAAATGAAAGGAGGTCAAAGGTCAAACAGCGAGAAGATTAAGCAGACAAGTTAGTGCTGAGAGGAGACCAAACGAATGAGGGCATGCAAGGAGAAAGGAGGCTACAAACAAGCATGTAAGGTGATCGCAAAGTTGGAGTGGGACAGTACTTACTATGGCAACAGGTACTCTTTTGCATTTCCATCTCCTGATTGTAAGGCAGCCACGAAGAAGAAAAAAGCACAGTAGAAAAAAATGTCTATGCAGGTCAAATCACAGCCACCATGTCAGAGAAAATCAAAAGAAAGACAAAAGAAAAAGGAAACTAGACCACCAGGAGAAATTAAGAATGGATATACACCATTCTTGGAAAAACCACGGAGAAATGAGAATGAAGAATAGATGAAGAAAAGGTGGAATATTTTGAGTGATTAAAATTGGGTTACACCTGAGGTTTGTGTCATTCTCATGAACTTGGAACGTCTCATAACCTCTCATAGCATTACTATGCATTCTTATTCTACTAGAGTTCAGTAGATCTCTAGTATCTTAAAGTATCGGTGTAATCCAAAGTAATAAAGACCAAGAGGTAGAACAAAAAAAAAAAGGTAAATTTCAACTGAGTTAAAGAAAGCTAAAGTCATAATCAAAAAGAACAAAAAGTACCAATGGGGCGACCATTGATCCTCTTGATCTTTTATTACTTATAAATTAAATTGTAAAAAAGGAATCGTTCATGATTGTTAAACATCACACTGAGACATAGAAACTCAAGCGGTCTTAGTATTATCCCCTGAGGCACACCGAAAATACACACGTCCCATGCATAAGGAAGCATAACCGCCTGGTTGAACGTACCTTCTTCTACTCTAATCGGGGTGCTTGGGGGGGTGCGGGTGGAGCTCTGACCTTTCTCCACCTCTTCCGGCTCCTGTGGTTGATCTAAAAAAAATTAATAAATACAATATTTAATATTAAGCTTACTAGATAAGGACTTCAAAAAAGAAAAAAAAGAAAAAAACTCTTGCAGAATCCTGTTTTGAGACATTCAGGGAAAATGACTGATTAAATCAATCAACAACCACTGATTAAAAGTCAATCATAGTCTTATCACAGCAAGGGAAGTACACACATTAGAGAGGATGTGCTCATGCCACAAAACCGAACAGAATCACACACAGTTAAAGGATTCTCCCTTCACCTTATCCAAACAGATGGCTTCACTCGAAAGGCTCACTTTATTAGTATCCCTGCCACAAACAACCGCAAATCAGGAAGAAGCTTGGGTCCCAGCTAAAGCAAGGATAAGCTGTCCATTAATTAATATTTGCATAACTTCCACCACACAAGAAATAAGGATTCATAGAAATCAAGAAAGAGTTAAGCCACACAGACTGGATCTATTTTACACTATTGGGTAAAACGTGTTTTGATAAAGAAAATGGTCAGAAAGAATAGAAGGCAAAATGTACACAAGGAGATAGGGAAGGAAAATGGGCAAATTTGTTCTCGGGAAAGAGAACAAATAGCAAAGGGGAACACTGAGAATGGGGTAAAAACAAAAAGGGAAATAAGGATGCAGATAAGAAGATGAGTGCATCAAAACATGGAAAAGAAGAAAGATAGATAAGAGCTAGATAAGGAAGAAGGGTAAATTGATGACATTGAGAGTGTTGGGTAAGGGCAAAGGGTCCATCTAGAGATAGGGAGGAAGAGGAAAAGACCTTTGAGAAATGGGTAAGAACACATCAACAGATGGGTAAAGAGAAATGGCATATCGAGAGATGGCTAAGGGTGGGAAGGGTTCAACCAAGAGCTGGGTAAGAAGAAAACATTAATTGAGAACTGGGTAAGGGGAAAGGGTATATCGAGAGACAGGTAGGAGGGGGCAGGGTCCTTTAAGGAATGGGTAAGAAGAAATGGTACATCAAGGCATGGGTGAGGGGAAAATGGTATACCGAGAAATGGGTAAAGGGAAAGGTATATCACGAGATAGGGTACATCGAGGAATGGAATGAAAGTGTTGATGGCAAGATAGAGCGGTATAGAAGATGAGTGAGTGAGAGAGAAAGGGTTCATTGAGAGATAGGTAGGTGGAGTAAGGGTACATCAAGAGATAGGCAGGAAAAAGTACATGGGTACAAAGGGTAAGGAAAAGGAACACACTGGGTTTTGGGCAAGAATAAATGGTAAGTAGGGAGACTTTTAAGAGATGGGTAAGGGTACATTTAGAGACAAACCTGAGAATGGTAAGGAGAAAGGGAAGGTCTGAAGCAAGACAAGGTATAAGGGGACACTGAGAGGGATACATCAGAAACTTAAGACTTATGAGGGAGAGATTAATAAAGAACAAAGAATTGGGTAAGGAGACAGATGCTGAAGACAGACAAGGAGGACGGAGATTAAGGGTACATCAGAAGTTGCTGGACTGCACCATCAGGAGCAAAAAAGATTAAGACCCCACAATTCCAAGTCTACAAGAGGGCAGGATGGATGCCAGGCAGGGGCAAGCAGATTGCACACCAGGCTACCTTCAGCTTGGGTGTCTTGTTCAGGCTGATCAGGCTCAGATTTGTCTGTGGTGACACTGAGGGCTTTCAGAACAGCACTGTGAAACTCCTTGTGCGGTGATGCTGAAGGACCAGAAAGGCCGAGCCTTTCGGATCCCGCTTCAGGTTCTGTACTTCGGCCTGCGGCGGCAGAAGTAGAAGAAGAAGGGGAGGAAGAAGAAGGAGCTGCCAAGAGCTGATTCTCCTCCAAATTGTGATTTGAGGAGGCAGGAGGAGCGGAGACTCCTCCTGAAATTGAGACCAGTGAGCTGGTAGGTGCATCAACCTGTACTGGAAGCAACAACAGTTTTGTTCTAAAGCTGTCTGAAACCCATAACAACTACAAACCCCGGGGAAAAAAAATAAATTTGATAAAGCAACTGTGAAAAATGCCCACATCTATATAAGGTTTACTCATGTATTTAAAGGGGATAGGGGGGAAATTGACCTACGTATAACTTATCCAAATATACATCAATATTTATGATGAAAAAACAAAAATAATGCTAAAAAATGCTGAGAAGTTCTTACCTTCTTGTCCTTTTTGTTTGAGCTCGACTTCCCTGCGGTACTCCTCCAGCTCCTGGTCGGTGAGCTTATTGAACGGATTTGGTCCAGTCTTGGTAACGATCACGCGAGGTTGGTACTCTTTCTCGATAATAGCTTTAGATGCTGTCACTAGCTCCCCCTGTAGGTGAAAAGCAACACATACAGGTAACACATTGATTAAATGTTACACATTATCATATACGGCACTAAAAATGCAACAATTGTCCAAATGAACAAAAAAAAAAAACGAGCACCTTTCATTTTCGAAATAAAGCTTGCAGACGTTAAGTTATAATCCGTAATTACAACTGTAAATGCAGAACTACTAGGAGTTCTGGATATTGTGCTAACAAGACACCGTTACATACAAGATGAAATGTTGTGTATGGTTTTATGGCGTCACAGATGGGGTGGTTGTTATTCGGCAGGATGTACCTTTCTAACAGACCTAGCTGGACTATAGCTGTCTGACAGGTCAAGGCCATCGATACACTCCAAACAGTCAGACAGAGGAGCATCCTGCAATAGTAGACCTTATGAGCAGTGCATAACCCATCACCGATAATTCACTCTCTCATACACACACACAATTATGCACAAAATTACACTCAATACAAACAGACAGATGCTTTGAAAAACACCTAGAATACAGACTTGGACTATGGCTAAACAATACATTTAATATGATATAGCGATATTGCGAATATACTAGATATATTACATTGATGTATAATGTGATAAATACACTAAAAACTAAAGAATGGCTAGAGTGATGTCTATATTTCAAAAATGTTCTTTTCGTTTTTTACATTATTTTTCATACATGTGTTATTTAAAATCACTTAAATTACTATATATAATTGGTATATATTATAAATTCGATATTAAAATACTTAACATACATCATATTTAACAAATAAAAAGTAAAAGATAATGGAAGATAAGAAATACATAATGGGATTTTTTTTGTCCTTATCAAATCTTATATTCTGGAAAATGTACCATGAGAGACTTAACTTATAAAACATACACACACTCACACATTTGAACGCACAAAATGCACACACTCCACAAACATGCACTGAGCATTTCATAAAAAAAAAAGCACATGGGAGAGACTTAAGCCAAATGGTTCAAGGTCATGCACTGCAACTTCAGAAATTAAAATGCGCTAGTCAAACCACACACAACATTTTCACCAGTGAGTTTAATGTTTGTGGAAAATCTAATCTGATATGTTGGGGGAAAAAACAACTTGTATGCAAATGTGGCTTAATATTTTACACCATGAAATAAGTAAACAAAATTTTAAAGTTTAACACAAAATAAAATAACAATGTAATGGCATGAAACATACAGTAACTAATAAACTTATTTACACACAATAAATTTTAGACAAAAAAAAGCCATATGTAGCATAATGTGGCGTTATTACTGTAGCATTAATAACGCAACTAAAAATATCATGATGTTGGGGAATGTTACCTAGTAAACATAAAACATAACATCACAAAGCAGAACAATGTAAACTAATAATATTACTAAAATTAAACTTCACTTAAAATAACGAAATGTAACTAAAGATATCGTCCTGCAAAAAAAAAAAAAAAGGTCATGCAACATAACATGACGCAACTTAAAGTAACATGGCAACACAGCTCAAAGTAACTATGTAGCGCAACTTAAAGTAACAACGCAATGTACAATGACATACATGATAAAAGAAAAAAGAAAAACAGGGAAAAGAAAAATGTATACAAGTATATAAAAATTCGATTTGAACTAATATGGCTGTAACACGTGTGTGCTTATGCTTTATGATAGATTCCAATGTTATTTCTTTTAACATCTTTGCACTTATTAAAGTATAAGTTTTAAATATTTAAATTTTATATTTTACCTTGTAAAAAAATTAATAGCCCTGGAGAAAAACCTTCGCTTCAACAAGGTACTTTTGTTAAATGTGACACATCCATGATTAACATATTAAACCGAAACTAGTTTGTCCATTCTACTGTATAACAAGACCAACATTTAGTAGGTTAACACAACTATAACTTGGTCTGACTAGCAAATAGCAGGCGCTAAATGTAGCAATCATGTGAGACATGCAAACTTAGATTGCATGTTGTATGAAAACGAAGAGGCGTCTGATTAATAATTGTTAACAGTTAAAAAAAAAAACAAATAAATAAAAATAAATTGGTTTAAAAAAAAAAAAATGGCACTGCAAACTAATCAAAGGCGGATGAGGACCACCAGAAGAGTGGGAGCATGTACACACGGTTAGCGCAAACGCACACAATACTTACGTGCCAGATCGTCGCTCTCTGTAGTCAAAGAACAACGCTTCAGTTACACAGTGAATAATAATGAAGGTGTAGATTTGGGGATAGGGGGGGAAACATTGTGTGTACATAACCACACAATAAACCTTGTAAGGACCCCAAAAATTTAACACTGTCAGAGATTTCTATCCACAAGTATATAACCACAAAAATGCACACCTCCAACCTTGTGAAGACCTTACATTTCTGTGAGGACCAGCCATATGTTTCCAAAAACAGAATGTTGATCTTTTTAGGGACATCAGGCTAGGCTAGGCTTTACAGAAATGTAGGGTCCTCACAAGGTTGGAGTTAAAAAACGTTTTAACTGTGCACGTTTGTGTGGTTATACACTTGTGGATAAAAATCTCTAACAGTGTTAAAGTTTTGGGGACATTTGCCTGGTCCTCATAAGGATAGAGCAGAAAAAGTGTAAGTGTGTGTGTGTGTTTCTATACTAATGAATAAGAATATTTCACAGTGTTGCTCTTTTGGGGACATTTTTCTGGTCCCCAAAAGAATAGAGCAGAAAATTGTGTGTGTGTGTTTCTATACTAGTATATAAGAATATCTGACCGTTATGACGTTTTGGGGACATTTAGCTGGTCCTCATGGATATGTAATATCCTCGAAAGCATAGAAAGAAAAGTGTTTGTGTGTGTGTGTGTGTGTGTGTGTGTGAGAGCAAGAGAAAGAGTGTGCGGGTGTGTGTGTGTGTGTGTGTGTGTGTGTGTGTGTGTGTGTGTGTTTTTAAGGCATATTTAGTAGGAATATTAGACAGGGTTGAACTTGTGGGGACATTTGGGTGGTCCTTAGGGAAATGTAATACCCTCACAAGGATATTGAGAGGTGTGTGTGTGTGTGTGTGTGTGTGTGTAGGAACATTTAACAGTGGAGTTCTTTTGGGGACATTTGTCTGGTTCTCAGAAGAATAGAGCAGAAAAGTGTGTGTGTGTGTGTGTGTGTGTGTGTGTATGTATGTTTCTATACTAGTGTAAAAGAATATCTGACTGTTTTGACGTTTTGGGGACATGAGGTTGGTCCTCAAGGAAATATAAGGTCCACACAAGGATATTGAGGCGTGTGCGTGTGTGTGAAAGAGAGTGCACAGACCTGTACAAAGGAACGTTCTACCACGGCTCCCGTGAGCAACTGAGACTGAGGTCCCGCTGTCTTGATGTCCTGCAGGTTCTGCTCACGAATCTGCGGCGAATCATAATGACACGTCAGCGTTTTTTTACACACACACACACACACACACACACACACACACACACACACTTAAACTATAACTAGACAATATAGATAACCAATCTACCAGATAACCAACTCGTAAACTCAATAACATTTTACTTTTACTAAATGACAAACAAAAATCCTCTAGCTTTGAAAACTACATTTGTAACATAAATTCAACTTAAAAACACTACAAGGCACCAGACTAAATTAAACTCCACACACTGAGCCTTGTTCAGACCTTGTTGCGCATCTCCTGGACCTCTTTAGGATTGGTGTTGAGAGGAACGAACTGATTGGCCACAGCAGCCTGTCGAATGCTCTCCTCCTTCGTCCACTGCAACCATCAAAGCAAAGGTTCAAACACACAGCAAAGAAAACAACTCGTGGAACACAACTAAAGGAAAAAAAAATAAAAACACCAAAAGTAATACCCATGTATATATATATATATATACACACACACAAGCTTAACAAAATATATGTCATGCTTTTAAAATTAGAAGAACAGAAACTCAATAAAATCAATTGGCGACTGCAGGAATACTCAGGAAAGCAGTGAACCAATGATGATGGTTAGATTTTTGGAAGATTATAATTTTTAGTCGAACTCTGAAATCTAACCAACATAGTTTAATTTTAAAATGTAACAATTATTAAGAAATTAGGCATTTTAATACCACAAACCGCTAAAATGTAACCAGGACTTTAACAATTATCTATTAAATAATGAGTTGTTTTAATCCCAACCTCATGCCAAAGTAAATCCACGTACTGTACAATCTCAGTTACGATTTTCTCATTATGCGTCAGCAGTATTGGCACCGGTTGCAATATAGGGGCTACACAATTTAATAAAAAAAATATATATAAACAAATTAATAAATAACTGTGATTATTTTGACATCGTGATTTTGATTAAAACCGCGATATATAAATATTAAATATACTATTTTTAAAAATCAACTTAACATTATTACAAAAAAGGTAAAATTATGCTAAATAAATTCTACATTACATAATGTGTATATTACCTGTAATAATCTGCAGTTTTTTGCAATTATCAAAATGGGGGGGGGGGTTCAAGAAATGTAAATTTTTTTAATTCGTATCTATTTGTGCAGCATTTCAGGTATCGCCACACTGATTTCAAAATAAATTTCCTTGCATTTGAGGTGTTAAAACGTCACTGTTTCTCTATAATCCTACAGGTGGCACGCTCTGAACTATTCCCATGTTAGCAGGAGAAAATTATTTGCAAGGTTTGTTTAGAACTGTAATAGAAGCAGATAAAAAAATTATATCGATTTTATCAAATTCATACCAATATTACTAAAATCGAATCGGTACCTAGGTATCAGGATAATATTGTATCGGCTGGTCCACTATGATTTCCATCCTTTAAATACAGAGTATAAAACTGCTGCATCCTACATGTGACTAATCGCACTAATTTCTAAGATCTCTGCCATTTTTTTTTTTTACCCAGGATCCAAATTATCCAATATTAGACTTAAAGAGTCAGAAAAGTTATAAAAGTTATTTTCTAGGATTTTTATTACTGATGCAGAACAAAAGCACTAATGAGTCATTTTAGGGTCTAACAACTAAAACGCCCGAAATATCGTCACGTCCGTCGTCCTTCCCATCATCATTGATACTCGTGCTGCTGGATTTATCTTAAGGAAAGAAAACTCCTAAAGGAAAGGAAATGAAGTACAGAAGAGAAGGAAGGAGAGAGACAGACGGCAGTAGAGGATGAGAGGTCGTGAGGAGCAGCAGGTGTGTTGGGGGTTGGAGAGTGACGCAGAAGCGCGGGCTCTTGTGTGTGTGTGTGTGTGTGTGTGTGTGTTTTGAAGCAGTGAGGCAACTGTAGGCAGTGAGTGTTTTCTTAAAGGTGAACATCCACCTCCCTTACACACAGACTCACACACACACACACTCATACAAACACAAAAAAAATGTACACAGACTCTGTCGCATGCGTGTGCACAGACACACAGACAGAAAGAGACACTCACACACACACACACACACACACACACACACACACACACACACACACACACAGTAGGGATGGAGTAACGCCCAGTAATGTACAACTTAACTCACCTTAATCAAATATTAATAGTTTAACAAGTCTAAGATTTGTACTAAGTAATATTCACATTAAACTACTACTCTAAATAATTAGTACTCCACTTATACACACACTACTGTAATTATTCAGATTTAAAACCTTTAAATAATCCTGATTAAGACGGCTAAAGCGTCATGAGAACCCAAAGAAACCAAGCTTTCCTTTTTCCTTCGGTTTCCTTGAGATGTTTGAGATCTTGAGATAATAAAAGTTGACTGGTGAAGGAGCTGTTGTGCCCAACATGTTAAGAATATATTTTTACTCAATTACAAAAAAAGGTAAAAAAAAAATAAAATAATAATAATAATAATGTTATAGAAAAACAAATCTATAACAAACAAAAATAAATGTTTAAAATTTTGATATTTGGTTTCATCATTACCATAAATAACCATATATTAAAAACATTTACATAAAAAATTATAATAATAATTATGTGGGGTTATGAATGGGATTACTCATCATTAAAATATAGAGGGAAATATTTTATGTCTTGTCTGATAGAGTTGTGTGGGTAATCTATATTTTTGTAATAATTTTGTAAAAAATAAAAAAATTAATTTAGTTATACATTTTAGTTATAAAACTAAATATAGTTATATGAGAAAATTTTATTTTATAAGCAATTATACAGGATTTGTTTCAATCAGCATCCAGTTCTGATTTGGGATAAATTTTAATGTTTAGAGGAATTTTAAGACCTAAAGATGTGAAGTAATTGAAATTAAAAAATTTTTTTTATAACAAACAAATAAGAAGTTTTTACTTTTCAGTTTTGTAATTTGGTTTGAAATTTCCCTAAAATATTCCAGATTATGATTTAAAAAAAAGCTACATAATTTGAAAATTCTTTATTTATCCTAGTCTTGTTGTGTTCGGGAAAGTCTGCCTTAGGTAAACTGATGTTAAGAAATAGAAGTTTGGCAAAATATTAGCTTAAATTTTATAATCTCAAGATAGCACTAAAAATACAATGACTATTAAAGGTGATTTCAGTTTAATATAGAGAAAAAATATATATATTTATATTATTATATATATATTTCTTTATAACAGCAGCCTGGTCTCTCTGGATCCTCAGTGTAATGACCAGCAAATGCATGTTGCTTTAAGCTTTAAGGCGGTTTAGTGATGTCTTTCCCCCTTTTTTTTTTTTTTTTTTTTTTAACAAATCTATAATTCTTTAAGAAAAAGCAGTCATTGTTAGCATCAGGCTTGGATAAGTAGCATGATGAGTAGCTCATGATGAATGACTTATTATTTTTTTTAGCTCGTTGAGAACCGGATGTCCGTATGGGCGTCGGGCGGGGCGGGGAACAAGGGAAGACACATGGGATGAACATGTAAATATGAAATACTCACTGATCACGAATAGAGCCTCACAACACAACACTCGCACTCCCCCAACTAGAGATAATCGTTTGGAGAGTTAAGATCTTTCACAACGTTTCTTTCTTTCTTTTTTTTTTTTCTTCTTCTTTTAGGATTTTTTTTTTTTTTTTCAAAAAAACAAAAACAAAAAAAACAACAACACGCTTTCATGCTTGGGAACAGATACGGGAATCAAGTTGTCATCAGGTCGTAAGTCAGGAAAGACAAATGCCAATAATAATAATTTTTAAAAAAAGAAAGGAAAAAAAACAGGAAAGCTGAAAATCAAATCAGAAGCCAAATCAAAAGCAAAAGAGAGGACACGGAGTCACCAAAAGGCAGGCGATGACCCAGGTTCGACAGCACAAAGCAGCACTTTTTTTAAAGCCTTTAATCCCTCCTGTCTGGTGCAGATTTCCAAAATGTGGTAAATAGCTAGAAAAGACTAGAATCAGGTCTTTGGTTGTTGATGGATTGGAGATACGGGACATTAAAAACCTTCTTATTAACGCCTGTGATTAATCTAGAGATTTTAACCTCGTAATTAATCACATGACCAAGTTTGATCCTAATGACTTCCCATAATTGCAGCACAGTTAATACGATGACTGAAGAAACATCACCGGGTGTGCTGAATGGAAAGTCTCGTTGGATAAAACCAAAGTTGCTTGATCTACCTTCAAGGGAAACTAATTTACAGGAATACATGAACTGTATGACCCTGAAAAGACCCTGTGAATGTGGGGCAGGTGGTAGAAGCCTTATACTTTTACTGCACTTACTGGAGATCACTAGACATCAATAAGAAACCATAACTACCTCAGTTTAACAGCACAGCTAATCGATGATAACTGCATTTGTTCACTCTGGGCGACGAGAAGAAAGACACTTTGCCGAAAAGAGATAACAGACACTCACCACTACAATATGACTGCCACTGATTCTACCGTTCCAGGGATTTTAAATTATAGTGTTTTTTAAATGTTCAAGTTTGAGATATTATAAAACTGCATAATCGGTTTCCTCCAACATAAAAATTCTTTATTTCAACATTGCACTTTTATAACATAAGCAAATCTGTGTATTTTAAAATCGTGATTAATCATGATTAATCAGTCTGTGACTGAAATTAACTGGATACATTTTTTTAAATCGATTCACAGCACTTACTCTTTTATGCTTTTTTTGGTTTACGTATATAAGGGAAGCTATCTTTATGAGGTCTTTCTATTCCAAGGCTGAATGTTTTTTTAGTTTTTTTCATATCTCGTCATGATTAATCGCAGTCTGTGAATGCGATTAACTAGCTTTTTTTTTTTTTTTTTTCAAAACGATTCATAGCACTTATTCTTATACATGGTTTGGTTTACATAAAAAGGGAAGCTATCTTTATGAGGTTTTTCTAATCCAAGGCTGGATCCAAGTTTCTTTTCTCCTTCTTCACATTTCAATTGTGATTGATCTTTAAACAATTCGCAGCACTAATTCTTATACTTATTTTTTTTGGTTTACATAAACAGGGAAAGCTATCCTTTCCCACGGGGTCTTACTATTCTAAGGCTCTATTATATATGAATATTTTTTCACATTTCAATTGTGATTAATCGTGATTAATCACAGTCTGTAACTGTGATTAAATAGATAAACGTTTTTTATCAGTTTCCAGCACTAATTCTTACACGTTCTTTTTTGGTTTACATAAAAAAGTAAAGCTATCCTTGTGAGGTCTTTCTATTCCAAGCACGATCCTTTTTCATTTCGGAACTATGTAACTATAAATGAATAAAAGTTCGCTGAATCATTTAAATATCATTTAAAAACAATTATCAACTTCCAGAAGGTAAGAGCGACTCCTTTTTGAATCATTTTCCAATTCCAGAATGCCCTGAAGATTTCTATTCCTTTTCCGATGTGCACTGTAGCACCTCACAAAGCCACGTTCCCACTGCGTAAAAGTGTGAACAGCTTGACCCGTGGTTATGACTCAACAGTAAACTTCAAGCCACACCCAGGAGAAAAAAAAAAAAAACTGCTCCACCAAACTAAAATGCAAAAAACAAAAACACAAACGGGAGAACAAGAAAACAGGAAGAAAAGCAGAACGAACGAAGCACAAAGAGAAAAAGAAAAAACACAACATCCAGCCACACCCACTACAGGCGCATGCCACACCCTCCTGGTAATCCAGGAGACTACCCACGATGCATCTGTTCGTTCATTCATGCAACACACACAGCATGCACTGGGCAGCTAGAGAGCACCCTGACACACCCAACACCTCAAACCCCATAGGCACGGAGACTCGACAGGACATGTTAAGCTGAAAGGAAGCAAAAATACTACAGAGAGAGATATATATATATATAAGAGGAGGAGGAGGAGGAATAACGGACAGGTACGAAGTCTGTTGTCGGGGTGCTAGCCAGCTGACCATCGTTCAGTAGCAGTACGGTTCTAAACTATGAACAATAAGGTAGGCACAGACCAAGCAGTTGGTTATACAGCTTGGCACGCAGACACCGGACGAGAGAGACTGCAGCAAGGGTTTGACGTGATCGTGTGTAATGTTCGTCCACACCTTAGTCTTCGCCTTGGGGCTGCCGCCACCCTCCTGCCCCTCATCGGGGGCTTCATCCGGCCGGCCGGTGTTCAACCAGCGCGTCTTGTCGCGCTGCCCCCGCTGGAAGCTGTGCTTCAGCGGAGAGCGAGCGCCCGAGTCGCTGTCCTCGGCGTACGAGTAGCCCGTGGCGGACGGCGGGATCTCGACGTCGCTGTACTTTTTAGCTTTATCGCGCAGAGCCGGGCAGCGGTACGGGTAGCCGGTCCTGTAGCCCTGGAAACGGAGAGACGCATGTTTTGTTACCTTTAGCATGGAGGACAAACCGAACACTCCTTGGAGCTAAAGTAGACCAAAGTGCTTACCAAATTATCCAGCATCCGCATGAGGGCTTCGAACTCCTGCTCCCCGACCTGCCACTTAGGATGCGGGCTCGTCCCATCACCGACGGGCTCTGGGTGACGAGGACGCACTTTGTACTTCCCTGGGTCCAACATGACCAGGTTATCAGGGCCACCGGCACTGGCCAGGGTACGAACCTACAAACCGACAAGTGAATACACAGTGCTGTAATGTAGGAGGAATTAGGTATAGCTTCTGCAATGCTAGCTCGATTTTTCTAGCATAGATCTTCCTCAAAACCTCTTCATGCCTGGATGTTCTGCAGTGCAAGCACGGATCTCTACAGGTCTACCAGAGATCTTTTACGATGAGAGATTTGATCTTCAGCAAGGCCACCATAGAGCTTCTGCCATGCCAGCCTCGCATATCTCGCAAGAACAACAAGAATATCCTGCCATGCTAGCCTTGATCTTCTACAAAGCTACCACAAATCCGCTGATGTTCTAGCCTTGATCTTCTGCACTGCTAGCCTGGATCTTCTGCCATTTTAGCTTCGGTCTTCTGCCATGCCATGTATCTTCTAGAAGAAAAAAAAAAAAAGCATGGAACTTTTTCCATGGTAGTCTGGATCTACTTGAGTGCTCATAGAACTTGCATGGATATTCCGCGGGGTAAGCATTGATCTTCTGCAACACCACCATAGATCTTCTGCTGCTCCATCCTTGATCTTCAGCCATGCTAGCCAGGATTTCCCACAGTGCTAGTCTAGAACTCCTGCCACACTACGACAGAACATCCGCTTTATTAACATGAAGCTTCTGCCTTCTTGGCATAGATCTTCTCACAAGCCACCTTGGAACTGCCATACAACCAACGATCTTCTGAGATGCAATCCTAAAACAACTAAACACACAAAAGGTGGGGAAAAAAAAAAAAGATGGTAAGTGCTACCTGAATCTCACAGGCTGTGACCAGGTTGTGGATGTAGTAAAAAGCCTCTTCTACAGTTTCTCCCACCGACACCAGCCCATGGTTCCTCAGAATCAGCACCTGAACAACACACACACACACACACACACAAGCTGTACCACAAGACCCGTTCTCTAATAGCTGATGGAGGAGGTCGGGTCACGGTACCTTGCTCTTCGGGCCGAGGTTCTTCTGTATAAGGATCTTCTCCTCCTCGTCCACCAGGATGCCGTGGTAGTCGTGGTAGGTCACCTCGCCCAGAGACAAGGCCTCGGGAGAAATGGGCAGGAGGCCACACTTCATAGCCGAAACCTTGACGAGAACGTACAGGGGGTGGTTTTAAAGCAACGGGAATGAGACTGCGAAATGAAAAACATAGAGAGATGTGTGTGTGTGGGTTACCGCTGCGCCAGCAGGGGTGTGGATGTGCACGATGCACTTGATGTCAGGTCGCGCTGCGTATATGGCGGAGTGCAGGGTGAACCCGGCCTGGTTCACGCCCAGGTTAGTGCTGCCTCTGTCCACGATCTCGCCCTGCAGGTTGATCTTCACCTGAAAACACGCAGGAGAACGCAGGAGGTCAGATTTCACAAGAAAACCACCAGTTACACAAAACGGAGTTATTTTTTAACTCTAATTATATTAATCTGGCGGGATGGTGGTGTAGTGGTTAGCATTGACGCCTGGCACCTCCAGGGTGCGGGTTCGATTCCCAGCCAGACTCGATTCAATCCCAGGAGTCAAACAAGTCAAAATAATAATAATAATAACTATTATAATAATAATAACATCATCAAGAACTATAATATGACCAAAAAAAATAAATAATTAAATGTAAGGTTAAAAAAAAAGAAAAGTTTCAAGTGTTTCCACTAGAGGGCAGCAGTAAGTAAAATAAATTTCACACACAAAAACCCCTCCAACTTGGGTCTCTACCACAGGGATAAGTTTTTGTTTTCCCCCTAGATCCATTTTAGAAAAGAATTTCTGTGGAAATCCCTATCATTCCTCTTGCAAAACAACATTAAATACTCATTCGCTGAGACAAACTGTAACAAAGCAGAGAGATTTCAAACTAAACTTTACAAGAAGTAGGAATAATCACTTGAGAGCGCGCTGTAAGCAGAAAATAATCAGTGACGGAGTGGTGAGACAACTACTCTTTACTGGTTACTCTCACCACCAGAAGGCCAATCATTTTCAAAAGCACTTAGACTTGCACTGGAGGCTCCTTCCATAAAAAAAAATATGTCACGGTTTAGCCAACGTCAACTTTATTACCTGGAGCTGAGGATCCGAATCAGGTGGTTGAGTTCAACTCAAAAGCACTACTGTCAAAAACTTTACTGCCTGATTTCTCCCCAACGGATAGATTTCTTACAGTTTTACAAAGTTTAAAAACTACCAAAAGTATTGAATAAGCGCTGAAATGCTGTGTCTGGTACAAAGCGACAATCTTGCCAATTTCCTGCAACACACTCTCGTCCAGTAGGTGGTGGTATTGCACCAACGACATATAATTTCAAAAAGAAGAAGACTTACGAAAACGAGAGTATCTGCAGAAGTGGTTTGTATTCTATTCAAAAGTTGTAGGCGTTACTTTTCGACCATTAATTGTTGAAAAAAGTTACGAATCAAAAACTGATCCATCAATTTAGTGAACTGCAATAATCTACACAAATCTCGATTAAACTGCATAATCGCACAGCTCTCTTATCAACAACTGGCACCATTTTAGCCCAGTTTATCCAGCGTGCCCGCCATACAACGTGAACGAGCCGTTACTATAGCGACCATAGCCCGTCAGGACGAGCGTGTTCCCATAAGCCTGCTGTTATCAGCGCCGATGTATATGCCGCCTTCTACGCGCTCATCCACTGAGATAAGCAGCAGGAAGCCTGGCAGGGCGAAGTCTTTCACATTACAACCACAAGGTCTGATGCAACACTATCGTTAAGTCATCTTTAGATTAATGTTTCCTCCCTGCAATCATTTAAGACGTGCAGATCATGAGAGGATGTCTTTCAGGATTTTAGAGTGTACTCAAAGAACAAAACATAAACTCAATAAACCTCAGAGAGAAAGAAAGATTAAGATATTCTCTCGTTCCGCAATGAGTCGGCAAAAAAAAAAAAACGAAAAGAAAGCAAGCCTCAGAACAGGCATTAAAAAAAAACAAAAAAACAACATTTGCATTAACACAATAAAATCTAAAATACTAAAATTCCTTTAGCGTATTCAGTTAGCAAAGATCCATCCGGGTCGTTCAAGTCAAACCGGGACTCGTGATTGCATTTCTGGCGAGTGACATTTACAGAACACTTCAAGTACAGCGCGGCGATGAGACTCTTAGCCGCGGTAAAACATTTGAACGATGCAAACGGTTTAAACGTGAATGATGACCTCGGTTGAGGTGGCTCGGAGCACACTGCAGTGATTCCGGTTCCCGGGCACGAGCGTCTCTCAGGACCTGAAGTGGGACATTCGCCTTGACTCCGTTGTTAAAAAGACCCATCAGAGGTTGTATTTCCTTCGACAGCTGAAGAAGTTCAACCTGCCACAGGAGCTGCTCACACAGTTCTACTCAGCCGTCACTGAATCGATCATAACTGTCTGGTTTGGCTCAACTATAAAATCAGACATCAGAAGACTAAAAAGGACGGTTCGGACTGCTGGAAGGATTATCGGCGCTCCCCTGCCCACGCTGCAAGAACTGTATATATCCAGAGTGAAGGAAAGGGCTCGGAATATCACTTTGGACCCCTCACACCCAAGCCAACCTCAAAAACAGCTAAACATTCTTCGCACTGTGCAATACCACAGACATTTATTTAACTTATTTGATAGAATCCCACACCCTTCTCCCATTTGTCTCGTCATTGTTTTGTTCTGGAAGATCCGTCACTAAAACAAATTCCTTGTACGTGCGAACATACTTGGCAATAAAACTCTTTCCGATTCTGATTTGTGATTCAGGTCCTGATTCTTGACAATGTACGTATTTTGACGCATCTGTCTGTGTGAACTGTACACACGATTCACCAACACCACTTACACGTTACAGGTTCTCAGCTGGAAGTTAGTGCCACATCCCCCGTACGGTCCTGAACCTTGCCGCAAGACATTTCCACACGTTTGGAAATGTCCTTAAAGGAGTTCCCTTTACCAATCAGACGTGCAGTCCGATCACGGCTCCGGCGTCCCGAGAAGACTTTTAATTCTGATGGTATCCGAGCACTAGTGAAACGCATTCATGTAGCAGGGGATTATATAAAGAACTAAACGGAGTTTTTACTCTCAGAACTGCACAATAAAAAGTCCTGCTTTGACCTGAACGCCCATCACAGATCTGGAATACGGGTCCAGTTCTACGCTAATCATTAAGGGTTTTGAAAAATGTAATCGAATACGATGGTCTTTAAAAGTCCTACACATTTCCTGCGTTTGGTTTCCTGATGGACGAGCAGCCAGCACTTAGTACTTTTAACGAACTTTAAATTGTCTTCTTATATCATCTATGGGGGGGGGGGGGGTTGAGTGGGGGGGCTTTACCAGAATGGAGGCTGTGACTTCACTGTACAGCAGTCCGAATGGGACGATCAGGAAACGTTCCTGTTCAGAGTTCAGTCTGACCTGAGGACACACACACACACACACACAATCTTGTGAACTCCACATACTTTTATATTTTAAAGCAGGTTTAATCCAGCTGACTTGTGATCAGTTAAGGATGCTCATGTTTGACCAGACAACAAACATGTGTATGTGTATAAATATATATATGCGTGTGCGTGTGTGTGTGTGTATGCGCGTCTTCACCACACACTCACAGTTAAGTGATTGTAGATAAGCTGAGACCAACCGAACAGGTCCGCCAGACGGTAAAAGGCAGCGAGTTTACAGCGCAGAAGCTTCTCTCCTTTCTCATAGGCGATGGAGTCCGAGCCTCGGAGATCATTCACCGGCGTCACCATACCCAGACCTGCACACACACACACACACCAGTATGAATTTACCATGTTGTTCTGTGCTTTAAAGGGATCAACAGCTGGACTCGGATAAACAGGTGCAGAAACAGGAAACAGGTGCAGAAACAGTTCCCCCCCCCCCCAAGAGGTCAAAGTTCAGGGTTAAAGCTGAGAATATAGAGAGGACAAAAAGCAGAGGATTTACAGTGAGTTTGAAGCCAGAGTACAGGGTGAGAATGAAGGAATTGTAGAACAGTGTGTGTGTGTGTGTGTGTACTGACTCATATTGAGGGCGGCCATGCCCCCCTGTGGGGCGGCGGGGTACATGGTGGGCACGCTGGTGGTCATGAAGTCAGCGATCTGCTGCAAGGCCAGCAGGCTGGTGGGAGTCTTCCCCTTCTTCATCTGATCGTGGATCAGAGTCTCCAGCTCCTCGCAGAAAGCCTGCAACGAAACGGCGACACAGAGAAACTCAAACCTTACTGCCCTTGTCGTTACTTCGATTCATGCGGAATGGGATTAAAAACGCGGTCTAAATTCTGTTCCATGCCGTAATGTAACAGGAAGTCGGAGCAATGATGTGCTGAAACTGGCTCGTGCAGAATCAGCAACCATGTAGAGACGTTTCGCAGGAAGTGATGAAATTAAAAGGTGTGTTTTTTAAAAAGGCCCAAATTCTGTACATCCTTACACAATTTCTTAGAAATAGGGTTGCATATTTCTCACCTTTTACTTAACTGATGCACTATTTCCAACAAAATACTGCATTTTGCTTGTACATGTGCTACTGAGAAATATTATGCAAAACAAACATTATCTTTTTTTCTTTCTTTCTTTCTTTTCCCTCCCTAATTTTTCTTCCCATCGTTAGGGGCTCCCACATCAAGGCTTCTACTTAATGAGGGAGGGCCGAAGACCATCACGTGTTTCCTCCGAACCACGTGACGCAACATCACCCGGGAATCGATTTTCATCAGTAACAATCTTCGTAGCAGTTTATCAAATAGTAATTACATCATTGACATTCCTACTTCAAAACTAAAAAAGGATGATATTTCCTTGTGTTCATTACATTTTTTATAAATCATTGAATTCACGGTGCCACAATTTCAGTATTTAAGTAAGAAATGTCTTGAGACATCAACGATAAATAAAAACAAAGATTTCCACTTTCGGAAAAATAAACTCCAATTAGGCCGCTCTTTCGCAACATGCTGCCGTTGTGCGTCTCGCTCGCAGCTGCCACGTTTCAAAAAACGATTCTGTAACTGAAGTCTTGCAATATTTGGCAGGCAGTGTGTTAACAGAGGAATAAACACCCCAGACCTGTCCTCTTTTCTCTTCTCTTCCCATTTCTACCTCTCTCTCTCTCTCTCTCATTCTTTCTCAATACAGACTCTCTCATCCTCTCCATTCCCATCAGCGTGAAGAAGCCGAGCTTTATGTGCCAGTGTCGAGACAGCTACATAAACAGTGCCTTATTGTACACACGTCCTCGTTCTGACCGCTCGGAGACACACGCGCACGCACGCACGCACTCGCACAGAAGGAGGTTTAGTGCGAGAGTGCCATCTGAAAGCGCTACAGTCTCTCGATCCATGAAGAGAGTCTTGTTTCGTCTTATCACATGCTGATGGGAAGAGCGGAGCGAATTATACTGGATACAGTCGCCGACTTTTACACGCGGCCCGCGGGAACAGCGTGAGCCGCTGAGTCTTTCCTGACAGCTGGGGGGGTTTGGGCTGCACACGCGAGGGGGAGTTTGGGAAAGAAAGCAAATGCCGAGAGCAGGCTGGTGTGAAATCATCCAGATCTGCCTTTAAAAAGAAAAAAAGAAAAAAGGCATGTTTGCCACTTCTGTTTTTAAAGGAGCGACGAAAGCGAGACAGATAATATTTGTGTAGTCGATGATGTTCTACAATAATGCTGATATTAATAATAAAATATAAAAATTCCAGAGGCGGAGCTTGTGAGTTTGCTTCACCAGACTCTGATGTCGTGCTCTCTCTCTCTCTCTCTCTCTCTCTGTGTGTTAACAGTAATTCTCTCCATCACAGTAAACTTTACTATTAGATCAGAGTTGTGTGTTTGTTCAGGTGCACATGCCTTCCTGCGCTCATTGTGTGCTTTATACATGTGTGTGTGTGTGTGTGTTTGTGTGTGTGTGTGTGTGTCCTGACCGGGCTCTGCAGGATCATGGACACTCTCTTCCTCTGCTCCATCATGTTAAAGTCCTGCCGCAGGTCCGGGGCCATGTTCCTCTCTCTCTGGTACTCGGCGCTGCTCTCGTCCACTCGGTCGAAGTAGCGCTCTTTATGGGGCGGGTGTGCGGGTGGGGTGGCCGCCACCACCCCGGCGCCGGAGTCTCCGTTCATCCTGCGGTCCGCACCTGAGACGAGACGAGACGCTGAGAAAAGGAAACGACAATACAAAAGCAAAACTGTGTGTGTGTGTGGTTGTTTTTTTTTTTTAAGTAAAAGACAGAAATTGTGGTTCTTTAGACAGTTTAAACAGAGTGACTTTTGGTTTCAGGTGTTTACTGCTCCGATACAAAACCATCACGTCACGCATAATATCTAAACACTCATGTGCTGAGGGTCTCATGGTGCCGAGTTCAGCGGGTGGAGGTCAGACACAGGCAGGGAGGGAGACAGACAGACAGGGAGGGAGGCAGACAGACAGGTAGGTAGGGAGGCAGACAGACAGACAGACATGCAGACAGACAGCGAGAGGTGTTTGAAGTACAGCTGAGCCGCAGGATTCTGAGTGTTCAGGAAGTTGGCGCGGCGCTCCGTCCTGACCCCTAAGGGGCGGAGTCGTGACCTGGAGCTAAAATTATTCGCCTCCCCGCCTGTCTGTCTGCCTGCCTGCCTCCCCGCCTGTCCGTCTGCCTGCCTGCCTCCCCGCCTGTCTGTCTGCCTGCCTGCCTCCCCGCCTGTCTGTCTGCCTGCCTGCCTCCCCGCCTGTCCGTCTGCCTCCCTGCCTCCCCGTCTGCCTCCCCGCCTGTCTGTCCGCCTGCCTCCCCGCCTGCCCGTCTGCCTCCCTGGCTGTCCGTCTGCCTCCCCGCCTGCCCGTCTGTCTGTCCGCCTGCCTGCCTCCCCGCCTCCCTGTCTGTCTGCCTCCCTGCCTTTGCACAATGCATAAGAGAATAAACAGTCAAGCTGGGTGCATGGCTTACACACACACACACACACACACACACACACACACACACACACACACACACACACACACACACACACACA
>JAQQZT010000011.1:24660214-24679321 GCA_030068275.1 Clarias platycephalus | reverse complement strand
CTGTCTCACACACACACACACACACACACACACACACACACACACACACACACACACACACACACACACACACTGGTGTCACTCTGAGGAGCGATGTGAGGAAAGCTGCATCGAATAAACTAGAACGTTCCGTTTCATGAGAATTTTTAGTGCTTGGATCTCTAGCTGCATTGTTTTGCTTAAAAGTTTTGTAAAAAGTTTATTAGAAACAAGCTTACTAATCTTACATTTTCGTTCTTGTTAACGTATTTTAAGAAATTGTAAATAAATTCATCTTTATTCAAAATATTTTCACTTGCTAAGATATAATTTCGGAAGCGAAATAACAGAGTATTCATCCAAACCCTTAAGCAACATCGGTGCTGCTTTAAAGTTAAAGTTAGCGTGAGTTTGGGATCGTCGATATTACCCACGTGTCAAGCTAACCGATACACCACAATAACCTTCCTACTGTGAACAAGAACAAATACGCACAATTAGCTTAAACTTCCTAGCGTTACATTTTGCACAGTTGCCAACTTTGCTACACTACAAAAAAATTCTACCTTAGGAAGTGAAATTATCTTGAATATAGTTACATTTATCTACATTAGCTTAAATGTTTCCAACGAAGCAAATACGAGATTATATTAGATTAATTATAATCCAATTTTTACTAAAAATTTTACACAAATTTCTTGTTCTATTGAAAGAATTTTGTTAGTTTTAGGAATTTAATTCTTGAAAGAAGCAAAATTCTCTGCCAATATAACAGGACATTTTAGCTTAAAATTTTAGCAACATTTAACTACAAATAAGCTTAATAATCTTAGTTTGTTGTAAACTTATTTCACACCAAAACTTTAATTGAACTTTCATTGAATCTATTTATTTAAAATTTAGAAAATTAGATAGTTAGATTCATAAATATCGCACTTGCTAAGATGTAATTTCTTTTTTTAGTTTTCCTCTGATAGCAAGAAAATCCTAGCAGGCACAAGACAGAAAAACAATTTTTTTTTACCACAGAAGCGCTTGTGTATGTTTGTAGTAAGATGATGAGGCTCAACAGGCAACAAACAAAAACCATCAGTAACGTGAAAGTACAGAAATGTCTTTTCTACACTCGTCCTTTCCCTTTCTATATATCAGCATTTCAAAACCACAAACACAACCTGACCGACAACCATTAATGAGATTCTATATTATTTATCAATGTTCAGCAATATAATTCACTTAAAAAAAAAAAATAATAAAAAAGCTTCGCCGCCATGATTTATGCTAAAACGACCACATAATGACTCCCTACTTATATGTACAGCACTTATTTATTTATTTATTTATGCCTGTATGCGTGCGTTATGTAACAGCGGTAGGTGTGAAAGGCTTCAGGCTCACGGCATGTTGTAAAGAACATCCTGAAGCAGGTTCTGATAATAATAATGATAATAATAATAATATAGGATTAATGGCTGGAGAGAAGAACCACATCCTGATCCCCATCCGCCTACATCTCTTTTGCTCTCTCGCTCACACCCACACGGCTACTCTGGGATTTTAAAACACAATAGCAAAAACCAGCTTTAAAACCATCCAGGCTCTCAGATGAGGGCTGCGTGGGCACGGGCGCTTTTATGCCAGCGTGCTACGGTTGAATGTGTGTAGCGATGGAGGGGATGGAGTTTGGTGACTTTATTATCGATTAACAACTGACTGTTTGATTTTGGGATATGTTGGATAAAGGATATTCTAAATATTTATTATAATAATAATAATAATAATAATAATCTGCAATGTTCAAATTACTCAGAAATTACTCAAACTCCCAGTTCCAAGTAACATCAGAACGCTTGTATAATACGTATATATGATACCTTCAAATCTAGCAAATCCTTATGGTTGTAATCGTATGTTAACATCAGGTGGCTAAATTTATCCCTGACATCAGGGACGGGAATCACCAGGGGCGTCCCGATACGATATTATTATGATACCAGAGTGCTGATTCGATTCGTATTGCGATTCTGTAAGGATCAAGATTTTATAACAATCCTGAGTTGTTACAAATGTCTGTACATTTGTGGGGACAGAAGGTGAGTAATAGAACACACCAAGATGTTTTTTTGGAATTTACACACAATTTACATACAAGCTACAGAACGAATTAAAATGTTGTTTTAATAGGCTTTGTTTTATTGGAATTAGCTTAACGGGAAGAGAAAATGTGCTAGTTAGAAATTTAAATGGATTTTTTTTTTTTATTTCATAAAAAAAAATCTACCTTGAAAAATCCTTAGTTCATCTCAAAATTCAACAGATGGCACTGTGAATTTTCTAGTACGTGCTTATGAGCGTGCAATTGAAATCTAATTAAGAAATCGCGAACTCGCACCTGCATTCCATGTACTTCACGGTAACACAAAAAAAAATTAGTTCATTAAAAAAATTCAACATTGTACTTTTTTTTAAAAAATGCGGTTATGATTGTGCAATTAAATTCCACACTAACAAAGTCGCAGACACATCCAGTTCTAGATCAACAAACAAAGTGCACCACCTGTAGGACTACAGAGGAACAGCAACATTTTACCGCCACAATTGCAAACGTAGATGAATTTAAAAATCTATTTTAAAATGATATATTTTGAAATCATTGTGGTGAAATACGGATTTCCACACAAAAGAACTGCGATATGTAACGGAATTGATTTTTTCCCACCATTTCAACATGATACTCTAAAAAAACTTTTTTTGTTTATTATTTTAATATATAAATATTTGCTAATTTTGCTAAAAAGCTATTCTAGTTACCACTCATCAGTCTGGTTAAACAAATGTTAAATGCTTTTTTGCAAGTGACATGACGTGGCATGCACCAAATCATTACATATCTGTATGTATTCATGTTCAAGGTTATGATAATCCGCTTCAGATCCCGAGCTTAACCTAAAAGCGAGCAGTGATGATGAAACCACTTTGTGTATCTCCATTGCTTTCCCAAGGTTATGATTTAAAAAGACATCCAACAAAACAATTTGGAGATACCTATAGAAGAAAAGTCTGAAATCAATCCAAGTGCAAGAGAGAGAGAGAGAACACAAGCCTTCACGATGGTCACTATGGAAACAAAATCGACATCACCATGGAAACCCATGAACAGCTTTCAGGATGGCCTTCAAGGCTACAGTAACAGGTCTGTGTCTGAAACTTGTTTCGAAAACCGCTGCTCGATTTGTTCCGCCACTTTGGAGCTACGACTCCGACCTGCACTTCACACTTTCCCCCAATCGTCCTTTTCATTTGGAGCTGAGGATTGTGGGAACGCTCAGCTTAACGGAGTGCAACATAACTTTAAAAGTACTTTTAAAGTAGAAATCAGCCTAAAAACACTCCTGAGACACAAAAAAACACTCCTGAGACATGGATTTACTGAAAACTAATCAACGGCACATAAGTGTGGCTCACTTGTAGAAATTCTCTTGCTCAATATGTGTCTTTCAGGGTTGCCAGAGCACACTGACAAAATCCCCCACAAAATCTGCTGAATCTTAAAAAAATAAATAAATAAATAAACAAAAGAAATAAAAACTCCCATTGACCAAAAACCAATCTAAACCTTAGGGTTTGTTTTTCAACTGCTCCATACAACAACTTTTTTTTTTTTTTAAGGATGTTCCATGATTATGACGTCATTCTCTAATAAACTGCAAATACTGAAAGCGCTGACAACTTAAATTTAGCCTGTAGTCCTTTTGTGCTGCTTTAGTCGTGTACTGGAAGAGGCGTGTCCTCTGTGATTATCATCCGACCAAAAGAGGCGTGGTCTGGCGTGGCGTTCCACTTCTCTACGCTAAACCTGCACAATATTTCCAGCTTGCGTATTATAAAAGCAACATCAATGCAGCTCTTAATCTTCTAAATCATCGAGTAATTATACGCGAAGCGCTCCGAGATCAGAGATTAGTGATACGATAATAACACCTCAGCGAAAGAAAGAACGATCCACACCCTTCCTCCCAGTCGAAGAAACGTCCGCGCACAGCGGATGCAAAGTGCTTTTCAGTCTCTACGGAGTTCGTCTGCAGGGAGTCGGGTTACGCCGAGCGCCATGAGCTTAGCAGAGCGTGAAGCGGATTCTATCGCTGGAGAGCGCGGCTAAGTCTGAAACGTCTAATCGATACAATAAAACAAATAAATTAAAAAACCTGTTCTTCATCTTGATTTATGAATGAAAGAAATCTTTGTCAACTTAACAGGTGTATACACACACACACACATGCACAGACAATGTAGACCGTCCCTGAGGCAGTGAACACACCACGAACCAGGTGCAGGTTTGTTCAGTGTATGACAAAAACCATAAAGTGTGTTAGGTGCGGTGTGTAACGCATCAATTATTCACAAACGTCTCCATTGTGAGGCAGATAAGAACAAGCGGGAAGTGGAAGCGGCCTGCTATCTCGAGTGTGTCACAAAACAGATGCGACAAGGGGAAGGAGGGGTCAGCGAGGGTGTGCGCGCGCGTGTGTGCACTCTTAAAACATGTCTGGGTGTGGTCATGTCTGTGGTTTTAAACCAACACAACTACAGAAAACAAGAACATCCCGCTACTCCTTTGGTGTCTTTCTTAAATACATACAATAAATCTGAGCCACTGGCTTTTTTTTCCCCCTCGCCCTGAACATTCCTGAAGCGAAAGATGCTCAAGTTTGCGCTCACAAAATGTGCCAAGTACCAAAAGTACTGTAGAGTCCTGTCTGAATTTACCCATCCTGATTGCATTTGGATATTAATCAATCACGCTGAGAAATCCTTCAATCTGATTGGTCAGAACAGATCACAAGTTTATATTAACGCACATTTTAATACTTTATCGTTTCTATAGTAACGACTAACGCGTATATTGTGTACACACTTGACATGAATACGGACCAACAAGCAAATGAAAATCAAATTAAAACATGTTTTATACCTTCTAGTTTCGTGGTAAAATAACCTGTGTTGTTTTTTTTTGTTTGTTTGTTATTTTAATTAAAACACACAAAAAACTTAAGAAATTCACAGAGATAACACAACATTAAACACAAAGTTCTAATATATTAACATTCCATTTTTAGATAAAATTTTCAATGTGTAAAAAAAAGAAATGCTGTCGCATAATATATGCAGAATGTGGCTTTATTAATTAATTTATGGGTTCTAACTGCTTTATGTCAGATAACAAATTTAGCTAGTGGGGACAGGAATAACATTACTGTTTAGCTTACGTTAATATGCTACATTACTAGCTTACGTAAATATGCTACACTGATAAGGTGAGGAACTGTCGCAATACTTTATTATTTTTTAAAGATGATGTTCTGACTGTGATATCCGTAGTTTATATATCAAATTATTACAATCTCACAGGAATTTGCTGCTAATTATATTTGCTGCTAGAATATTAGAGCATTCAAAAATGCAGAGCTTAAACAAACATTACAAAATAAACATGATTAATATTAAACTATTAAAACAAATTGACATTTTAATTGCTTCTCCCAATGTTACTTTAAACTTCACGTTTACTCTTTAAATGTTAATTGCAAGTAGAAAACAAATTTTCGCAAGCTTTAATAAATTTTTTTTGGTTGGTTTGTCAGTCCAACTGTACCTCCTGATCTGTACATAAAAAAAATATTCCGATACCCTGATTTGTTGTTATTATATCACTCGTTACACATAAGCGTCAACAACGAACAAATTATTCCTGATCGTCGTCCTTTTGTTTCCTTTATTAGTCTAGTCTTTGAATGTTAATAAAATAAAAAAATAAGTACTGGAGAAGTAAAAGTAAAACAATTTATTTGAAAAAAACAAAACAAAACACAGTCTTGGTCATATATATAAAAAAAATTCGATCCTGCTTTACGGCAGTTCAGAATGGTGCGCATTCCTGACACACTTCAGCCCCACACACACCCACAAGTGTGGGCTAAATGTAGTGCTCCTGCGCCCGGCCTTCAGAATAGCACACATACAACAGATACCTCACACCATCGGGGGTCACACGGTCGCTCTGCGATTTGTTTATCAGAACGCTGCGTGATCTCTCTCTGAGCACGAATGATTAATTATACGAACCAGGCCCGGAAGGAAATCCTCGTGACGCCCTGACCGACCACAGATGCTCCGTGTGACCGCGTGTGTCGTATTTGCATGAATCGTGGCTTTTACACGAACGAACCACGGGAACCGTGTCTTAACACACAAACACACTAATATAATCTTAATGTAGCGTCCACGATGTCATCGTTAAACAACTCTAATAATATAGCAAGAGTTTGACATTTGAAAGGACGTAACACGTTTACGCAAGTGACCTGACTAGCCCTATTCTCACAGGATCAGTTTTACTGGAAAACGTTTACACGGAGCAAAGAAATAGGCTAAATAAATAGTCAAAGTTGTGGCAGTGTTCAGAATTTGTTTATGTCTTTTACGTACAAGCCAACTTCAACTTATAAATAAACATTTCACGGTAGCGATAGAGAATAACCTTTATAAAACAAACAGATCTACTACTGCGATTCTATTTTAGAAAAAAAATCCCAATATAAGGATTTATCAGATTTGGTTAAAATTCTAGACAAACTTAGCAAATACATAGCTCCTCCCATACAGGATGTTGTGCCCCCTGCAGGATTATAGAGGAATGGCAACATTTTATCACATCAAACGCAAACGTATAAATTAAAAGTTTTGGTGTCACTGTGCTGAAACGAAAGAATTGAGCAACTAAATATGTAACTGAAATCGACCCCCGCCCCATTCTTTAAGATCACAAATGTTTATCTTCTTGATACATCTCCGTCCTCAGAATTTAGATAGCTAGTGAGTAGATATGAGGGAAAAACGTACGATCCGGATTGGTAAAAATTTTTTTTTAAATCCAATAGATTTCCAGTGTTCATGCACTGCATAATCAGATTATTGAGCTACAATCTGGTTGAATGCCCGATTTCTGAATCGCTTTTTACCCACTATTAAAGATCGCAACATTTGAATAATAAACGAGATGACAAACAAATTGTTGACGTGCACAGGAAACTGAGATTCTGGTCCTCCTGAGATTGAAGTTTTCCCTGGGATATCTAGAGGAACCCTGACCGGGATTCAAGTGTCGATCAAAGATGAATGAACTCCCTCGTGAACTCGCTGATCTTCCAATTGTAGGGTTTCGTCCAGGTTGCTTCGTCCGGACCAAAAACCAAACACTTCCTTTCTAATGAAATAAACTGACACACTGTAAGAGGATATGGAAAGAAGGAGAAAATGCAGAGAGGAGGAAGAAAAAAAAAAAATGACAGTTGAAATGAGAAACAGATTTTCGTCTCTCCAGAGAGATGTGAGCATGTGAGGGCGTGGACGGAAAAGTGAGACGAGGAGAAGGTTAGGAAACCTCCTGTGAATTCAGACCCGAGAGAGAAAGTCATTCTAAAACACAAATGCAACAGCCGAACAAATAATAATAAAAAATAATAACAATAATAACAACTATGACTTTACTACTCAGGGTTAAATCATCAGTGAAGAATGAATTGAGAGAGCTGCCTCAATCCGTGCCTGGGCCCATTCCTGGCGAATAGAGGAATTTTGGGAGTCTCCCTGCCTCCAGAAGTCGGTCCTGTCTCTCACTAATTCCCTCGTAGACGGGGAGACAAATAGAACTGAGACGCAACAGATTAGCAGAACCCGGGTCCCAGCTTGGGCTCAACACAGTTCATCCAAAACACACACACACACACACACACACATACACACAGAGAACAATACACTCGATGCACAGCATGACACACATCCTTGCAGATACTGCACAATCTATTATGGAAAAATAATCATATTGTAAATGCATTGCTGTTCTCTGTTAATTTTTTACATTAAATTTCTTTCTTCTGAAGCGTTTTTCTTTTTACAGCATGATGTTGTGCTGCAAAAACAGACAACATTAACTAGGTTACAGAAATCTAATATAATAATTTAGAAAAAAATAAAATAAAATAAAAAATGCAATGGAACTGACTATTCCGCAAATACTTAGTCAGTTTGACTGTTTCGTAATTACGTATGTAGTAATGTAAGTTTGACTATTTTTGCAAATGCGTAAACAGATAGCTCGACTATTTTTCTAAAGGCGCAAATCGTTTGCTTGACTCTCTTGTACTGATGGAAGTAGTTAGTTTAGTCCAGTTTTTCTGAATATGAAAACAGAGAGCTTACCTATGTTTCTAAATAAATAAACAGTTTTGCAAACCAGTTAGTTTGGCTAGTTATGTAAATATATAAAAAGTCGGGACTTGATTATTTTCTAAATACAGTAAAAGCTGACTCAATAATTCTGTACGTATACGCAAGTAGTTTGCTTGACTATTCTGTAAATATACAAACATCCGTGACTAAATGTTTGAACTGATACAGTAGCTAGGGCATTCTGCAAACAAACCGACAATTCGAACTGAAGATTGTTTATTCTATGTGCATCTTCAAAAGAATCAAAGGGTTCTCAATAGTTCTGTACATAGCTGGACTATTTCATAAATATTGGGTTAGTTTGGCGATTATGTAAATACTGAGTTAGCTTTCAAGTTTACCTTGACAATTTTGTAGATACATAATTAGGTAATTCGAATGCGATTTCGAAAATATATAATGTGAACTATTTTATAAATACAGTAAGAGCTTGTAGGAACAGCAATCACCAGGGACGTCCCGGTATGATATTATTACGATACCTTGGTGAAGAATGGGTTTGTATTGTGATTCTGTAGGTTTTAGCGACTTTTATAAATATCCTGATTCAATATTATTTCTCTTTCAGATTTTGTTACAATTCTAAACCAAATTATGAATATCAATAAAAATTTTTTTTTTTTTTTAAATCGATCTTCGAAAGAATAAAATGACATAAATGTTTAAATAAAAAAGTATTTAGGTTGACCGCTTCGTAAACACTAAACTACGTCAACTACTTCATAACAGCTGGAGCAGTTAGTTTGGCAATTTCGTAAATACAAAATGTGAACCATTTCGTAAATACAGTACTAGCTCGTAGCGACGGGAATCACTCCTGGTCCGATATCATCACGATACCTAGCTGATGCTTCGTATTACGGTTCTGTATATTTCACAATTTTTAGAAATATTTGGATTCGATATTTGCTTTTCAGATTTTGTTACAATTCTAAACAAAGTTAAATAAGTTTATCTAATAATATAACTAATTTGCTTCTACGATACAGGACGCTGTGCTGCCTGTCAGTGTGTGAATAGTTTAAACTGCACCACCTGTAGGATCATAGAGGAACTGCAACATTGTACTACTTCAAATGCAAAAAACAATCTATGAATTAAAAATATATTTAAAAAAATTAAAAAATAAATAAATAAAAAAAACACACCCCCACCTCTACTAGTTCGCCAATTTCGTAAATGCGTGATTGTTTGTGTAAACGTAAAAACATTTTGTAAATACGTGTTAGCTTACTGTTTTTTTTTTTTTTTGTAATTATGCGTTTAGTTGCAACATGCCTTATATGCAAATGAGGAATGATGACGTTGAAAAAAAATATGCAAATAGTGGTTATGACGTAACCAGGAGACTTTGTGAGCTTATCTCAGCTACTTTCCCCCGAACAGCCTTGGCAGCGGTTCCCTCCTGGGGTGTTAGTGCAGCAGCAGCGGGATGCGGACACACACACTCACACACACACACACACTGGCGGGACTGAGTGTTTGGGCCTGTAAAGGCTCATTGCTGAGTTAATACCGCTTATAATCGTGTGTAACGAACGTATGACCATGTTACAACTCACACACACACAATTAGTGCAGCTAAACACACACACACACACACACACACACACATTAGCTCGAGCTCGTCTTCTCAACACGCCCCTTTGTAAAGTCACAAAAACACAACCAGCCATAAATTTACCCGCATTTAAAAATAATTATCTTTTGCAGAAGAAGTTACTTACTTTAGTTTTGCGTGAAGGCTGCGTGAAAGGACAGCGACTCGGAAACGGACCCGATATATTCGGCGGTGTTTGCAGATAAGTCCAGTGTGTGTGTGTTTTTTAACGCTGCTTTCTGCTTCTGCTACAAACCCGATCCCCTGCCCGAACCGAACTGCGCATGCGAGCTCTGTTGACGCATGCGCACTAGCGCCGCTCAGCGACTCCAGCTCTGCGCATGCGTACTCTAACCCAAGGTGACTAGAAACATTTGTTTGATGATTAGCATGTTTGATTATAATGCATTTTTTTTGTGTCTGTGGATTTTAATGTCTGTTGTTTTTTTTGTACATAACTTATGTCACTAGATTTAGATATTAAGATTGAAAATAAAGTATATTCGAGCTTTTATTCATTTATTTATTATATTTTGCTCAAATATACCCATTTGCTGGAGTTTTCTATGATCAGCCTATTAATTAATTTATTAGCATTTATGTTTTTTTTTAAATAATTTGTCTGAATTTATTGTATAGACTTGTATTAACAGAATAAACCACTTTCTGTGCTGCTGAGTTTGCACTTAAGGGTTTGAATGTATTATTATTATTATTATTATTATGTAAAAAGTATGAAGGTTTTTATTATTATTTATGATCAGCTTATTAATTGATTAATATTTATGTTCTTTATTTATTTTTTATTGCATTATACAGACTTATATATTATACAGAATATTTTTTCTGGTCTGTTGAGTTTGTAATTAAAGGGGTGTTTTTTTTATTATAAATAAATAAATAGATAAATAAATAACCAGGTTCTCTCTTTTTCATTAAGACTTTTTTTTGACTGATCTTTTTTTTTTAAACTGATCTTTTTGGCCAAACCGTAAGTGGTACAGACATGACATTTAATATAATTGGTCAGTAATGGTAAGTAGTCCCTCCTCTACTCAGGCAAAAGTCACAAGCCCTATTGACCTAATGGTGGCGCTATGCTGCAATGTTTTTTCTTTTTATGAACCAAACAAAAAAGTTTCATATTTTTCCAGTGATTCTTTGAGATGGTGGCGTAGTGGTTAGCACTGTCGCCTTGCACCTCCAGGGTTCAGGTTCTATTCCCACCTCGGGTCTGTGTCCGTGAAGTTTGCATATTTACCCCGTGCTTGGTAGGTTCCCTCAGGGTACTCCTGTTTCCTCCCACAGTCTGAAGACATGCACAGTAGGAGAATTAGTGTTCCCAAATCGCCCATAGTGTCTGTGCCCTGCAATGGATTGGCACCCCGTCCAGCGTGTACCCCGCCTTGTGCCCAAAGTACAGAATAATCAGTATAGAAGATGAATGATTTTCTGGGAGTTCAAAAAGGAATTACATTAACAAACAATTAAAATGTGTAATAATTCTTTATCAAACAGATTATGAGTAACGATAACCATCTAACTTACACCACTCACAGACCTCCATGGCTTCCATCCGAAACGCCCTGCTGTAACAGCACCTCAAGTTGTGCAAGTCAATAACACGCTGCCCCTGATGGCTGGAGGCAGAAGAGACAACACTGTGGCTTGGGAAAGTTAGCAACTCCCCCCAAGTTATCAACTCCCCCAAAAACCATGAACTCCAATACAGGACATAAAGTTTCTACAGACAATTTCCATTTTTCAATTCATTTTAAAGGTGCAGTTTGTGATTTTAGTGCCCTCTGCTGTCTGATAAGTGAACTGCAATAAAACCACATACAGCCCTTCTGTCCATGAAATTGCTTTTATTTATTGAGTTGTATTGTTTAGTCTGCAAGCGCTAACTGTGTTAATTACTGTTTTCTCCTGTTGATTATTTATTTTTGCCTTATTTTATTTTGTATGTCTGTGAAATGCTTTTTTTCACAGAAAACTTTGGCTGTGCTTCACAATCCTGTCCACTGGGTGGCGCCAAAATAACTGATTTGCATCAATAAACGTCAACCGCCACAAAACACATGCTGCCTTTTATGGAGAGGAAAGAAATTCCCATCTTTTTTTAAGGCACGTGACATGTTCCTTTTTCTGTTTGTAATGATACTAGGTACTTTTTCATATTGTGAAGGGCCAAAAAAAGAAAGTTCATTAATTATTCAAAGTCGAAATAGTGCAGAATAGAGTAAAAAACGTCCTTTATTTGTCTGTATAATCCCCTGATACACTAACGCACTTATCCCAGTGTTTCACTAGTGCGTGGACACCATCGAGGTAGGAAGTTTTCTCAGTACGCCAGAGCCACGATCAGACTGCCTGGCCTCCCAGGAACTCCTTTAATCTCCCAAACAGATGGAAATGGCTTGGAGCGAGGTCAGGACGGTAAGGGGGATGTGGCAATAACTCCCAATCGAGTTCCTGTAATGTGCAAGTGGTGTTGGTGAATGATTGTGCGTGTACAGTTCGCACAGACAGGTGTGTCTCTTATACAAGTCTGCGACGTCTTGGATTTACAAAGACCGAGGCCGAATGGTCAGAGGAATCATCCGGGATCATCGTTCCCCGACATCCGGCCTTCTTTAAAACATTTGCACCGTTCAAATCTTTCATTGCGGCTAAGAGTCTCATCATCGTCCTGTGCTTGCGCGTATAAGTTTCACGCCTTTTATGCGTTTTCACGAGAAATCCTGGTTTGACTCGAACGCCCTTGTATTAATCACTGTGACCACCGTGAGAGGTCCCTACTGTAGCATGCATGTGAATATGCGTCTCATTTAAATTGGAAACGATACTGTTTCTGAATCAGTGCTGCATTGTCTGTCTTTTATGCGCTGCTACCGTACTGTATGTTACTCATTCTGAAATTACAGCTAAGATCAGGAGAGATTAGCTTCAGCCTCGGTTCCAGTCCCATAAACTAATGCACTATTTGTATCACACTGCTGCAAGCGATGAATTCAGGACAGGATTTATTCACGTTTAGTCATTTATCAGCAACATTCATCTTGTATAAGTTAAGTGTTGAAGCATTCTGCATGGATTCACATAACCTGAGTAATAACAGACAAACGCACAGTTGACACAGTTGCGCGCTCGAGGCGATATCGAGTACAGGTTGGTACAAGTGCTCGAGGTATGACGGACAGATTCCAACCATAAGTGCATAAATAGTAACTCGCAACTAAGGCATTATACTGTACATGCATTCCATTAGTGCTGAAATGTTTGTCCGTTACGCCTCCGAAATCCGGTTTCGATTCCCAGCCCGGGTTGGTGTGCATGAAATTTCCATGATCTCCTCACGCTTGGTGGGTTTTCTCTGGGTTTTCCGGTTTCCTCTAACATTCCAAAGACATGCACGGTAGGCTAACTGCTGTTACCAAATTCCTTGTAGTGCATGAGTGTATAAGTGAGTGTGTGCCTGTCTGCCCTGTGATAGATTGGCACCATGTCCAGATTGTAGATTGTACCCCACCTTGTGTCACATGGGATTGACTCCAGGCCTCCTAAGACCCTGTTCAAGGATAGGCAGCATAAATAATGACCCCAAACAATATCATGTGATATACACACACACACACGGTTCCTAGGAAAAACAGCCAAACACCCTTTCATTCAGCCTTCCCTGTCGTACCGCAAGGACACAATGGACATTTAACATGACTCATGGCAGTCCCAGTCACTGTCGAGTCAATGGCTTCAGACTAGCCTTTTTTTTGTGTATGTGTGTGTGTATGTGTGTGTGTGTGTGTTTCGCTGATTCAGATCAAATCGTACCTGTCAGCTGATACATTGTCTTCAAAAACCATTTCCATGCTGTGTGATTCACCATCACATGAAACATGACTGTCAGAAACATTGTGCATACCTTTGCATAGTCTTTTTTTTTCCCCTCTTAGAAAACCTTCCCTGGGAATGCTAAGCCGCTAAAGGGACAAAAGCAATAAATCAAATAAGGATTACAATTACTAAAGGCGAAGCTGCAAAAACACCCGAGGTTGTATTACAAATGCAAACAAAGTACTTCACAAGCCACCTTGTTCAGTTCTGATTTTTTTGAGGTTGGATTGGCATGTCATCGCTCAGAGAGCTCCTATCTTAGCTTAAAAAGTCCTAGCTGGGAGTCCTAGATTAAAATTGATTTAGGAAACTTCTCAGAGTAAGAAAAGTACAAAATCCTTTATCTTAGTGAGGAGGCGTGGTCGACCCCGTTGCCAGGGACGATTCAGCAATTCAAGGACTGTGATTGGTTGATAAAAAAATAACCCCTGCAAAGGTCTTAAAAAACACTCTTTGTTAAAATAAACAATTTCCACGCAGTAGTTACTATATTTAAGTTCTTACATTTATTTATCATACTGGTTTTATTACTTTTAATCCATTTCAGACTGATGGGATGGCAATACTTGTTGGTGGTGAGATTTGAACCTGGGACCTTCTGATCATGAGGTCAAGGCCTTAACCACTGAGCTACTCCTGCGAAACAGGACATCATTTGGGTTAAAACATGTCATGTTTCTGCGATCGCTCACTCATTTCGAACAATGGATGCGATTTTCGCAAAAATATGCTTGGGGTTTTACTCTGGACGATGATCAGTTAGTTAGATTGGCTGGTTTTGTTGAGGGCCAGAAGAAGGAAGATGCATCATTTTAGCTGTTTTAGCATCTGTTGCTAGCGCTGTTAAGGAATCCCCGCACGGCCGGTGCTGACTGAATTCTCATTCTCATTATAATCCCATCTCTTCTCATTCAAGTCACATGACTACCTATCGGATATATATATCCTATCTAGGAACACATATGAATGTAACTCAGCTATGATTTGAAAAACATCAGATTAGTGCGTACAAAATTACAAACATGTCACATTAAGGTAAAACATCAATTCAGGCTGGGAGTGTGAACGCAGTCATACTGTATAAAGGTGACTCGGATCCGATCTGAAAAAAAAATAAAAAAACCATCATATTTGTGTATCCAACCAGCTGGATAATGTGAACGTAGTCCAAATGTACTTGGACCCGCCCACTTCACCGTTAGAAACCATAAATAAATAAAACAGTCATAGTGGCCTGTTTAATGTTTAGCTAATTCAGAGTAATCTGCACTAATCATGTGCTTTATACGGAGAGAACTAAACACATGACTGTGTGCAACAGATCTCTAAACAGTTCTTTCCACAAAGTGACCTTTTTGAAAACAGGATCTCTATATAGAAAACTGGATTTGAAGATGAAGACTGGGTTCGGCGTAACGTCATGCTGACAATGCTGGTTCTCGAGGAAAATCTCTTATAGATGAGTTTGTGACTTGCTGAACCGTACAATCCGTATGGGCAGAAACCCATATGTGCTCATGTGAGTGTTATAACTGCTATAATAACCTCCACAGGCTTTCTTTCCATTACACACTGGAGTTAAGTGGATAAACAGGGTTTCCAACTGTATAGCAACACTTTGGCTCAAGGCCCATGTTTGGGTGTAATACGTGATATCAATCATCTGTCAACAGAAACTGTTTACACACATGCTGTTATTTTTTATTTTATTTTTTTACCTATGACCTCAAGCACTAATTGCCTTTGTATAAGGAGGGACAAACCAGTTGAGATACTTACAGTAAATATTAGACAATGTGTTGCTTCATAATAGAATGTTAATTATTTATTTTGTTAATAAAAAAAACAAAATGGCGCTGACAGATGCACATACAATGAATGCTTAATCTAAGTGTATAATTTTGGAACAGTGTTTAACTAATATATTTAAAATAGGAATTTAGCTACAGTATAGGTATCAAAACACTCGTATATTGAAGCAAATTTCCCCATAAGAAATAATGGAAACTTTGATGATGTGTTCCACAACCCAAAAATATTCATATAAAAATAATTAATACAACATATAGTATGGTAAGTTAAACGATAGTCAGGCTTGGCACCTTACTTCCAGCGAAAGGAACTGTTAATGCTTCAGCATACCATTCCCAACTTTGTGGGAACAGTTTGGGGACGGCCCGTTCCTGTTCCAACGTGACTGCGCACCAGTGAGCAAAGGTCCATGAAGACATGGATGAGCGAGTTTGGTGTGGAAGAACTTGATTGGCCTGCACAGGGTTCTGACACCTTTGGGGTGAATTAGGGCGGAGACTGTGAGCCACGCCTTCTCGTCCAAGATCAGTGGCTGACCTCACAAACGCACCACTGGAAGAACGGTCAAAAATCCCCATAAACACATGCCTAAACCTTGTGAAAAGCCTCCCCAAGAGTTGAAGCTATTATAGCTGAAAAGGGGGCGTGGCCAACATCATACTAAACCCTATGGATTAAATTAAGAATTGGATGTTACTCAAGTTCATATCCATTTTAAGGCAGGGGAGCAAATACTTTTGGCAATATAGTGTATATATTTATTTTCGGCGATTATCATGTGTTTATTTTTTTTTGTTTATTTTAACATTTCGTATTGCTGCTGGTCTCTGAGAGCTACCAAACACACTGACAATAAAATCTCTCTTTATCTCTTTATCTCTTTAGATCAGAAAGGTCTGTTGATGAGATAATGGCAAGAACCTACAATGTTTAGGATAAGAAAACTGTGTGTTGTTGCTGACTCATGAATCCATATTTACTTTAGGTACAAGGAAGTGGTTCAAAAGGGTGTGTGTAAAAAATAGTAAATGGGGAAACCCTTTTCCTTGTTCCTTATCATTAAAACAGAGTTTTAATGATAAGTCCGTAAGGCCGTTACAGATGTGGAAGAAAACATGACCTGACTTTGTCTAATTATTAAACAAATCTAATTATCTGTCATGATTCAGCGTTTGTGTTCAAAATGCATCTATTCATACAAAGGTCAAACCCAATTATAGAATACCTGTTATACCAGATATTCCTGGTCTGCAGTGGTCAGGACCAACAAAAAGTGGTCCAAGGAAGGAAAACCAGTAACAGGGTCATGGGCGACCAAGTCTCATCGATGCACGCAGCGAGTGAAGGTTGGTCCATCTGGTTTGATTCAATAGAAGAACAAATAGTCCTGGATCTGATTGGAAGGAGTAAGAACCTTCACGGTTTGTTGCATATAGGGCTACATAGCTACAGACCAGTCAGGGTGCCCATGCTGACCACCAAAAGCTCCTACGATGGACTTGTGAACATCAGAGTTGGACCACAAAACAATGGAAGACGGTGGCCTGGTCTGATGAATCATGAATCAATTGGTCTGATGAATCATGTTTTTTCATTTCCACATGACGTGGATAGCCAAGTGCGCAACCATCAGTCCAGTGTCATGCCAACAGTAAAGCATCCTGAGACCATTCATGTGTGGGGTTGCTTCTCATCCAAGGGAGTGAGCTCACGCACTATTTTGTCTAAGAGCACAGCCATGAATAAAGAATGGTACAAAAAACATCCTCCAAGAACAACTTCTCCCAAGCATCCAAAAACAGTTTGGTGACGAACAATGTCTTTTCCAGCACCATGGAGCTCCTCGCCATCAGGCAAAAGTGATAACTAAGTGGCTTAGGGAACGAAACATCGAACATTTGGGTCCGTGGCCAGGAAACTCCCCAGATCTAAATCCCATTGAGAACTTGTGGTCAATCGTGAAAAGGCAGGTGGACAAATAAAAACTCCAAGCATTGATTATGCAAGAACGGGCTTCCATCAGTCAGGATGTGGCCCAGACGTGGATTGACAGCACGCCAGGGCGAATTGCAGAGGTCTTGAAAAAGAAGGGTCAACACTGCAAATATCGACTCTTTGCATAAACTAGGGACCGTGGAGGTCAATGGTGACCATTGTATTTATTCTCATTTTTATGACCATGGTAGGACGCCAGTTAGACTAATCTTTGGACTGTGGGAGGAAACCGGAGCACCCAGAGGAAACCCATGCAAACCCATGAGAATGAGAACATGCAAACTCCATGCACACAGACCCCCAGGCGGGAATAAAACCCAAAACCCCGACAGTGGAGGTGCAAGGCGCAAGGCCCAATACAAACCTTTGACACTTATAAAATGCTTGTTCTGTAATTATAATTTAGTATACCATAGTAACATCTGATAAAAGCTATACGCTTCTACATGGAAATAGTGTTCCCTAATGGCAGTGCTCTCTTTCAGTGGGATAATACACCATGACACACTGCACACATTGTTCAGGAACATGACAGCGGTTCAAGGTGTTGACACGACCTCTACATTCTCCAGATCTTAATCCGATCGAGTGTCTGTTGGATGTGCTGGAAGAAAGACAACTCCAATAATTTACAGTAAATGAAAGGATCTGATATGGTGGTTTAGTGCCAGATACCACACACACACCTTCAGAGGTCCTGTGGAGTCCAAGCCTTGTAGAGGGTCGGGGCTGTTTTGGTGAAACAAGGGGAACTACATGATTATTGGGAATATATATTTTTAAACCCACCATAACCTTTTGACTGACTGCTGCTTATCCAGTAGTACACATACAGTAGGGTATAAAGCTATAATACATTATTGAGTTTTACATCAGCTTCCTCCAAGACATGTTAGAAGTTTGCTTGTATTTTGTTTACCAAAGTTGCGAGACTGATCAAATAGCTAACAAATAAAACATGTTTGCAGCTGTGCAAACCGCACGCCGAAATTAATTCTCGCGTCTTCCGAGCAAGTTTTATTTTAAATCCAGTGTGTGCATTCATTAGAAAAATTCACGCTGTGGTTTAATTGCTGGTTTATTTTTTTTAAAAATTCTTCTTACAGTAAACGCCAGGCATTTCACCACACTAGCTGTTCTTACTGAAGTGACACATCACATCAAGTTCCTCTTTATGGTGCATAAGCAGCTGATTTAGCACTTTGAAACGAAAGTATCAATCGAGTCACATGCCTTTTACAACGATCTTGCTTGAACTTTAATCATGTGTTAGAAAAGCTGTTTTTTGCAAATACAAAGCAACACATATGAAGGTCATGACTGCAGGCAGGCAAAGATAGAGTTTAGGATTTCAGTGTGTTTCCTGTTGCTCACTAGAGGGAAGATCTGAGCTGCAATCAGCAAACTGCGGAAAGTCCCTGACATTCTGTCTGACCGTAAACCAGACAAAGGTTAAAATATGCTTCCTTGGATGCCTATAAACTGAGAAGCCCTGCCTTGACCAATGCAGCTAGCTTCTCTTTGCTTTTGTGCTT
>JAQQZT010000011.1:24631882-24654314 GCA_030068275.1 Clarias platycephalus | reverse complement strand
CAGAACGGTACATTAGTACATATACAGGCCTATATGCAGAACAGTACACTAGTACATATACAGGCCTATATGCAGAACAGTACACTAGTACATATACAGGCCTATATGCAGAACAGTACACCAGTACATATACAGGCCTATATGCAGAACAGTACACTAGTACATATACAGGCCTATATGCAGAACAGTACACCAGTACATATACAGGCCTATATGCAGAACAGGACATTAGTAGCTGTGGCACAGCACATGCTGTTGTATGCAGAAGTTAATTTGACTAGAGTTATTTCCTCCTGAGTTTAATCTTTCTTGACCATAAATATGGAAATCACCTTCTTTTTGCTTTGGTTGTTTTTCCTCTTCAGCCTGTGCGTCCAAAGCACTTTCTCTCATGGTTTATCGCACTTTTTCTAGGTGCATTATACTGTATGTAAACCCATTGCGTATCTTGCCCAGCCAACAATTTACTCTCTTTTTTTTTTCAATGTTTAATCATGGTTCAAACTTGACAAAAGATATTTAACTGACGGGAACTTTAGCCATTCAGACTAACCGTGGCTAGATTTAGCAGGATGCAACATGCTCTACGGTTTGGTTTTGACTAATTGATGATATATTAATTTTCCCCGAAACAGCTGAGCGATGATGGGAAGTAAATGAGGATGTTTGTAAGATTGTGTAAGATTGCTCGGTTGGTATTTCCTTAACAATTGTGACAAAGGAATTCCGCTTTTCACTATCGGGTAATGTTTCCCACTATAGACTGTGACACACCATAGTCTGGCATACACCTACCATGTTACAGTATCAGCTACAGTATTATGAAAAAGTATTTACCCCCTTTGCCAATTTTTTTTTGCATGGGGATTATTGGTCACACTTAAGAACATCAAATTTATTGGAATACTACACAAAGATAATCCGAGCAAATTCAAAATGCAAAATGATTTCATTTAGTGGCGGGGAAAAGCTGTCCAAATCTTCCTGTACCTGTGTGAAAAAGTAATTGCCTTCTAATAATAATAACTGGTTGTGCCACCCTTGGAGGCAAATACAACATTAACTGGCAATGAGTCTTTCGTATCGCTGTGGAGGAATTTTGGCCCACTCGTCTTTGCAGAATTGTTTTAATTCAGCCACACTGGGGGGTTTTCGAGCATTAACGGTCATCTCAATCGGATTTAAGTACAGACTTTGACTAGGTCGCTCCAAAACCTTACTTTTTTTTGAGACCTTCAGAGGTGGACTTGCCATTGTGTTTCCTTTTGCCCATAATTCTTGGAGATAATCAAAACGTTTGCAAATGTGAGACAAGCCTTTGTGTTTTTTGTTTTGTGTTCAGCAGTGGTTTTCACCTTGGAACTCTCCCATGGATGCCATTTTTGCCCCCAGTCTGTTTCTTTTTGTTGGATCATTAACAGTAAGATGAACATTAACCGAGACAAGTGAGGCCTCCAGTTCTTTAGATGTTGTTCTTGGTTCTTTTATGAGCTCCTGGAACAAATTTTTGTTGTGTCCAAAGTTCAGCTGAGACTCATATGAAGCTTCTAAAGCCCTATTGAGCTTAATCATGGCTTTCAAAGTTACAGTGTATTTATTTCTAGTTTATCTTCATTCGAATGCGCCACCTTAAGAATTTTCATCCTTAAGAACTGAAATTTTGCAGGAAATTTGTTCTGTATGTGAAGCATTCTAAGCATACAAGTGACCGAACTGAGCCAAACCGAATGCCGACTGATGGCTTGTACTGTACGTGTGTGAGCCGTTCAAAACGTTTTTTTGTTTTTGTGTCTGTGGAAAACCAAGTGAAATTTGTATTTTTTTGTGTTTTTTTTTTTCTTTCTCATTTCGTGCAAGATTTAGTGAAGACGTAACACCATGGGGTCCCAAGAATGTTAGTGAGGACGGTAGCAAGATGAAAACGGAGCCACTTTCAGTTTGGTTTTTAAAGCAACCGGCGCCGAGAGGAATCATTAAGGTTAAGTGAGGTTTAATGTCTATTTATTTTATATTTTACTTCATTTACATGTCTTTTCTAAATGTTATGATTGTTTTTATATGCAAAAAATTTATAATATTTTTTTATGGGTGGAATGTATCGACATTTACATCATTTCCTAGGGGAAAGTGCGTTTCGCAATACGCCTAAAGAACTCGCCTCCGGAACGGATTAAATTCATTTGCCGTGGTTCCACTTTCCTCATTTCCAGTGAAAAGAAAAGAGTTGCACCTAGGTGTGAACCTGTGTGTGTGTGTGTGTGTGTGTGCGTATTGATGCAGAGCCACTCTAACACATGATTACTGAATAGAAATTAAGATGAATTATGTAAAGACTGACTTTTTTAACTTCATTAACTTCATTTAATCCATGTTATCTGTAAAATAAGACCCGTTGACGATGCTTCCTATGAAGTTTTTTATTATGAAGATTTCTGTGAAGCCACACCCACCTGTTTGGGGTCTGGATGCAGAACATCCTCCAGCAACCTGATTCATGAAATAGAAGGATTTCTCTTGCCCTTGTTTGGTTACGCTGTATTATAAGTAGATCCTCTTCAAGGATGAAGTGGCACTCATGGCACTTCTTTATTCTGCAAGGGTTTCTGTGAATGACCACAGTTCGTATGAATGGGCTGTGGTTTCCTGTTTACGTGTATATATATATATATATATATGCAGGTGCTGATAAACCCGGGTAACATCAGTTCATGCTGCGCCTTCTTACTGTTATGGCTGTGCTGAACCAAACAAAGCCTTCTCACAGTGCAGGAAATACTCGTTCCCCTATTCAGACTCCAGTGACAATAAGCTGTTCTGGTAAATCTGTTGAGATAAACAGAAAGTGAAAGTAACCACTGCCTAGTCCCTGAAGACAAACTCTTTAGTCAGTCATTGGACTGATTCCATAATGCATAAACATGTCATTCTTTACAATCATGCACTTGTATACATGATTTATTTTCCCATCATGTACTTTTCAATACACCTTATTCATCTGTCATGTATCGTAAGAAAGTATACAGTCAAATTATAGAATTAAGTAAATAAGTAAGACCAAAACGCCCCAAAGTGATTCACAGTAATAACAAGACATACAAATGACATCAAAACTGAACATTAAAAACATGAAACATATTAAAATCTTGAACAAAAACACCAGAGGCTATACAAACACTCTATACGAAAAGGGCAAGAAGCAAGCCCTGATCAGAGGAGCTGAGAGTTCTACTTGTGCTGTACGCAGTAATGTTAACTTTGTCAGGTATTTTAAATTTTAGTCTTAGTCTTAGTAACTGTCTCTGTTAGTTTTGATCATATTTAGTCAATCTTCCTTTCTATCCTATTTTTGTTTAGTCTAGTTTTAGTCAGAGGAACTCTGAAGTATTTTACTCTAGTTTTAGTCAATGAAAACATAACATTTTAGCAATAAGATTATTATTATTGTTAACCCTACAGTCAATCTAGTCTAGCCTAAAATGTTATTTAAAAGTTTAGTACAAAATAATTTTATAAACTTAACATTTAAAATGGATCTTTTAATGTGATGTTTTTAGCTAATTATATTTATTTTTAACATCACAACAACTGCTGCATGTCCATATTTTTATGGACAATACAGTAGATAATACAGTGTTTTGAAACTTTATATACATGTAAATAATCCTCTCCAGTTCTGTTTGGGGCAGTGAACAAACCATATAAATTACACGCTGGTCAACACGCAAAGCCTGGTTCACGTGGTCACACGTGGTCACACAGCTTCAGTTTTGTCTGGATGTCATCATAAAAATGATCACTCATATAATTTTTTGAATGTTGAATGTTGCATATTTTAAAAAGATTTGTAGTACAGACAATTTTGCGATAGTATGTGGCTTAAACAAGAAATATAGTTAATTATATTTTTATACCCATTTTATTTATATTATTTGATATAATTTTAAAATTTCTTTATACCTACTTTATTATCTGCTCTGGAGGAAGCATGTACATAACAAATAGAATAGGACGCAAGAGAGAACCCTGAGGGACACCATAAAACAACGCTTGAGTTAATGAGACATAGTTTTGAGAGATTGCTTCTTTCATACTTCTTTCAGAAAAGTAAGACAAGAACCACTCCAGGGCTGATCCACGGACACCAACGCACTGTCGACCAAGTTGCTGTGGTCCACCCTTTCAAAGGCAAACACCGAGGTCCAATAATAACATCAAATCCTGCACAGTAACTGGATAGCACCCTTTGCCTCAAGTATGAAAAGGATGCGGCTAGGAGCATCAAGAGCTCAGGCATGAAGGGGTAGTGTATCACTCATTACAGATTTCAAGACACAACATGAACGTGAGATACGTCTCTCAGGAACGTCATCAAATGGATTTCCATGGCCGAGCAGAACACACATGTCTGAGAACACTATGCAGGATACCAATGTTGGCTAGAGTGGTGTAAAGCTTCGACACTGAACACTGAAGCAGTGGAGCATCTGCAAGTCTGATGGACAAATCTAAGTTAGACGAATGACAGGAGAACATTGTACATAGTGCATAGTGGAAAAATCTATCAATATACACTCACTCACTCATCGTCATTACCGCTTAATCCTGTATTCAGGGGCGCGAGGGCCTGGAGTCTATCCCAGGAGACTTAGGGCATGAGGCAGGGTGCCAATCCATCGTGGGGCACACAGAAATACTGTACACACACTCACACACTACGGGCAATTTAGGAACACCAAATAACCTAACCTGCATGTCTTTGGACTGTGGGAGGAAACCGGAGTACACGGAGGAAACCCACCAAGCACGGGGAGAACATCCAAACTCCATGCACACAGAGACGGGCATCGAGCCTGCCCAGGAATCGAACCCGGACCCTGGAGGTGCAAGTTCAGTGTTCGACAGCGTGAACCACTACACCACCGTGCCGCCAATCAATACACACATATAGCAAAAATATAAATGTTTTATTAAAAAAAACACAGTGATCTTAGTAGAAACTGCATTACAAAGTACAATGTTTTTGTCCCATTACTGCAGAGCTTTCCTCACTTGGTTAAAAAAAGCGGTTTTGAGTCATTTAATCCCGGCAAAAGTTGTGCAACACTACATAAGAAAGGAAACGGAAGTCTGATAAAAAGAAAGAAAAACCTGATGTGTGAGTTGCTATAAACAGCACATTTATAAACTATTATACAGAATTATACAGAAAGATTAAATTATAAACACTGGTTTGTTGCACATAATATTTTATGTGATATTATAAAGTACATACATTGATAAAAAGGTTTTATAAAACTTTCATAAAACATGTGTCTGTGTGTGCTCTAATGGGAAGTTTATTCTGAGTTTTGGTCAAAGAAAAAGTGCCAGCACAAAGGTTCAAAACAAACAAAAATATATATTATCAAAGTTATATTACATTATTACAAAAGGCAGTAATAATAATAATAGTCTAGTAATAGACTAAAAAGGCTACGAAGTTGCTGGTTGTCATTGTGGAACTACTGGTACACACATACTGGACGTGTTGGTCATTATTTATATACAAAACTAAACTTCAACAAAGGTACAGTATAAAACACGTGATAAAAGTGATGACGTTGAATCTCGTTCTGATCGTAGGACATGAACACGTGCGTGGTCTGACATTTATTCTGTTATTATCTTCTATAAGTTACCATTAATTGTTTACACGGTTGCATCTTGTCATACAGTACAACATGTCGTTCGTTATATGTGTATAAAGACAGCACAAAGTAAAGTACAGCTCGGAAGAACATGGACTGTTGGTTCCTTCAGTGTGTGCATGACTAGTACAGTTAAGTTAATTTGTTAATTGGTTAAGAACGATAGTTCAAATTCCGTTTTTGGAGGTATATAGTCGTTCAAGCTTCTGCATTTTCATGGACACGACAGTAGGAACTTTCTAAACCGAGACACTGAAATGAAAGGACATGTTCAACAAAGGGCAATTCAGTTCCTTGAATGCATCCAGCAACTCCATGGACTTTTCCAGTCCTTTGAGAATTCACACCTCCACAAGACATCATTATCTTCCTGTCCATCTTTCCCAGAATGCCTTGCTCTCCACAACAACATGGCACTGGGCATGTACATCGCTCTCTTAGGGACATAACGCGTGACTTAAATGGTTCTCCGTCTCCTTCATTATAAGCATCGAGGATGATGAGACGGTTTGTGTTTCCTAGAAGAACGTCTTGGAGATTGTTTATCTGCAGTCCTGATTCCGCTTCGAAAGAAATCCCACCTCGGATGAGGAAACGGCTTCGTGCTATGAGGCTATGTTGGGTCCTTCTTTTCCATCCTCGAGCATATTTTCACTTAGGTCTAGGAGCTCGGACTGGATGTTGTAATAGATGCTTTCTCTATAAAAAAAGCACAAAATAGGTTAAGTATTTAGATAATTAATTAGGATTTGTTAGACAAATTAGTCATACAGTATATATAAAGCACACTGCAGTATCCCATGTTGAGAAAACACATGAAGCAAACACCACCAGATCATTCAGGATATAATTAAATCTTGCTTTTGACTCATTTGCAATAGTTTGTGTACGTTTTCACCCCCCTCTCATCCTTGCTGGTTTTATAAGTAAGAACTGAAATAGACTTCGTTTGGAATCATAGGTCATGAATCTACACAAAATACCTTGTAATGTTAAAGCAGAAGAAGTCTAGGGTGTAACACAAAAATATAAATGATGTCATGTAAGTATTCCACTACAATTAGGGCGGGGTTCCAAACTATCACAGGGCACACACATAAACAGTCTCACGCACACACACACACACACACACTATGGCCAAATTGGGAACGCCAGGCACCCAGAGGAATCCCATCAAGCACAGGGAGAACATGCAAACTCAAGTTGGGAATTGAACCCGGACCCTGGTGGTGCATGGCCGCATTCCAACACTCTTCATCACCCTCTTGACCATGTCCGGAGCATCACGCTGAGAATCATCCTTGGCGTCTATGACTAACGCGTTGTGTTCTAGTGACTCAGTGCACCAGAAATAAATCAGGTGTTTCTTATGATCACATCAAAGGAGGAATGCCTAGCACTTACTAAACATTCATTTATTTTCAGTTGTAAAACATTTCCAAACTATGCTGATTGTCCATTCCCCTTAAATACGCGAAGCGTTCAGGTCAACCTGGGACTTTTGATTGTGCAGAACAACAGAGCACAGTTCTGAGAGTGAAAATTACCTTTATTCCTCTATATAATCCCCTGCTACAGTAATGCACTTCTCCCAGCAAGTGAAGTGAGTTCCGAGTCACCTCGGCTGGGATCTCCATTCACAGACGTACGGACTTCTTTTAAAACGTTTGCAAAATTCAAATGTTTTGCTAAGAGTGCTTCATCAGAAATTAATCAGAAATTTTATCACCAAGTCCCGGTTTGACTTGAACGCCGCTCATATAATGAATGGGATATTTTGTGTAGCAAATAATCCCAATGAAGTCCAGCTCAGTTCCAGGTTATATCCAAAATTTCTATTTATTTCTGCAATACATTCACTTTGTACTTTCTTTTTCGTGACCATCTGCAATTCAACAGAAACAGAGTTAAAGTAATTTGACCCAGGGGTACCGTAAAAATCATGCTCATGTGCTTCGGTCATGTGATCTCTGCTACAGTAGGTTCTAGGAATTATGACTTCCAGAGCTCTGCGTTCCTTGAAGCCTTTTGGGAATATGATCAAATCCAAAAAGAATTCAGGTTTTTTTTTGCTTGACATTAAACATTATCTGCTCTCGCTCATATCATTAGTCTGTTTTTTCAATCCTGGTGAGTCCCGTGTGGGGGTACCAGTCTCTACCAGATTTTTTTATGCATTTGCCGAATGGTAGGACGCCCTTTTTAAGGTAGCTGTGTTACTCTAGCATTAATGGTAGGAGACGGGTGATATACGCAACACTAACAAGATTTAGACTTTGATCAGGATCAGAAGTATAATTTATTATTTTTTTTAAAAGGCTTCAGTTTAGAAGTTACTCAATATACAACAGCGCTTTATTATGAGGCACATAGTCCAAGTGCTTCTGGGCTGCAACATGATTTATTGTCAAGACGGCGTCAAAAACGACCATACATGCTGTTTAAAACTCTCTGTTTTATTCATATCAGTGTGATGAACTGCACTGTTCCTGTGATCTGTTTAACAGTTCACAGGAAGTTGCTCTGTATGACTTCTATTACTTTCAGCATACTAACAAAACACACACACACACACACTTTGATCATCATGCATACACATCATGATTTTTCCAACAGCCTCATCTCTTTTCAGCAAAGATCAAACCCCCCACCCCCCGGCCACACACCCATCCTCCCCCCTCTCGCTCTTTTTCTCCCACATGTTTTTATGCTAAGGGGGAAAAAAACATGAAGAAAACCTCATACCCTGAGAGCAGTGCATGTGGGAGTGTGGAATCAGTCTCTGCAGTTTTGTTAGACTCGGGGTGTCTTTGATTTGCTACGTCTTGCCGAATATCGCTTTTTCCATTCTGCACTGTGAAAAAGGAGAGCAAACAGGAAATATCAAATGTCTCGAATGAATCACACGGAGGGAAAACACAAGCTGGCATTCAGGGGCTGAGAAAATGTATAAAAAGGCACTTTGTGCGATTCATTTATTACGTTTTTGTTTGGGGGGGGGAAGCGTTTTATTACTGTAAATCATGAAAGAAAAAGCTCTTACACTCGGATGTGGTAATGTTGATATTTTCCTTGGAATTTGATTTTTTTGGGAGTAAATCTGAAAGAAAAGGAAAAGGGAAAAAAACAAGAGTTAAGGCTCGTTAATTGAAGCAGATGATTCTCAAAATGTGACCTGAAGTAACCTGTTGATTCATTTTCTGTAACAGCAGCTCTGATCCAGGTTTATATTAATGCACTCATTCTAACACATTAATTAACTATGGTTGCTATGGTAACCGCTTACTCAGGACTTGTATAATGGATGTTAAAAAATTTTTTTGAGTGCTGATATGATGGATTTTTTAATCTTTCATTTTGTAGACACATATTTACTTAACACTTATGGAAGTCCCGACTGTTGTCTTCTAAAGGCACGGTTCTCAAAAAGGTGTAGTCTGGGAATTCCAAGGGGTTTGAGACAGACAGATGTGTAATTTTTTTTTTTTTTTAACACTGATAAGCAAGGAGATGATTGTTGGATTGGCAATTATTGCCTAGGTACAGCAATAATAATAATAATAATAATAATAATAATAATAATAATTTTTACTTAAATTATATGTATTATTTTCTTTTATAAATTCAAGTCTAGTAAAAATAATAATATGTACATAAATATTAATTATAATAATATTAAAAATAATAATATGTACATACATATTATTATTAATAATAATAATAATAATAATAGTAATAATTTTACTTAAATTAAATGTATTCTTTTCTTTTATAAATTCAAGTCTAGTAAAAATAATATGAACATAAATATTAATAATAATAATAGTAAAAATAATAATATGTACATAAATATTTATAATAATAATAATAGTAAAAATAATAATATGTACATACATATTATTAATAATAATAATAATAGTAATAATTTTTACTTAAATTAAATGTATTCTTTTCTTTTATAAATTTAAGTATAGTAAAAATAATATGTACATAAATATTAATAATAATAATAGTAAAAATAATAATATGTACATAAATATTTATAATAATAATAGTAAAAATAATAATATGTACATAAATATTTATAATAGTAGTAAAAATTATAATATGTATATAAATAATAATAATAATAATAATAATAATAATAATAATAGTAATATAAGACAAATCAGTCACTTTCATGACATTGAGATCATTGGTAACTCCAGTAACACAGCCATTAAAGCTATACAGTACTGTAGTTTGATCATTCTGTATATTATTAGTGTAACAAGTCAACACGGTACGAGCTGACTAAAAAAAGATTGTAGCTACATTTAGCGATGCTCAGAAGTCACAGTCATCCTCTCAAGAAAAAAAATCTGATACTAAAAGGCCGTCCCGTGTGGTCTGCTCTACCTGACTCAGTGCGGAGGCTGAAAGGTCGGAGTGGGACGTGCGTGGATATTATATGTAGTGAGGTGTTATCTTTAGGTTTTAACCAATATTACGTTAATCTACGTTTATACTTACAGTCCGGTGTAACTGTCTGGTTCTGCCCAGGTGATTCACACTCATCTGCGGAGGTGTTTAGACTCGCTTGCCCTGTTAAAAAAAAAAGGTGTTTCAGTTTAAGACATATCATGGTTTGATAGCTTTCCTAATAATCTGATTGAACTCATGATAGAAGGAACAAGTCTTCTGAATTAGAAATCGTGAATTAGAAAAAGATAACGTCTTTACGGAGTGGGAGAGAGAAAGAAAGTCCCTTGGAATTACAAAGAAAAATGTGTCATTTATCATTCATTCATCTTTAAGATCAATTCCGGGGAAATTAGGATCATGGATCCTCGTGCATGAAACTGGAGAAAGGCTGAACTTGAATTAATGCTAATGGAGACTGAAGAAGTAAAATAGATAAATAAACGCTAATGAAAAGGTTATTACACACGACAAGCAAACCCAGCGTGGTTTCAAATCCCATCTGATGGGAATCCCCAGGGAGCCGACGCAGGTACAGTAGTCGCTTTCAGTTTTCACGTATGCAAGCGGTCACATGACGCTACCGTTAAAAACATTCGTCGTGTCCTAATGACGAGGCAGAAATTCTGTAGAAAAGGACCTTAAATCATTGCCGGCTGATTACAATCTCGGCAAGAGGAACTAAAAATAAAGTGGCTCACCAAGGGGGAGAACAAAAAGAAAAAAAGATACACCGAGCGCTATTTTAATACTTGGGTGAAAAGATAAGAACACAGAACATGCGAACAAAGCAGAAGGAGTGATGAGTGTCTGGATCGGAATGATGCGTGAACGTACATCGCATGAATATACAAACAGAGACAAACCTTTTTTTCTCCTGCGCAGGAGCAGGAAGGCAAAGACTAAAAATATGCACATCACGACGATCACCGCGACGGCGACGTATCCTGACGTCGAGTTACTCTTCTCTGGAATTTCATCTAAAGAAAAACAAAAACAAAAAAAGCATTAGCTATTACAAGAAATTAGCTGGAAATCACTAACATGGATAAACAAAACAGTATCAAAGACCATTTAATGTCCAAATGAACGCTCGGTTCTTTTTTTTTCTTCTTTGATTTGTTTTTACTTCATAGAAAGTGCTGCGCTAGAAACGTCGGCTTTTGCTAGTGAGATTAATTAGCATGCACCAAAGGCGCTGGCTCTAACGTCTACATCGCTTTATCCTGTATACAGTGTCACAATTCATCGCATGGCACATGTACACACACACACACACACACACACTACGTGCAATTTGAATGGCAATTAAAACGCCTAATCTGCATGTCTTTGGACTGTGGGAGGAAACCGGAGTACCCGGAGGAAACAATGGGGAGAACATGCAAACTGCATGCACACAGACCTGAGGTGGGAATCGAACCCATACTCTGGATATTTTAAGAGTTAGAAATGAAAAATGATGCAGTGTAAAAAGCATAAGTAAGGGTACACCACTTACTGTATGCTAAGGCAATAATCATCAATCAAAGACGCTGGTCAGACCTGAAACTAGATTTTTACGTTTTTGACGTTTCACCAAAGGTACGAAGACGCTGTTCTACCTCAGACACTTTATTAGACAATCCTAACAACTATGGCCAAGATGTCCTTTAATCAGGAATTTCAATATTCATTTGTGCTTGTATTAATGACCTAAGCTAGCCAACTAGCACAACATCAATTACTACATTTTTAGCCTAGTTAATTAGGTTTCTAGGCAACTAAACGAAAGGTTGGAGTATCTTTTACCATCCTCATGGCGTAGATAACGGCTTTATGACATGCATATGCCTGGGCAGTGTCAAATGTTATATACTGTAACACGGCAAGATAAAACCTATATTTTCCATTTGGGATGGATGACTAGCGGAAAATCAGACTTTCCTATTATGGCTTTCCTATTCTGCAGGAGATAAGATAAAAACCTGCTAATAACTTTTTTCCCTCCTTGAGTCCGGTTGTGAGTTGCAGTTATGTACTTGATGACTCAAATCATAAATTTGATGCCATGTCTGATAGTTCAGTACAGCTGTAAATCCAGAATATAACAATTCATTACCTTTTATCCTAGGTTTATTTCACATTATGTGGAATGAGGAACAGGTACTGAACTGCTCCAGTTGTCGGAAGGTCAGTACTTTTTCCAGGATTTCATTTTTTCTTTTAAATCTTTGTTGGAATTCTGGATAATTTAAAACATTAACACTATCACCACCAAAGGTTTGGGTTCCTCTTGTGCCACCGGGGCGGTTCAGTCCCCTCGGACCATGGTTCCCCAGGGGCTCTAAAGTTTGTACTGTGGTGTCTGGCACCAGGACGTTAACAGAGGATCCTTTGGGTGCTTTTGGTTGCAGGTTGGGACGTCCGTGGATCGGATCGCGGTGCATCCCATGGGTACTCGATCTGATCGGGATCTGGGGAGTTTGGAGGCCGGGTCAGCAGTCTTGTTTTTTGCCTGTCAGGTTATGGTGCACTGGGTGTTCTGGTGCCATTCTTTCATGGCCAGAATTGTGCCTCCATTGGCTTTTCTGAATGGGATTATGTGTGGGTATTCATCACACTACATAACTTTAACTTTTGTACATAGCAACAACCGTAAAGTCATGTGGTTTATAACACATCTTTATTAAGAAGAAGATCCTGATCGCTTCTCTAGCCAGTGGTTATGGTGTGGTTGTGGCAATAAGCCAACTTGCAGCACATGAATTTCCAGCTAAATGCTCATCGGAGGAAAAACCGTAAAGTCATTTGGGACATTTTCTTGGTCTAGACTTGTCGTGTATACAGTTTTAGATTCACATGGATACACTAGTCTTGCACAATATATCCAAGAGGCTTTGGATATAGGATAAGTTAATTCTTGTGGATCTGATATTCCATCCATCCATCTAGGAACCTCTGTAGTCCAACTAGGGACCGTGGAGACCAATGATTCACACACGAAGACCTATATGTATAAAAACAACCATTTTTGGGCATGTAAATGGATGTGTGTGTGTGAATGTGAATATGTTCATTAATCAAAATTTTAGGTAAAGTCCCATTGTGATCAAATGAATATCCCACGCAACAAACCTCAAAACCTCTGTGGTTTAGTGTGTAGGCAGGTATATTTGTACTTTCACATTGCATGGAAACACAGATTAGTCATAAATACATTTAACCAAATGATTTATATTTCCAGAACCATCATCTGTGGAAGACCTCCATTCGTGCTATTAGCATATCAGTTACCAGAACAAACACGGTAAGGACTAAGACAGACAGCACACAACAGGACATCGAATCAAATCGTACAACAGCACTGGAAATAAAAGCGCACAACAGGACTCCAATCCACTTTTAATAACTCAGGTCACTCAATAGCATTTAGCTTAACATTAAATTGCTCATTATGAGACAACACACTCAATGTACGGGCATTGGTGGCTCAGTGGGAGGTTTGTAGCCTATCATGTGAAAGGAACAGGTTCAATTCCCACCCAATGCCCAAACCCAAGACAATGGATGCAGTGTTGGTCCTAAGCCCAGATAAAATGTCAGGGATCCATCAGGCATCTGGCGTAAAACCTGTGCCAAGTTGTTGCGCTTCACTCAACGCAACGAAAAACAACTCAATTCAACCTGGCACACTTTATCGTAATGTCTGAAAAAATCTGTAAGTGAATAAAGGATTACCTTTATTACACACTAGGTTTGGATTTGGCAACAACCTCTCCTCTTCCCTCAACCAAGCCCTTCAGCTCCATGATTATATTTGCAGATCACACCACCATGGTTAGACTAATCACTGGTGGAGATGAGTCAGTCTCCAGGGAATGATATCAGATCCACTTTACCTTATCATTTATGAGGACTGAGTGGAGACAAATCAGTCCATAAAATTCTGCAGAACTTGACTAACAATACTTCCTGGGAATTCTCAGGAACAACTGCTGGCGTTGCTCTACTATTCCTCCACTAACGTATCATATTTCATGGATGACATTTCCAGCTCTCATCAGCCCTGCAGAGCCAAAACAATTCTGAACGCATCCTCACATGCAGGACATCGCGTGTTCGACCTTCTGCCCCATGGAAAGTGCTAAAGGACCATCATAAAAACTCGGAAATATTAAACTCGGGTATTTTCCTGCACCATAAACTGCAATAAGCACTGAATGACCCTCGATGAGCAACATGCTGTCTGTTAGTTGAACACCCTGCACCATTACTTTCTTAATGTTGCTTGCTACTCGTAAAACCAAACTAGCCAGCTGCATTACATCACAAACACGACAAATGGTGCTGATGTCATCACACACACACTCACACCCACCTGGGATACTGAATGTAGCCGTCTGGCTCGCCTTGCTGCCATCAGTCCAATAGGAACAGGTGTAGTTTTTGACGTCGTGCGTTACGTACAATCGGCTGGTGACGACAAAGACGCTGTCGCTGTTTTCCACATAGCTGCTCTCAGAGCGGTTTGTAAGATCTGACTCCACGAGCTTGCCGTCACTCCAAGTCACACGGGCCAACGGCAGGCCGCGGGACTCGCAGGTGAGCTCCACTTCCTTGTCACTTAGCCTCCTGACGGTCTTCTTAATCGCTTTATATGGCGCTGGAGAAGGTAAAAGTATTAAAAGGACGGTTTGAAATCAAGTTCAAATGTCATCATGAAATTGTGCTTAAGAGTTCGCTAAATCTTTGTTCGTCATTCGACACCACGGTGAACTCTACAGGATTTATTATTTTTTTTCATTTATCTTCAGAATCAAAGCTTTGTGTGCTGAGTGTTGGCCAAAGAAGACTTCGACAGTTTCTGAGGCGCATCATATCTTCTTGGCATGTGGTTTGACCGTGATTTAACCCTGATTTCATGAAGTCACGGTAAGTGCACTGTGATTTGCAAACTAGATAAAGCTCACACATTTTGTCATATTTCCAAAATCCCTGTAATGAAAAAACAGACCATTCTTGTTCTTGATTATTAGGAATTTCTAAGTATTCTTAATCTTTTTTTTTTCTTTTTCTTAATCAGTGAGAAACCCTGCGGTTCTGAAAAACCAGTTTGAGTCCAACACCAAAATGAAGTGCAATTCCTTAAATCTCCAACTCCAGTAGCTGATGAGCCAAGGAGTTCAAAACTATGCAGTACAACAGTGATCTCCTCCTTACTTCAGTCAATAATCTCAACCCGATAGTGTAGACTCGCATTGCATTTACGGCAATTTGGAAGACGTAATCCAATTTGGTAATTAGGATTGTTTGGGCGCAATTTGGTAGCCCTAATCCAGACTGACTTACATTTTATCCGACTATACATCTGAGTAGATCAGGGTTTGCTCAAGGGCCTCATTGCTCAAGGGCACAACATGGACAACTTGGTGTTTGTGGTGGGGTCTGAACCTGGGACCTTCTAGGCCATAGTCCAATACCTCAACCACTGTACTACCCCTTGCCCTCTTGTATCACAAGTAGCAGCAGTACTGAACTTCTACTTTTCAAACAAGTAGTTCTTGTTTGCCTTTACTCTTCTATACCCCTGTACTGTATATCACAATCTGCTGTCACTCAGAAGAGGTCCGGTTCCCTTTTGAATCTGGTTCCTCTCGAGTTTTCTTCCTCATACTTTCTCAGGGATTTTTTCTTTGCTCTCACCGCTATTGTCGTTACGGATTTATGCTACATACATTGACGATTTCTGTCAAGCTTCTTTGTTAAAAATTTGCTTTAGGCAAACCATCTAAGAGATCAACCCGTCCAGAATATTTTAGTCAAACAGACAAAACTTCCAAGTCTCAACTCTATCCCATTAGGATGAGGTGGATCGTTCAAGGCTGCTAGAACTAAACCAACCTCGGACGGTGAGCGTGGTCTGCTTGTAGTCGCCGTCTTTCTGGACCACGATGCATCGGTACGTCCCCGAGTCGTTCAGGCGGAGCTGCGAGAGCTCGATTACAGCCCGGAAGTTCTTCAGCTCCTCCTTTAAGATTCGCACTCGCTGCTGAAACTGCTCGTCTGTGAAGTTAGGGCTCTCGGAGCCCTGGTACAGACGGTAGACGTTCAGTGTCGGTAGAGGTTTGACACGCGACCACGTGACGGATATGCGCGAGACATCCGGGACGGACGAAAACCGGCATCCCATCATGATCTTATCGTGCAGCTCTCCATCGTAGGAATCTTGCTCCGACTCCACTATGAAGGCGGCTACGAGAGACCGTTAACATTAAGGCCATTAACAAAACACAATGGGAGGGGAAAGCACAAAGCTTCACTTGAAACGCAATGCACTTCAAAATGAATAGAACAATGAGTTCAACTGAGTGTGGTTTGAATACCATAGAAAATCAGAAGACAGAAATGGAGAAGAAGAAGAAGAAGAGGAAGAAGAATATGAAGAATGGCATATTTGTGATATTACTATGTAATACATTTGAATTAAAAGCAAGGTGTATGTCATGTACATCGCCTACCCTGTAGACACGGCCACGTGACAAGGAGCAACGTGAATATTTCGCCCCTCATTGGTACCTGTGTTGAAAAAACCCAAACACACACACACACACACACACACACACAGAAATATACACAACACATCAGATGTCACAGAGTAACCTGGGAAAAGCCTGTTAGAGAAAAAGCAACGCAAGAAAATATTTCGGTTCCTCTTTTTAATTTCCCACTGAAGCAGCTCAGCGAGTTTGCTGAATCATCGTTCATTATATCATAATTACAGAGCAAAAAGTCCACAGTGAGAACCTAGGAATTAAAGCTACTTGGACGGCCCTGGGTTCCACTGATACACATCATTTTTTGATATTGTAAACTGAAATAGGTTTCTTAGTAACTAGCACACTCTGGGTCCCAAGCCTAGAGAAATGGGAAGAGACGGGTATCAGGACGGTGATCCGGTGTAAAGTGCTAACTCGGGTTTATCTGGAAAGCTTTAAAACCTGGCATGAAGTGAAAAACACCAAGTCTGTTAAAACGCAAGATAACAACAACAAAACAAAACACGGTGTATGAAATATCTACTTTTCCCACCATCAAGTACAACAATATACAATTCAACTTGATCAAGCAGGACTTTCTCACTTATATTACTTATAACTTATATTAAAAAATAAAAAATCATCATTACTTTTATAACATGTCAATTTTACCACTACCAGAATATGGGAATAACGTCGCCAAAATGTCGAACTCTCAAAATCAGCATATTATTACTAACCTTTTGTTCATAGAAACAACCGAAAACAACCATTAAACACGTGATCTGTGATTTTTCTTTGCCCATGTGACCCTTTTTTTCCTTCTTTTTCTTTTTTTGCTCAGTCATGTTTGTATAGAAGTTGGTCATATGGCCTATTTTGTGCTGAAAAAAGGATTTGTCACTCTACAGTATACTGCACAATGCTGAGTCCTATATAGGTTCATTAAAGCGTTCTGAGCTTTAAGGGGTTCAGCAGCTGCTTAAACAGCGTGATCTTTACAGGAACGAAGTTAAGGCAAGGGTAGAAAGGCATGACAAACATTTCTGCATAATTTTGCTAAAACATATTTAAGATTTCTTGAGGCAGGGGATCAAAATTTTCGGCGGTTCTGACTCAAAATGTTTTTAGGCTCCAAAGGGTGCAAAGGTTTTTTTTTTTTTTTTTCCCAGACTTCCACGTACTGTATACAGTACAGAACCCAAATGTTTTTAAAGCAAAAATGCATGAACCATAAACCATAAATCAAATACACACCAATAAAGAAATGCTTGATAATTTGTCATGCTTTAATCAGTCATGTACAGTATTATTATTATTATTAGTATTAGTATTATTATTGCTTTACACTGGTAAAGTCATGGCTATTACTCTAGCTAAAGATAGGGTCATTATCTTGTCTGAGAGTCTGCATTGCTTTCTCTTTTCATATGCAAAGTTTGCCGAGAAGTAAGTAATTCCTTCTTGTTCTTCCGGAAAGCTGCTAAAATGTTGTTGCATTGCAGCTCAGGTTAAAGTACTGTACATGTAAAACAAAAATGATTTGAGGTTTTCTCGGTCTCACTTTCAGTTGTTTCATGCTGTCTCGACTCGACCTCAGCTTCCCTACGACGCCAACTCAGCTCTTGGACTTGCTTGGACAATAATGATTGACAACAGCCTAGGCATTAGGGTGGGAATTTTTCTTTCTTTCTTTCTTTTTTAGCTTTTCAAGCAGAGTCATGATGACAGTGCAGCCACAATAAGTAGGTACAGTCAGGCACATCATTGGGCTATAATCACCTTTCAGAATAAAGCTTAGCTACAGACTACAGAATAAAGGCAAATCACATGGTATCATTGCAATTACAAGATTTTCATTACTGCTTTAGAATAAACAAATAAATGAATGAATAAATACATGCATAATACAGACGGAATGGGAGACCGGAGATTGCTTAAAACTTACTGACTGTTACAAAGCACTGACACTGGAGACTCCTTCTATAAATGTTATATTAACATCTCCTTATGGAAAACGTCACCAGATCGATGACTATATGTTTTTCTTCTATAAAGAATGATGCTTTTATTACTAGTTGTAGATTATTACTAGGAGCACATCTGTTATACAAATCCCTGTGTTACTATAAAAACCACACCACGTCAGAGCGTTAATATAAACCCGAAAAAAGCAAGAGCTTCGGTGTCTACGTAGGACCTGAAGGTGTCTCATGATTACTCAAAGTCACCCTTGACAGAACTTCTCTTTATTACTTTCTATTCACTGGAGGATAAAAGGCATGACAAGTCTCATGCATGTACTTTTTTTGTTCATAAGCTTCTGCACTCGTCTTTGCACAGTTCACTGAACAAAAGAGAAACGATGCAAAAGAAATCTGATGGTTCCGGTTTATCACTAGCAAGCCTCTGACAAAAGAAATAAAATAAACAAGGCTTGGTATAGAAGCACATTGTATATACTGTACTCTACAAAGGGGGAAAAAAATCTGAGGCCTTACAATGTTGGATTATTATCTCATTACTTTTTTATATCATGAGATAGTAAGTCACAATTGTGTGATAATTGATGTCATAATATAGTCAGTTAAGAGATAAGTCATGATTATGAGTAAGTCATAATTGAAATACCGGGCAATAGTGTAAACACACCTTGTATACTTATGCTCTGTAAGAACAGCTGACCTACATGTCTTAAAACTACAACTGTGTTGTTGTCTTATTCTAAATACATAGGTGTGTCCAGATTTTTGACAGGTACCGTAAGAGATAAGAGTAAGTCATAATTATGAGATCAGGATGAATGTAGCTTCAACATACTTTTTCCCACACCCTTTTTTTGGGGGGGAAACACATGACTGTATTCTATAAAGCATGTTACATGACATGAGTCAAGAGAAAAACATGATCACACTTTATCCTGACCAAGTCATCCAGGTTTAACACCTGATGCACATTCACTTAACCCTAAACAGCTTGTCACCTTCCTCAGGTAAACTGGAGTTATATGGCCTTCATTTGCATATTCTAACCTTATTGGCTTGAATATTTAATGATGCCATAAGACCTGGCCATTCCTGAATCCTAAGTTACTGTTGCATGCATACAGTATGTTGATAGGAAGATTGTGGGTTCAAGGCCCTTAACCCTATCTGCATTTATCCTGGCTGACCCTGCACTGTGACCCCAGCTTCTTTACTGAGATTTGTGAAAAAAACTAATTTCACTGTGCTGTAATTTAATCTTAATCTTTAATCTGAGTTCATTAAATAGAATAAAGCACTTACTAAATAAAAAAAATGAATAAATGGAAAAGATATATATATATATATATATATATTATAATGTTCAGATGGCTTTAACCTTGGCTTAGGACCTGATTTGTTTAAATCATGCACAGTACAGCTCCTTGGTGAGCTAATCTGAAAGCAAGTTTTGACAAGAATGAAGGTTCGTTTGCCCAGAAAAACATACATAAATAAAGTTAGTTTTGAAGTTTTCAAGTGCTCACTAGGATTCATGAATGGAAGAATAATGTGAACATTATCCGGAATGATCTAACAATAGTTAAACATTCGAACGTAATGCAACATTTCATCTAGGGCCCTAAAATAAGTTTGGAGTGACCGTTTAAGCTAAAACAGAAAAGCAGAACCTGTTCAATGACCTGAAGAAACCTTTTTTTTTTGTGCTTGTCTTGACTTTAATACTGTCTAAAAAAAAAAAAAAAAATCACCCAGTGTGTACGCCACTTTAAACTTGTTAATGTTAGTACAGAATATTCGTTCATTTTCGTTACTGTACACCAGGCAACTATAATACACCACACTAAGAGCAATATGGAAACACCAACTGGCCTACACCCTAAGGGCACTGGTTGCTCAGTGGTGTGTTTCTCTAAAACCATGAGGAAGGCCTGGGTTTGATTCCCATGGGAGGGTTGCGTTAGAAAGAGCATCTGGAAACCGGATTAACCAGAAACCCACAAAGCACAGACACACACACACACACACACACACACACACAAATCGGATTCAAGATTCGAACCCCCAACCCTGGACGACACGGCTAACCTCAGAACCACTGTTCACGCCCCCCCCCCCCCCCCCGCCCCTCCTATGCACAAACACAGATGTTTGTGCAAATTACATTTAATCAGATCTGATATGATGTTCTACATGAGCTAATCTGAAACAGAACATTTCTAAAGTATTACAAGCAGAAAACAGGTGGCTTTTGCTCTGATAGAACCCTTAAAAAAAGCGAGGAGCAGGAACCAGAGAATTGTTTTTTTGGCCCTCATACATTTAAAAGATGAGCAAGAATGTACTTGTAAAGACGTGTAATAACACAAGAGTGGTCGTGGCAGTCTCAGTCAGAGCGTTATTCCTAGACCATCTAAAAATCTGACTCTCTCTATGAAAACAGTGGCACTCATGCAGAATTCTGCAGAAATATTGCCTTGCAGGAAAATCACACACACACACACAAAGACAAACACACACACACACACACATTTAAAGACAAATCCATGAATAACAAGAGCAAAAAAAAAATAAAAATAATTTTAAGCACATTATATAAAATTAAAGGGAAAAAAATTCAGAAAAAAACAGATCAAAGGGTCAAGATCAAAGGGACAAGATCAAAGGGACAAGATCTATATTGATCAGATTGGTACTGGAAAGAAAATGAAAAGTATGAATATTTAAATAGATAGTTGGGGGGTGAAAAAAAGAAAAAAAAATTACAAACCAAAGATGCATGTGTGTATTACAGCAGGAATTCCACATAATGTAAATAATCCTTAAAAGTTTAAGGAAAGAACAAAGACAAACTCCCCCAAACACACAGAAATCTTACCCGTTTGTTATCCTAAATCCTCAGAGGTAAAGTCTGTCCGTGAACATGTGAGTGTTACTGAGCTGAGTGCCTCACACATCGCGTACAAAAACAACGCCGAGATAAAGAGACCGAAAACAAGCGCGTTATGAAATTACGGTCAAAACTCCGCCTTCTCACAGAGACACGCAGGCGCGCGCCCACACACGCGCTCACTCTGTCTCTCTCTCTCTCACACACACACACACTGAGAGAGTTGGTGTGTGGGAGCGCGAGCGCTCGATTCCATGCATTTTTTTAATTTTTATTTTGTTACGTCAGAATTTCAAAGCATTCTGCCCACTCGCGCGCTGGCACACACGCGCACACAAACAAACCGTTGCTTCCTGGAGACGGCAATTAGCGCTGACACTCCGTCTTCCTGCGCTAACACACACACACACACACACACACATTCAGACCAGCCATAACATTATGACCACTGTGATGTACTGTGTCTTCTGACAGCTTGGTATCAGAACCAGCACTGAACCAGAACCACATCAGAACCACATCAATCAAAACTATACAGTAGCTCTTCTATTGGTTCGGACCACACGGGCCAGCCTTCGCTCCCCATGTACATCACTGGACCCTGGTCACCAGTGCACCGTGTCCTTTCCTTGGATCACTTTTGGTACGTCCTGACCCCTACAGACCTGGAACCTCCCATAAGAGCTGGAGTTTTGAATTTGTTCTGATCCAGTTGTCGACCCATTACAATGTGGCCTTTCTCAAAGTATCTACCTTTTCGATATCTCGTTAAAAATGGTGGCTGGAAGTCAGTGGGACGTACACTACCGTTCAAAAGTCACTTGCAAATTTCTTTGTTTTTGTTTAGTGATTTATTTTCTACATTCTACAACAATACTGGGGATTTCAAAA
>JAQQZT010000011.1:24594930-24605715 GCA_030068275.1 Clarias platycephalus | reverse complement strand
ATAATTAAACTTGCTGACTAAAATAATAGGTAAATGGTAGACTATTTGCAAGGGTAGTATTTACCACCCACCAAAATTATTTTTTACAGTGTAGTCATTTTTCTTTATTTACACAAAAATGTCCATATTTTCTATATTTTTATAAATAAGCTTTTACTTTTAAGGTCCCTGGCGGTCGTATAAACATTTCACTGCATATCGTACTGTGTATGACGGTGTACTGTATGTGACAAATAAAATTTGAAGTTGATCTTCTTTCTGGTCCATCACATGGACATTTCGTCTCACACTGATCTCTGATTTACCCTCATTGTTTTTCTTCTTTCTGTTTGGACAAGAACACTGTGCAGTGAACACTAAGGTAATAGTCTGTGGATGTAGAATCTCTGGGATTTAATCATTTATTCTTTGCATACACAATTATGACATACCAATGTATAAATATACAAACACATATATAAACCAATACATATTGAACTAATGGTAAAGAATTAATGTATATGAACCTATACATACAGTATAAACCAGCACTGTGCAAGTCTTGAGTCCCAAATATTATATATTTAACTTGCAAAGAGAAAGAATTTTTACTTTCTTGAAGATTTTTTTTTTTGGCTCTCATTTTTCTTTCAATGTATACAATACATAATAATCTATGTACTGTACAGTATATTAACCAGTGTAAAGTACATGAACCACAGATTTCATTAAAAAAACTGGACAAACCCTCTGTGACATCACTCAAACGGTGTTCTGAAGAGAACAGCTAGATCTGGTCATAGACAAATTGGCTGGAGCTGACTCCGCCTATACCCCAGTAAATCCATTAATGGGTAAATGGGCGTGCTTGTAATGCAAAGATGATTTGTTCCACAACCCCAAAATATTCATATAAAAAATAATTTATACAAAACATAAAGTTAAAGTAAAAAAATTAACCTGCACTTTACATTTTTCCTAGAGTTTCTCCCTAATTTAGTTGTATCCAATTCCTCCTCGTCACTAGGGGGCTCCCACATTAAGGCTACTACTACCACTCAGTCGGGAGGCCTGAAGTCTATCACGTGTTTCCTCCGAACCACGTGATGCCAGTCGACCGCATCTTTTCGAACTGCTCGCTCACGCACTGTTGGGGCGGCGTAACACACTCGGAGGACAGCGCTATCCGCTCCCTACGCTTGCGTGAGCTCGCAGACGCCCCTGATTGGCTGTAGAGCCGTGATTAATGTGGGAGCACGAAGTACCTCTCATCCATCTCCCCAAAAAATGCTTTACACGCACACACATATGTTATAGTAAACAGTACACGGTGTGCACACGCACTTAGACCGAGCATGGGAGGTGATTACTCACAATCCTGCAGCGTGAGAGAGAGAAGAACCATTGGTTCAGTAGTGACCACATGACGCTCGACAGACAAAGTGTATACGTACTGTACTACTCGTATTTTAAGACGTCGCTCATTTATAAATTTCTTTTAACATTTACGGTTGTCTTGCAAAACACTCGCAGACCAAGTTACTCGCAATCCAAGGTTTTACTGTATCTACAGTACAATCAACCTCTTTAGTTTCCCCATCAACCAGTTTATATACACAGATTATGTATTAATTTCTGATTGTTACCCCTTACTATGCCATGGGGACAGGCGGTACTGTAGGTTTGAGTTAACTTTTATTTAGCAGTCATTGTGAATTTAACATTTAACTTTTCAGTCACAGGCATTTACTGTAACACACACACACACACACTCTGGGGCTGCCACTGAACTTCTCTCTCTCGTTATCTCTCTCTGGGCTTCTCTCTGCCAACACAAAAAAAAGAACAATGAATAATCCTCATAACGAGCAACAGGTGGAAAGCATTAGCGCATTAGCGCTTATGCACTGTTTTTCCTTATGTTTTTATTTATTCCACTGGGAATTGTTGGAGAGTGTGGGTCATGAATATTAAAGAACTGACACTTGATTGGACAAAAAGATGGATAACACCTGAAGACAAAGACATCTAAATACTGTAGTAGATCAGATAAACATTAAGTTTTGTCATAAAACAACTTCAGCACGTTAAAATTCACTTAAACCACTTCGGCACTGTTATGTCAGCTGTGAAAATATTAAATAATCCCAGTAAAAACAGTCAGTTTAGCTTTTCTAATTAATATCTATTGGTGCAGGTGTTTGTTTACATTAAGCAAGTAGCGAGGTTCCATTCCTGGTGTGGACCGACCACAAGTACCTTAAGTATCTACAGAGCGCCAAGAGGCTCAACTCCCCCCATGCTTGGTGGTCACTCTTTTTTGCCAGGTTCAACTTTACCCTCCCCTATCGTCCTGGGTCTCTGGGGTTCAAAGATTCTCCAGACAGTTCACGACCACCCACGATTCCACCGCCAGTGACACTATCCATTCTCCCCCCTGCTTTCTTGCAGCGGCTGGACATAGAAACTAAGGTCAAGAATCTAAGGCCCTGTCTCATGAACCGGGGCCCAGTAATGTACCCCCTAATTGCCTCTTCATTCCCCTCACTCTACACTCCATGGAATGGGCACACAGTTCCAAGCTTTTTTGCCACCCTCCACCCCTGTTCTAAGTCCAGCAACATTTTTGGTGGCCCACGTTAAAGGAGGACGTCTCCAGCTTTGTGGCAGCATTTGACATTTATGTAAAGTATAAACATGTGAACACTGCTCTAGCAGGCCTCCTCAGACCCTTACCAATCCCATGGTCAGACATTGCACTGGACTTCATCATAGGATTACCCCCCTCCGGAACTCATGATCCTCCACATTTTTAAAGTCCCACGGCCTCCCCAAGGACATTCTGAAAGGCATTCTGTAAGCTCATTGGAGCCACCCCCGGTCTGTCTTTGGGGTTCCACACTCAGTCCAATGGTCAGACTGAGAGGAAGAAACAGTGCCTCAAGGTTTCCCTGAGATGCATGGCCTCCCAAGATGTCACCTCTTGGAGCAAGTTCCTGCCTTGGGTGGAGTACGCCCATAACTCCCAAATCTCATCATCCACAAGTTCCCCCTTCACATTGCTGTTTGGGTTATCAACTACCCTTGTTCCCTTCCCAGGAAGAGGAAGTCAAAATCCCATCTGCTCAATCCTTCATCCGCTGTTGGAACCCCTGGCTACAAGCCAGAAAGACATTGCTATGAGCTAGAAAAGCCTACAAAGAACAAGTAGATTGTAGGAGTTCTTAGGCTCCGAAATAATCTTCCCATTACATTGGTCCATTCACGGTGACCAAGATTGTCAACCATTGCTCTGTGAAGCTCTTACTCCCCTCGACTATGCGGCGAGTCAATCCCACGTTTCACGTCTTCCAGCTACGGCATCTTGCTTCATGTACATTTACTAAAGTAAGTTTAAATATTGACTTACAGTTGACCTACATCATTATCTTAATTTCAAATCTCTGGTTTATGAGAAAATAATCATACTTATCACATTTCTTCCACATCATCTAGAGACGTATTTCTCTGATCTTCTGTCACTACACATAAAGAACCAAATCAACAAAATTAATCATTTACATTATCCTTCACAAATATTTGTAGCATTTTAATAAAAAAAAATTCATTAAATTATATGTATACAAGTTTTAATACAAATGTCAACTGTCAATCATTTTTTAAACCTATAATAAAGTTTGATCGTTAAGTAACTTACTTGTTGGTGGTGAAACATTAATGCTGCTGCGCCGTACTTTTGCTTTACTCACTATTAACAAATCCTCCATCTCTTTCCTTAACTGTATTTCACTTTGCTGAGCTCTGTCCAATTCCTTCTGTAACACACTCTCGTGATCTTTGGATGCTTTTAGTTCATTCCTTAACTGTCTCTCATTAAGCATAGCTCTGTCCAAATCCTTCTGTAACACACTCTCGTGATCTTTGGATGCTTTTAATTCATTCCTTAACTGTCTCTCATTACACATAGCTGTGTCCAAATCTTTCTGTAACACAGTCTCATAATGTCTAGATGCTTCCAGCTTCTTCCTTAAATCTCTCTCAATTCTAGGTGAACCAGATTCAGCCTTTACCATGTCCTCCCTTAGAGTCTTTGTTTCTTCTAGTTCTTTTTGTAATTTTGCTTCCTTGGACACCTGAGCCCTTTCCCAGGGTCCAAAGCACATTTTCATCACGTTTTCGTACGATGTCTGAACCAAAAAGCTGTTACTTTTCATCCGTGTCATTGCATTAATTTGTTTGAAAAGCTCCTTGATATTTTCATTACTGTTCTCCAGAATGAAGTGTCTCGCTCCACACATCTTCACGCAGCAGTTCTTTAGATGCTCTACTGGATTTTCCCATTCGTGTCCGTGAACGAACAACACCATGGTGTACTGTAAAGCCTCAGCTCCAAACATGTAGGTTATTGCTTTTAACAGATGATGTTCTTTGCCAGTAGTGTGTCCAGCTCGCATCACTAGCAGGAAAGCGTGAGGACCGGGAAACGTCAGTGATGTACAGTTTTGAATCTCATGTCTGATGGACTCGACTCCATTTCGGAAAAACATATAGGAGGCCAAATGGTTCATCCAGTAGGAAGGAGTCACAAATACGGAGACCTGTCTTCCATCAACAGTCCCCTCTCTAATGTTGCCTTTTTTTGGACTGATGGCAAACTCTGTGTGAACGGTCCTGAGTATTATGTTTGATGCATAACAGTTATAAGCACAATCTCCACCCAGCAAAACAATCCGAAGATCTGATTTCGGTTCTTCTGATGCTGGCCTATTTAAAGAAACATCTGTAATGAAGAAATAGTTTGATTTTATTTTTTTTTAATTCTCACACATTTTGTTAATTTCCAGTTTTAATTAATAAAGGTTTCTGCCTTAAATAGACCGTTGTCTGACTTTAAATCTATGTACATACCTTTTATTTATGTTTAATAAGCATTTAATCCTACCCAGTGTCAAAGTGATGCTAAAGCTTGTCCCAGGAGTGCAGGAACGCACACTTAATGATATAAATAATATTTTATTACCAACTATAAAGCATAAAATAAATAAAATTACTTACCACGCCTAGGTAGTGGTGCTGTTTAAAAAAAGAATATTGAAGCATTATGCTTATTAGTAATTTTATATTTTTAACGATTTATAAAATACACTTGCCTCATGACTTTTTTCTTTCTTTTCTTTTAATGACTACCACATTTATGCAAATATTTTTTATAGTTTTTGAATATTCTAATTGCTCCCGTTAAGGATCGGCACAGCAAATGACCAGGTCCATACTGTATATTTGATGTTTCAGAGGTTTTACAAATGCACTTTCTCAACTCCAGTGGCTGGGATTGGTTCCCTGACTGGGAACGTAAAAATGTAAAAATGTTAACTGAATAACAGCTTTCGGTTCTGGTCATGCCCTGTTGTTTTTTAAAATTTGCTTTAGTTACTTGTTATTGTATTTAAAGTTTGATCATAACATTAAAAACAAGAACTATAAAATACCTATTGCACATAGAATGTCCAACTGAGTAACTGTAAAACGCAACAATAATTAACAGTAACTTACTTAACTCTGTTTCTTCTATTTCTGCTGTAAAAAGAACAAATATTAAATATTTTATTACTACAAGAATAAAGAGCTAATAATACATATTTACAAGGTTAAAAATAAATAGATTGTTTATGCCTATAGATTAAATTGGGGAAGACTGTAACCTAAACAATTACATACAATTACAACTACTTTTTTGATGGAAAAAGAAGCTGCATTTTTATATACACTGATCCACTATAACATCCAAACTACTGACTGGTGAAGTAAATAAAATCTTGTTACAGTGGCACCTGCAAAGGGGTGAGATAAATTAGACATCAAATTATCAATCAGTTGAGGTTGATGTGTTGAAAGCAGAAACATGGGCGACTATAAGGAGGTGGGTCAAACATCTCCAGCATATCTTGTGGACTGTTTCCAGTATGCAGTATTTAGTACCAAAAGTGCTCCAAGGAAGTCCAACCAGTGGAACAGGAACAGGGTCATGGGTGTGCAAGGCTCACTGATGCACTTGGTAAAGTGAAGGGTTGCTTGTCTGTTGAGATCCTACAGAAGATCCGTTGTAGCAAAACTACAGAAAAAGTTAATGCTGGTTCAGATAGAAAAGTGCCAGAACACAGTGCATCATGCTTGCTGTGCAGGGGCTGCTTAGTATGAGGCATGCTGACCCGTGTCCACCACTAAAAGCTCCTAGAATGGGCAAATGAGCATTAGAACTGGACCACAGAGCAATGGTAGAAGGAGGCTTGGTCTGATGAATCACGTTTCTTTTATGTAATTCATGTGGGCAGCTGGATGTGTGCATGTCATTTACCTGGGGAGGAGACGGCACAAGGATGCACTACAGGAGGAAGGCGAGCCTGCAGAGGCAGTGTGATGCTCTGGGAAATGTTGTGCTGGGAAACCTTGGGTTCTGCCATTCATGTGGATGTTACTTTGACACGTTCCACCTACCTAAACATTGCTGCCGACTGAGCAACAAAGCCTAAACAACAAAGTTGTACTATAAGGAGGTGGGTCAAACATCTCCAGCAGATCTTGTGGACTGTTTCCAGTATGCAGTATTTAGTACCAAAAGTGCTCCAAGGAAGTCCAACCAGTGGAACAGGAACAGGAACATAACATTAAAACCTAATATACTTTGTTGTTTAGGCCGCAAAAGTATATTAGGTTTTAATGTTATGGCAGATGTATTTAAGTTCTAGATAATCCTGTTAATGGATTTTGATGCTGAATTTATTTAATATGCCTACAGGGTGCATGTTTAAGTAGGGTGTTTTTTATGATTTAGTATTTCTTGGTTTTGTATTTGTAAAGCAATGACATTTATCAAAAGAAAATTTTTATATAGATGTTCTATGAATACTTCATACAGTGAGTATAGAAACAATTTTAGGCTCATTTGACCACATGTGTTTTTGCGAAGCTCAGTCGTGACTGCTTGGGACTTTTATTGAGGAGTGGCTTTTTTCTCTCCCATACAAGCCACATTTGTGAAGAATTTGTGATATTGTTGTCACATACACACAATTTCAACACTCTGTCATAAATTCCTGCAACTGCTTCAGAGTTGCTGTGGGCCTCTCGGTAGCCTCTCTGATCAGTTTTCCTGCAGGCTCTTTTATCCAGTTTGTCCAACCTGATTTTTAAAGTCATTTGTAGGAGGGGTGATCCTTTTCCAAATTAGTGATCCTGTTTTTTTGTTTTTTTTCCTGACATGTTAGTGTTATATCTTTCACTTGGATGTTACACCGAGTAAATAAATATTTCATTGAGTAAATACAGCTTGATAAAAACTTTGTCTGTCTTCATTTCAGGCTGCAATGCAACAGAATGTGATTATTTTAAAAGAGAGTGATTCTTTTCTATACCAACTGGATATGCTCTGTTGGTTTAAAATGTTTTATTACTTATTCAAGTAGCTTCTTCTGTCTGACAAAAAATTTCAAACCAAGAAAAATAAGTCTAGAGCTCTTCATGCAAGCTGCAACCCAACTAATCAACAGTAAAAATCCAACTCCAACCTTCACAAAATAGACCAAAAAAAATACAACGATAAACCACAAAAGTCCTGGAACCTGTACTCTGTTTAGCAGCCATGCATGTGTAATCCGAGCAAAAAAAAATGCTGTTAGTCTTGATGGAAAATACAGAGATGTCTTTGAATGTCTTTGCTATAAAAGGAACATATTTCTACCATCACAAATATGCAATTCACCCATGCCACAGGCACTGGCACACCCTCGTACCATGATTGATGCTGACTCTTGGACCTGATGCTGATAGCAGCTTGTATGGTCCTTTTGACAAAGGACCCTTTCATTAAAACCCATATACTGTATGTATACCATGTATATACCATAACATAATGGGTTCACCTGTTTAACAACACTTGTTCTTTATCACCCTGTAATTTCATCTTGTCACATTGTTAATAGTCTTAATTTGGAGGATGTTGCACCACCAGATTTGAAGCGAGTGCATAGTTTCAACAAACAATAATATTGACCTGGTTAATCATCAAATATTCCAGATGAAGAGACTTCACAGATGACTCTTTTTTGGTTCTATTTCTAATTTCCATGCTTTCCAAACTTTTTTGGAATTGGGGTTGTACATTTAATTATATTCCTATATAACAGGATAAAAATTTAAGCAGCACCATGCTGTATAGATGTACACATGTAATTATAAATAATTTCTTTTGATTAATCATAATGATTTCCAATGCCCAGCTTTACATTTTGCAGGACAGAAGACAAATAATCCAAAAGTTTGCTTATTAACAAAACATACATTTTAATGGATTACATTCATTACATTCATTGTAATGTATTAACAAACCACAGCATGCTTTTTTAACAGTGAAGTTTGCTTAAATGTATTACCTTTCTTTTGCTGCCTCCGCCTCATTGTTTCACGATTCGGAATGTCCATTCTCTTTAAAACACCACTCTAATAAATAATTTGCTAAATTACTGTATATAAGCTAATACTGCAGGCAACGTATGTCTAAACTTTTACAAGTGCTAAATATGACTTCCACTTTTCTATGTTTTACTTTCAGTACGGATATTGTCATGGGGAAAAAGTCACGAGTTAAAAGCAGATAGTTTTATGGAGAAATTCTCATATGGACAATCAATGTGCAACCTTTAATTTGTTCCTGAAATCAGTGATTCCATTCATGACGAGTACATTATTTGACGCAATCGGCAAACAGGGAGGCAATAGAAAACTATGTTATAACCTCCATGATAAAGTTTATATAATGTTTTTTTCGAGACTAGAGCCAGGAACAGCTTTGTTCATGATACTGTGTGTGTGTGTGTGTGTAAGGGTAAGGATCGTCTTCTGAACTTTCAAGTCAGCAGACTTATGCCCTATGCCAGACCCTACGATTGTGGTGTGTGAACGACACTGAGAGGTACACAGTGTTTATACTGCATGAATAGTAATTTTGTCAAACTCAAAATGAATATTCGAAAAAAGTTTGAGATTTACAGTATTTATGTATGTATGTATCAGTTTAGGGTGAACTTATCACTTATTATTTTTGTGTATAATGTGTATATTTGTGCGCTCTTACAGTAGAGATATAATAGTATAATTATTGTCATTTAGCCTACCTACATGTAAACTTTGCCCTCACTGTTTTTCTGCTTCAAATTTTTAAAAAAGTTTTGTGGTTATAACCAGTTCTTTTTTTTACGCAGAGGACGGCAATAACAGTTCTTAGTTTCACTACTGTTCATAATTTCCTGTTAACATTATAAACTGCTTGCACAATACAGTAAGTCATGCTTGGTGGGAAAATAAAATTTCACAAGACATGGGCAAAAAAAAAAATGGCTAGTCACTCTCACTCACTCACTCACTCATTGTCTATACTGCTTTATTCTGTATACAGGGTCAAAGGGGGCCTGGAGCCTATACCTGAAGACTTACCTATACCTGAAGAGGGCATGGGGCAGGGTAGAGGGTGCCAATCCATTGCAGGGCACACATACACACATAAACGCTCATTCACACACTACTTTTTTTTACAGACAACAGACAACATAAAGTGCATGTGCAAATGTGCAAACAAGAGCAACTTGTTACGCTGCCCCTAACGGTGCGTGAGCGTGCAGTTCGAAAAGATGCGGTCGGCTGGCGTCACACGGTTCGGAGGAAACACGTGATAGTCTTCGGCCCTCCCGGCTGAGTGGTAGTGGTAGCCTTAATGTGGGAGCCCCCTAGTGACGGGGAGGAATTGGACACGACTAAATTAGGGAGAAAATTTTCTGTAAGAAATTACAGGACTTTTTATGTTATTTGAGTTGAATATACATTCACACAAGTAGAAGAAGAAACGGAAATCAAAACTTAGATGGATTGCTATAACAGCATGTCAATGACAATGACGAGCCATTCAACAGCGTGACATTTCAGCACTTGACCAGCCGATAGCGACTCGTGAGTAGCACTTAAAGCAGGGCTACGTGCAATTGTGTTACGTGCATTTTGGGAAATGCACTTGAAATAATAACGAACGTTAGCAAAATGACTCGTAGAAAACGCTCTTAAGCACTAAGATCAATCGTTATCGGGAAACGCAGCCCTAGTTGTTTCTAATCTGTGTCGAGCAGCTTTCTCAGGTTTTAACCTGGTTTGATTCTGTGTGTTTTCAGATCTTGGTCATGGATAATCATTATGACCGTTCCCTCAGATATTACCATTCTAGCTTAGTTATTATTTGGCCTCAGAGGTTGTGAAGTAGAAGTAGAAGTAATAATGGGAATAAACAATTACAGTACAGTTTTTCTGTCGCTTTACTCACTTATACAGGATAAAGCGGTATAGAAGATGAGTGATTGAGTATTTAATTTAAATTTATTTTATTTTATTTCGTTAGTTTTTTCAAATGTAATTGAAAATTTTAAGATTATGGTGTCGTTAAAATAAACGTGTTTAATTTTAATCGATGTTTCTTATAGAAATAACAATAGTACTAAAAAGAGAGAATTTCATATTGGTACACTCTAAAAAATGCTGGGTTGTTTTTTCTACCCAAACGCTGGGTTGCCGCTGTTGGGTCATTTTTCTGGGTTATTTACAGAGATAGTTTTTGTGTAACCGAGCTGAAAAGTCAAACGCGGTTAGGAGCAGTGGGCTGTGGAGAACTGCTGTGGGTGGAGTTGTAGGCGGAGGCCGAAGAGGCGAGGGCGGCTAGTTTGTGCAGGTGAGCGAAGAAGACGAAGTTTTACAGTTTGGTTTGCGCGG
>JAQQZT010000011.1:24576396-24590165 GCA_030068275.1 Clarias platycephalus | reverse complement strand
TCTTCTTAGCTAGCCTCTTTCCCTGTATACACTCCTGGACTTCCTCGTTCCACCACCAAGTCTCCTTGTCCACTTTTTCATTTCCTGATGATACATCAAAGTACCCTCCTACCTGTCTCCCTGATCACATTGGCTGTAGTTGTCCAGTCAACTGAAAGCACCTCCTGACCAGCCATAGCCTGTCTCAACAACTCCCTGAAGTTTTTCAACTCCTTCCTTTTTCAACTTCCACCACTTTGTCCTCTGTTGTGCCTTTGTCCTCTTCACCTTCCTCACCACCACGGTCATTTTACACACCACCATCCTGTGTTGTCTGGCTACACTCTCCCCTAACAACACTTTGCATTATTTTTCACATATGCACACACACTCATACACTGTGGGTAAATTGGGACAATGAGGTAGCCTACGCTGCATGTTTTTGGACTGTGGGAGGAAACCAGGGTACCCGGAGGAAACCCACCAAGCACGGGGAGAACATGGAAACTCCATACAATCTGATCGGAAGGATCTGAAGAAACAGCAGTCCTGAAAAGTGAAAGTGATCTGAATCTGATACAAATACTAAAGGATTTACTTACAGACTTCTGCTCCAATTTGATGAGCTGAAATTTTTTTATTTGTGTTTACATTATGAATATAAACAAGAAAATATAAAGAATAATTGTTTAAATGGTCACAGATGAAGTCAGTGTGCCCTCCCCCACTATAAATCGGGCACTTACATTGTTCACGTTCATCACGTTGTTCTGAAACGCAATGATATTATGATATTATGATTATTTATTTTTTTACAATAAATGTTACTAACAAGAAATAAGATAAATATTTTTCAGCATTATTAATTACAAGTGGCTGAACAATAATAATACTGGATATATTAAAATAAAATAAAAATGACTCAATTTCAGTCCACCCGGAAACAATACACATTTTGTATACGTTACTCTTTCTCTGAGTTTGTCACAGTTTTCAAGACAACAAGCACCTTCGGTTTTTCCATGGGCTTTTATTATGCATTTAGTCCTGTCTCCACCCCGTCCTGTCATTGGTTTAGGCCTCCTTCTGTGTTTAGATCAGTAATGCAAAAACTTTAATAATGCCAAACATATCCTGTATCATGTAGTGATATCATGTAGTGGTATCTCTTGTACTGCCTGGGCAGCTCTGGCCACTCAGAGCATGACTCCACTGGGGGTGGGTGTGTCTGGCACTGGATTACAGGCTGGGGCCTCCATGGATCAAACAGTTTGGGATCTGGGGACTTCTGAGGCCGGTTGTGGTACACCAAGTGATTTCTGGGCGATTGAAGCTGAATTGAACCGGATGGGCTAGCCAATGGTCCTCACGGGCATGGGTGAGCCTAGGGTGTCCATGAGCCTGTCACCAGTTTACTGGTACATACAGTTCTGTAATCTGGGTTTTTTTTTGCCTATTTTTCACACTTAAATGATGTAGATCATGAAACAAATGTTAACCACAGAAAATAACCCTCCCCCACCCACAATAAACCATTAACCACAACTGAGGTAAATTTTATTTGACAAACCCAGAGATGATTACTGCCAGACCTGTTGAATCAAGAAATCACTTGAATAGAACTTTTTGGGAAAAAGATCTCAAAAAGTAACACATCATGCTACAATCTAAAGAAATAATTGACTTATATCCGTTTGGCAAGGGTTTACAAAGCCATGGAAATTATGAATGATTGTGATCAGAGATCAAGTTATATCATAAACTTTTTTTTTTAATAGAAATGACAGTGAGGCCATTTCCACCCACCCAATGCATTAATAACACAGGATTGGGACAAAACAGCTGCATGGTCATTAGAAAAACACTTGTTAGCGAGACTAATAGGAAAAAGCGATCAGGGTGTCAGGGTAAGAAGCGATACACCCATCATCCACTGTACAAGCCTCTGGAGGCAGTGTTATGATCAGAGTTGCCTTCAGTTGCTCCTTCTAGACTCAGCAGCGTTATGTGGCAATAGAATGTAACAGATGACCACCTGACTGTACTGAAGGTTATAACATCTATGGAGGTTTTTTTTTCCCTCTGGTGCCTTCAGACATATTAGAGGATTCCAGGAAAGAGTGGCTCTGGGAGCATGAGGGATAATTTTCACACATGGTTACCACTACAACTCGGCACCACACTACATGTATTTTAACACTGTAAAATGTATAACAATGTATTTTTTTATGATTAGATAAATGGAATGCTTCCAGGAAATGCAAATGTGTGATTTATTTGAAGAATACGTTGTGGGATAATGGAAATGTATCTTTACAGTACCTTCCAAAATATAATAATTTGGGAATTATTAAGCTCCATTATTTAGAACTGAACTACAGTATTTAAAGTGCAAAAGTAAATTTGACTTGTCCTTGCATTGTTAGCTTGCATTTCAATCATCTATAATAAAGTGAGTCAATTCTTTTGTTGATAATAATGCATAAATAAGCTTAACTACTTACCATGTCCAAGGAGCGGGGCTGTTTAAATCAGATAAATAAGAATAAATAAGAATAAGATAAATGTAGTAAATAAAAATATAAGAACAAAAAGCATTACCCTAGTTTAAAAAATATAAATCTGTATGAAAACACTCATCATTTATGAAAATAACTTTAAAATTGCTAATGTATTTACACATACAGTTCTACAATCTTTAAATAAATTATTTCAATATATGTTTATATAAGGAAGGAAAAGCATGATTATTTCAGTTTTGCTCAAGGGACAAAAAATACATCAAATTGTGCTTTGGTAATTCATAACTTAAAAAAAAAAAATAAAAAATTATAATAAGACCTGCAATTAGGAGCTGCAAATATAATACAGATGTCAGTGTGATGTAACTTACTTAATTCATGTTCATCCCCATGTGCTGTAAAAAATAACAAACAAACAAGCATGAAACATGAAACAAGCTCATGTCTATTCGTATTTAAACTATGGTGGAGAACAAGTGCCATAAAATTCATTCTAACTCACTCACTCACTCACTCACTCATGTCCTACACCGCTTTATCCTGTATTCAGGGTTGCAGGCACCTGGAGCCTATCACAGGAGGCTTAGGGCTCGAGGCAGGGTACACCCTGGACAGGGTGCCAATCCATCGCAGGGCACAAACACACTCATTCACACACTACGGGCAATTTGGGAATGTTCTTTGGTAATGAATTACTTTATTTTAGATATAGATATTCAACTTACAACAAAGGCTGCAATTTAAAGTGTTTACTAAAATTATAGATGTTGAAGCAATGTAACTTAATTCATGTTCATTCCTGTGCTGTAAAAAAGGCAAAAAGGCGATATACAGTGGCACCACGGATTGTGAGTAACGCGGTTTGCGAGTGTTCCGCAAGACGAGCAAAGATTTTTAATAAATTTTGATTTGAAAAACGAACAAGTCTTGGTTTATGAGTACCGAGTATCATGTATCACGCATGCGCTTCTTGTTTTGACGCCGAGCGTCACGTGACTCGTAATCCAAGGTTCCACTGTATTTTGTTACAATACGCATTACTGCTCTTTTACATTAAACAAATCTCATTTGTGTTTTGTTTACTGTCTATGTGTTTACACTAAAGTGCAGAACAAGGGCCATATAATTTGTTAAAACAGAAACTTTTTCTGAAGTGTTCTTTGTTTTGCTTTGGGGTTCATTTCTCCTGTCAGTATATGTAGCAAGGGCAACAGGTAGACATGGGTGAAACAGAGGGTGGCAAAAAACATATAGTATAATGCATGTTCGCGATTTTATTTGAGGCAAACAAGGAACCGTCCGGTTCCATATTTAAACTCATACTATGGAGTAAGTAACAACACTAAATTTAATTTAAGATTAGGAACTAATTATTTAATTTTTACATGAACACCATACATTTAACATTACAATTGTACTTTGAACTCATACATTTTGTATATTTACTTTATTTCAATTGCACTGCAAGTAATAAAGGGATAAAACTTAACCTAAAGAAACTCTAAATTCTTCAACTAAAATAAAAACCCTGACAGAAGACATTCTAAAATATAACGAGGGGATGATTTTTACTTTCATAGAGGTTAAGGACAGATGTTCTCTGCTGCACTTCCCCTGCCAGCCCTTTCCTCCCTAGTGTGTCCTGAATAAATTAGGAGGTACATTCAACTTAAGGCCTGAACCAGTGATAAACAGGTGCAGATGATGACAGATGATCAGGGGGTGATTAGTATACTGCTAAGGCTGAATGCTAAGTGGTTAGAACAGACGAGAGGGGAAATGAGGTTGCTGCTGAGTTTGTTATATAAACAACCCATCTTTTAATTGTATCTTTAGGCATTTTGAAGCCTGTTGTTCTCATTTCTTGAATTTAATTTACATCATTTAATTTACTTTAATATGAAGAAATTGGAGGGGGGCCTCAAAACTTTTGCACAGCAATGTAATGTATTGTATATTCATTTATTTTTCCTTAATTCTGTCTTTGTACATTTAATCATCCTATGAAAATATTTAACAACATTTCTAAAATGATCAAACACTTCATGGACTGGAGTCTTGTCTATGAGGTTTTAGTCTAACAGTTTGCTGATACTGAATTGCTCTGTCACGTGTGAAAGAGAGGCAGGATGCAAGTGCAGACTGTTGTTTATTAAGGTGGAATTTAAACATCATTAAATGAAACAAACACGATGTACAAATATGAACAAAACTACAGGAGCGGTGGCTAGGAACTAGGGCTAATGCGTATGCTAATATTCATGCTAATAACTCAAGATACAAACTGTGAACAGAGGGAACACGACAGATCAGATCAGACGAAAGACAAAGAAACCACCTTAAACAATGACTATATATACAGTAGAATGACTAATCAGCTAAACAAGGTGCAACATGATTTGTACTGTAGCTGCAGTGCTAAACTATTTAAAGTTATTTCACACGATACAGTAAGTACATCTGGTGGCCAAAAGTACTGAGACCAAAATGAAATTCAATGTTTTTATGACATTCTCAAAGTTTTTAAACAATGACTATCAAGATTAGAATAATTTGTGATTTGATGCAATTAAATCGCTATACAACAATCATTATTTAGCATGAAGTGCTTTATTCTTCAAAATAAGAGTCAGAAACATGAGTCAAGTTTTCCCCCACTCATATCAATGAAAATATTTAAAGTATCAGAAGATCAAACTAGTTTTTGAATCAACAAATCTAAAAAAAAATTTCTCCCCATCATAGAGATACTGCAGGTCATGTGAGTAGCGGACGAAAAACAAACAGGTTGCTTAATTTCTTACCTCTGCCTAGGGATTTGTGCGTCATTGTTTTAGTTAATAAAAATATCTTGTTAGTGAAAAAGTTAAATTACATACATTAAAGTACATTCACTATTGACAATGTCATACTGTTGCACTGTCACTGTTGCATATTTCCTACACAAACATTATGACCTCTCGAGGATTTCTCCCGTATCAGGAGCTGGTGGAGCCACAGTCAGCTGTTAACACCTACTGGAAACTCTATTCTAATGTGTTCAGTAAGCAAAACTATACAGTCGCCTCCTGTTGTTTATACAGTACATGATTAAGCTTAACTCAGCAGTGTGCAGTTACTTTACTGGGTGCATATTTAGTTTCATATTTATCACCCTAACCAATGAAATATGCTCATTTTAATGGTCTAATAAAATATCAGCATATATTCTATATATCATCCATATAAACTGTATATACTCAAAAATAAGGATATCATTTATCTTCTGTATATTTTAATAAAGCATGGTAAGGTTTTCTGCATAAGTTCAAAAATTAAGATAGCATGAGTTCTGTAACATAGTCATTCAGCACTTGATGACAGAGACAGAGATAGTGAAAGTCCCTTGACTAGTGAAAGTAACTTGACAATGGTGTGTCAGCCGAGGTTGACTTCCAGCTGAGTTTGAGACCTGGCTGAAAGTTTTAAAATAAGTTTAATTTCACATGAATTATTGAACTTGAGGTTCAAATGAAACATTTATTTTCCCCCCCAAATACTAAAGGTCACAGGTTTTGTAGTAGTAACTATTTCATCCACATAAAAACTGAGAAAAGAGAGTTCAGGTTTGAGAGTTCTCCCTGTCATACTGTACTGCAGGTCATGTGAGTAGCAGACGAAAAACAAACAGGTTGTTTAATTTCTTACCTTTGCCTAGGTAGGTGTTCAGGCACTGAAGATGAAGTCATAGGGCCTGAGCTAATAGTGCTGGATATTCCTATGACGCGTTACTGTCCATATAATGGGATGCTTTTCTTAATTATTAATGAAACCCGCCGGGAGGGAGTCTCGCCCGGGGAGCAATTCAGTGTAGAACCGCCACTGCTCCCAGTATACAGCAATAATAATTATTATTATTATTAATAATAAGAAGAAGATTTGTATTTGTATATATGTAATTTATTTATATTATATTACATTTCATAAGCAGATGAACAATGGATGTGTCAGGGATCACCCTTAGAGGGCGCCGTGTTGTTTGTATTTTTGTTAGTGTGGAACTACATATCCCAGAATGCACCTCGCTCAGGTGATAGAAGCGCTCACCTGAACCAAGGTACTGTACAGTAGCTCATTAGTTCTGTATAAATAGTCGTGTGTTTAGTTGGTCGGGGTCTTGCATCTGTTCTGTTTTGTTAAGCTGTTGTGGATTACCAGTATTTTCTGCGTCATGCCGATTACCATAGTTCCTGTCTTGTTAGTCAGTCGTATTACTGCTGTTTTGGTTTCATTCTAGTTTCATAGTTGTTTCGTTCATAGTTTCACGTTTTGAATTTGTTTGTTTATGTTCCATTCTCATTATTAAAGAACTTATTCACATCTGATTCACCTCTGTGATTATGCCTCGCCTACAGCCTACGCACAACACACGTGACAGAATGCAAGACCTCTACAATGGCATAGTGGTGGAGCTTGCCCTGGAAAAAATCTTTTTGGGGGGGACGCGGGGCTGTGACTATGACGCCGTGGCAAGCGGACGTTGTGGGCAGTGGCTTGCCATCTGGCATAACTACATGGAACGCGCGGGAGCGAGTGGAGCAAGATCCTGCAGTGCGCCTCGGAGAGAGACTGGAGAAGGTGAGCGAGCGACGCAGCCGAGCTGGAAAGGGTCACGGATTAGCTCCTTGTTGGCGCTGCCCAATCCTGAGTATGAAGTTGCACGCCTTAGCCTTTAAAAGCTTCTCGCCTCCCAGCAGAACAAATCTACGCTCTTCTCTGGGCTCAGCTGAATGTCTAATTTTAGTTGAAGATGCTACACCTGAGATGCAACCTGAACAAATTACAATGATAATTTATAAAAGCAAAAAAAGCTCTGGATGACCAATGAATGAGAAAGCAATAACAATTAAAATTTTATGATCAGTATTTTGTCATTAGGAGAATTCAATAAAAGGCTTTTTTATCAATAAATGATAACAATGTTCAACTCTCGAAACTTAAACAGCCTATACATACAGTAGGCGTTCAAGTCAAAGCGAATGAGAGTACAAACTCCCTTTATTTCTTTATATAATCTCCTGATACACTAATGCACTTATCCCAGTGTTTCACTAGTGCTTGGACACCATCAAGGTAGAAAGTTTTCTCAGTACACCAGAACCACATCCCCCGTACAGTCCTGACCTCACTCCAAGCCATTTCCATATGTTTGGGCCATTAAAGGAGTACCTGGGAGGCCAGTGTTTGAGGTGTGAAGCAGGCAGTCCGATCATGGCTCCAGCTTACTGAGAGAAATGGGTCTTGGCAGATCATGAATTCCATTTTTACATTAGAAATATATTAATGGGAAAATGCCTATCGCAGGGGTCTGCAACGCGTGGCTCTGTCGCCTTGCACCTCCAGGGTCCGGGTTCGATTCCCGGCCAGGCTCGATTCGCTTCTCTGTATGCATGGATGGAAAAGATATGCAGGTTAGGCTAATTGTCATTCCCAAAATTGGGAATAGGCTCCAGGTCCCTGAGACCCTGAATACAGGATAAAGCGGTATAGAAGATGAGTGAGTGAGTACTTCATTGAAATTTATTTTATTTTAGTTCGTTAGCTTTTTCAAATGTAATTGAAAATTTTAAGATTATGGTGATCTTGTAACATTAAAATAAAATGTGTTTAATTTTTTGTCGCTCAAAATATGCACCTGCAGATATAAATGTATAAAGCTCTAGAGATACATACAAGACATTAATGCATTCAGTGACATTTTTGACACTTTTTTGTTTGGGCACATGTTTTTCTTTCATAAACAGAACAATTCTATGTCCAGGCCATAATCTGGCCTATCCACATACACAAAACCTATCCACATACACATAATGTGTAAAGTAACAAATGTAAAGTGCAAATTGTAAATTGTTAAGCCTGTATTCTGATTGTTTAACAATGACAATAAAAATGTTGATGATGATTCTCCATTAAAAGCTTTTCTTTAGCCATAATTATGATTATAACATATAAGAAGGTTTAAAAAAACAGGTCAGATAAATGAAAAATAACAGAATTTAAATCCAGGCTTTATTTTATTAGTTCATAAATATTTTCATAAATATTATTAATATAACATTTATCAATTTGATCAATTTCATTTCCTTCATGATTCTACCTTATAGTACACTTAATCATTCTGTGAACACTTCAGAAGACCTGAAGCCTGGTGTGTTAGGATTTTTAATAATGTGAATTCCTCATAGCAACAGTGTCAATTTATTTAAATTAATTTCACAGACTAAGTTCATCTCAGATTATTGATCTGTCAGTATATTCTGTGTTTGGGGCTACATCTTTAAAAAAAAAAAAAAAAAAGGTTTAAAATAGTATAAAATAGTTTATTGCACTTTAACGCGGAGCGTGCCAATGCAGCTACCTCTAACGTAGCTTAATGTATTATTCTCATATGGTTTTAACATTAGCTGTCTATAATCTATAGGAAGTAAAGATTTCATAGATTATTTACAGTATGTTCCAGAATATACAATATGTTTAGATAAGGCTATTTTTGTCTCAATAAAACAAAATCTTTTTTCATCCCTCGTTGTAGAATTACAGCAGATCATCTAGATCGTCTACTAAAAACATACAGGTTGCTTTATTTCTTACCTTCGCCTGGGATTCTCCGCCGCTTCATTTCAGTGAATAAATGTAAACCTTAGTGAAACACAGTAAAAACAGGTGGATTCACCGCTAGCACTGTCAATTCGAGGTTGTAGGTTTCCTAATCTTACATTTTGTCTTCACTCCGTTCACTTTCAGTAGGTGTGTCAAGCCTCTCTAAATACGGCTTATTTCTCTTACAGGGAAGTTAGCTCCTTCATATAAATTAATGATTTACTACATGCACATACAGCCAATTACTACAGAACGTTGGCAATCTGACTGTACAGCTTAGGACTAACAGCATTAAGTGTAATAATAATACAGTGAGTGTAAGGTCTCTTTTATATAAGGATAAAATTAATTTTTACAGATTGGCTAACCAATGACATAATATTCATGTGTCCTGTATAAATCATTCATTCATTCTCTATAGCGTTTAACCTGTACAGGGTCACAGGAGGCCTGGAGACTATCCAAGGGGATGACATGAGGCGGACCGGGTGCCAATCTATTGCAGGGCACAGAGAAGAAACCCCAATTAGCCTGCCCTGCATGTCTTTGGACTGTGAGAATTCCCCAACCTTATAAACTGAGGCCTATCTAACAGATAGTCAGCTATCCAGGACACAATGGACGTGCTGACACCCATCCCGAGCAGTTTCTCACTCCGTAGAAATGGTTGTATTGTATTAAAGGCACTGGAGAAATCAAAACACATGATTTTCACTGTACCTTTACATCCATCCAGGAAAGAGTGGGCATGCTGCAAAAGGTATATGACTGCATCATCCGCTCCAGCATGAGGCTGGTAAGCAAATTGTAGTGGGTCAGGGAAGGTTTTACCAGTGGTCCTAGGTGTGCCTAATCTAGGTGCTCAAACACCTTCATGACTTGTGACGTCAGTGCAACTGGTCTGAAGTCATTGAGGCCAAAAGGGATGGCATTCTTAGGTATCATTACCACATAAAATGTTTTCCATAGCACCGGTATTCCTTCCTAAATCAGACTAATGTTGACGATGTATTGCAGGATACCAGACAGCTGAGCAGCACAAGACTTTAGAATCCTGGGGCTAATACCATCTCAATAATTTATATATATATTTACAGGGGTTGGACGTGAAACTGAAACGCCTGGTTTTAGACCACAATAATTACATGCCAATGCAGCATCAACTCATCTTGGGAATGACAGATACAAGTCCTGCACGGTGGCCAGAGGGATTTTGAGCCATGCTTCTTGAAAAATAGTGGACAGCTCACTACGTGATGCTGGTGGAGGAAAAAACATTTCCTGACCCGCTCCTCCAAAGCACCCCAAACTGTCTCAATAATATTTAGATCTGGTGACTGTGCAGGTCATGGGAGATGTTCAACTTGACCTTCATGTTCATCAATGTTAACTCCCGTCTGAGGGCACTCACACACACATCTCTCACGCGCACACATGCACACACACACACACACACACTCATACATCACACACATACAGTACACACACACATTGCAAATGTTAACACTCACACAAACACACGCACACTCACAAACACACTCATACACACATACACACTCACGCACACACAAACACACTCATATATCACACACATATACACACACATTACAAATGTTAACACTCACACAGTCACACACACCACACAAACAAACATGCACACACACAGACTGACACACCCACACATCTCACACACACACACCTCTATCTCTCACACACACACACACACACACACACACACTCAACAAATATTTAGGGCCCAAACTGACATCAGCCCTATATAGTGTGTGAAGTGTGCAGGTTGTGCGGTGCACCCGGGGTGGCGATGGCACAGGGTCCTTGGGCCCGTCATCGTTGCTCCAACTATATTTTACTCCTTGAATTTCCAAACTTAATTTTTTTCTGTCTGAATTTAAGAATAGTAAATTAAAATGTACATTGAAATGGACTATAATTTCAAAGCTCAAAAATAAATTCAGTAGTATTTACATTTTAAAACTAATGATTCAACAGTGATTCAATTTCAAAATGTGTTGTTCAAAGCTGATATAATTCAAATAACTATGAGGCTAATTTGCTTCCATAGTTGTCTCAACAAATACCACTGTAAGAAGTTGGTCCAACAATACAATATAAATTTATTCAACATTTATCTAGTTGGAGTTTTTTTTTTGGTAGTACAGTGTACTACCTGCAACAGCCGTGTAAGGTTAAAAGCTCTGAGCAGTACCATGTTAATTGATCAAAAGGTGAATCGAACTGCTGCTATATCAGTATCAGAATTTCTAATTAATTCAGGCACTTAAATCAGGTCTCCAAATCTTAGTATCGTCCAGACACTTTGTCTATACTTTTCATCTGTGGCAGCCCTGCTCTCTGATCTAACCAGGAAGGGCCAACCTGAATTGACCATTGGGGAGTTTCAGTTTCATTGGGGGAGCACTTTTTCCCTCTTACTTTGGAATTCTGTGTTAGTGTTCTCCCTGCCCTGCTACACCTAACCACACAATCTACACTCTTAAAAAAAAAAAAAAAAAAAACAGTGACAATTTGAACTTGTTTCTACCCCTTCAACGAACTATGAAAGAACACCTTTAGTTCTAACTGTTTAGAATTTTAAATGGTATAAAGTTTATCCATACATTTATTTTCTATATTGCATATCCTGCACAGGGTCACAGGAAGCCTAGAGCCTATACCAGGAGACTTCAGGCACAAGACGAGGTACACCCTGGCCGGGGCGCCAATCCGTCACAGGGTGTATATATATACACACACACACACACACACACATAGACACACACAGACACACAGGCAAAAGATTTATAACATTACAGGACATTGCCCACTGTGCATGTCTTTGAAATGTGAAAGAAACAGGAGGAAATTCACCAAACATGCGAACTCCACACACAGACCCATAGGCATACTTTCCAATGTGGAAGAGGGCAAGGTGTCTCTATAGTTTTACTTCCCTCAATATTCAGTATTAGCTGGTTAAGATAACTACATGTGCATTTGCATGGAGGAATTCAAGGAACTAAAATCAGTAATTAAACAATTTATTATTATGAAATAGGATATATAGACCTTAAAGAAAGAATCATACAATGAAATAATGGTACGGAAGGTTGCTTCTTGCATAAAACATGTGAATTACACAACTGATATACAATTTATGACTTACAGTATGTCCGTGATCTAAAGTACATCTGAATTAATAAAAAACAATTGTTGTTAGAAATATAATATATTAACAATTCATTTTAAATTAAATTAATTGCTAGTGATTTCACACTTCTCTAATCTAGAATTCCAGAAAAAACATAATATTGATCCAGTAGTAAGCAAAATTTCTTAGTTCTAAAAAAATATCATTACTAAAATATACAAACCATATAATATAAATCAATGAAAGCAGGCAAAACCGTAGATAAATTCAGTGACACGTAGTATTAATTTTGTCAACAACATTTTTTCCTGGGACTAAGATGAGACGATGACGAGACGTCACGGAAATCAAGGAACAGTGACAGTCAACAGTGACAGCGACGAAATCAGCATGCAATATCGTTGACGAAAAAAGACGAGACTAAAATGTGGTTTAAAAAATAAAAACTAATAAAACTGTCAGGAGTAGTTTGCACGCGCAGTGATCCCATGTTACAAGCTCAGTCATCTTTAACTCTTTGTCATCACAGCAGCATTACTCGGGCCAAAGAGAAGAGACGATATTTGGGCTCATTATTATGAGGCATAGTATACGGCTTTAATCAAACTTCACTCAAACACACACAAACTGTGTGCACGGAGAGTTGTGTGTGTGTGTGTGTGTGTGTGTGTGTCTCATAGATGTGCACGTGCGCATTTCATATGTAGTTGTTTGAGCAGTTAGTAATATAGAGAATACAGTATGTATGACTGTTTCATGTGTGTGTGCATGAGTGAAGTTTGATTTAAGCCGTATACGGCGCCTCATACATTTTCTTTATATTGAACCGGAGAAAAAAAGCATACCATAATAATCACCCAGTTTTCCAGCATCTCTGTGGTAATTATGTTACCAGATGATAACATAATTATGTTGCGATGTATTTTATTTTATTTTATAGTTAAACCAATGCCAAAATCATTAATCTAATAGGTTAGCAAATGATTGTGACCTAGAGGAGCTGCAACAGTCCAAATGTGTAAATTCATAAAAAATAAAAAAAAAGACTGTCCATACTGCAATTTGTACAAACCATTGGACCACAGTTTTCAAAAAAGAGAAAAACTATAGGCAAGACCCCACTTAGAAATAAAGAAAAAACATTTTATATCAAGATTTTAGAAAAGTCTTCTTTCAGTATATGCTGTATTCATATCTCTGTTCTTCTTGTTTCTTTTAGTTTGTTTCTCATGAGTTCATCCACAGCTCTCCGGAGTTCTATACACACAAGAAGAAAATGACGGAAAAAAAACTTTTTTCATTACATTATTCATTTGATGATAAATCACTATGTATTGTGTTTTAATAATGTTAATGTTAAACCAGTCAGTCAGTCATCTTCTGTACCGCTTTATCCTGTATCAGGGTCGCGGGGACCTGGAGCCTATCCCAGGAAACTTAGGGCACAAGGCGGGGTACAC
>JAQQZT010000011.1:24564772-24576296 GCA_030068275.1 Clarias platycephalus | reverse complement strand
TTTCTCCCAAGATTTTGCTATCAATTGCTTGAAAGACAGACATAGTAACTGTTTTTTGAGGTTGTGTTTGAGTTTTTTCTGACCTCTGCATAATTTTGTGTTAATAGCCCTTCTAATATTACTGATTTTCTCAGAAAAGGAGGAAGCAAATATATCAAATATAATCATATACTAGCAAATATAATCACTTACTGCACCTTTACTGTCTATAATAATGTAAACACTACAGCCAACATTTTTAAATACATCTCAATGAAGTTTAAATCTGCCATTTAGTTCCATTTTAGTTTCATTTAGTCTATTTTTCTTTTCCATAATGTAAGAAAGTAAAAACAAGAATAATATTTTATTTAAAATAAGTCCTTTATCTGGAGCATATATTCCACATATTATCTATCTACTGTATAATAAAAAAAATAAGGATTCAAAATCCCTTTTGTTTATTTACCGCATATATATACTGTAAAACAGTAAAACAGCCAAGAATCTAAGCTTTTCTACATAAACCCAAAAATTAAGTAAGCATGAGGTCTGTAATATTCACTAACAAAGAACAAAGTGCAATAAAAAAAACTGTGATATCTGTAGATCCTAGAATTCTAGAATCGCCCCTGCTCTTGGTTTCTAATTAATAATCCCATACTATCTCCAAATGGAAGGGTCTTCCCGTGCATGTCATAAGCCCTCTCACAGCCTCCTATTTCATTGGCCCTCCTGTGTTAGGGCTCTTATAAATATTATCACATCTCCAACCCGCACCACGTAACAACAACAAATGTGCAATTAACTTTCAAGACAAAGTGCGATCCGTAAATTGGAAGAAGTGCAATAGATCAATATCTGGAGATCATGTTTAAAACATACCACAATGTACTAGACAAGTGTTATAGTTTGTTATAACCTGTTATCTTACATCATTCTTCTATTTATTCCTGTATTATTCTTGTATTATATTTTTATTCAAATTTATCTTTTTTTTTTGTCACTGACTCAGAGAGCTTCTGCACAAAATATAACAATGCGCTCATACTGGTGGAATGTGTACAAATGGCAAATAAAGTCTCCTCCAAGGTGAACCGGAGACCTGAAGTGTTCTGAAAGGTTTCATTATTATTATCATTACTATTATTGTATGTTCAAGTTCTATAACACACTTAAAGATCAGGAACAGACATAATTATACAGAACCAATTTAAGGGTGAATACTTATGCAATCACACCTTGAGGTGAAACTTGAGCCATTTAAATATATAACAAATAACAATGATCTAGCGTTATGTACACTATGACGCAGGACGTTTTTATCCAAACTCCAGGGTCCAGGTTCGATTCCCACCTTAGACCTGTGCGTGTGCATGGAGTTGCATGTTCTTCCCGTGCTTGGTGGGTTTCCTCCAAGTACTCTGGTTTCCTCCTGCAGTCCAAAGACATGTAGGTTATGGTTATATTTATTATATTTAGGCATTTGGCAGACGCTCTAATCCAGAGAAACTTACAAAAGTGTTTTGAAGTTTCTGTTATTGGATGGATCCTTTACACAGGTTACTAGTTAAATAACATCAGTCAAACACTGCGTGTGAATGTTGACTGGTGGTCTTACCATAGTCGTAAAATGGAAATAAATACGGTGGTCACCACTGGTCTCCACAATCCCTAGTTGGACTACAGAGGATCCTAGATGGATGGATGAATAGAAATAAGAGGCTCATTCTATAATTAGGGGTACATGTACAAACAATATAAGAACTAAAATAAAATATAAGAAACGTGTTTCAAAAACAATTTTGCTCATTCATTTAAATTAAATCATCCATTTTGTGTGTGTCCTAGATACAGTATCTCTGTCAACTGTGTTACCCATTATAAAATTCCCAATAAATCAGCAATGGTTTGCTCCCAAGTCACATCATTCTACGTACTCCTCCTTTTCAATATTTTATCAATATTATTGTGTGTACATAGAGAGGATTATTTAATCGTCAAGTGTGTTATCAACATGTTCTTGTAAACTTGCTTTAGATGTTATAATTAGCAATACACCACAATATAGAAGCAGCGCCGGTACAGGGCTCGGCATGATGCTGAGAGAAGGGCTGCATATTTACAGAAACACACAGAGAAGTGGCATGAAAGCAAAAGGCAAGGGAATATGAAGACAATGAGTGAGAGGGAGAAAAGAAGGAAACAAGTACAGTATATTGGAGAAGAGAAGAGGGAGTAGAGAGAGAAAGAAAGAGATAGAGAATCAGACTGCTCCACCTTAGTCCTGGAGTTGATCCACAGCCTCAGATGTCAAAGTGCAGATTTATTGAACAGAACAGAGGCTTAACAACAGATCTTTTTATTAAATAACAAACAAAAAAATAAACTAGAGTAACAGACTGTAACACTTACTCCTTTTGGTAAGAACAGAACACATGATAATGATTTGTGTGTCATTTTAATCAGACACACACATCTACACTAAAGAGACACTGCAGACACTGCGGATCAAAAGTCTTCAGGTCTGCTATGTTTGAGTTTCAAAACATTGTTGACTTTTGTTGTAATGTTTTTTAATCTACTCATTTGAGTCATTAGCTTAATTGCAAAAAACAAAAACGCAAAAGAGTCTCTGAGCGCCCTCTAGGGGTTAACCCTGACACTGGTCTATAGAATACCAAAGATTTCTTAAGTAAATTAAAGTACACATTTTTGTGTCCTTTTAATATGATGTCGATCACGATAATAATGATAATAAATATATAAATCCTTTTTTTCACACTCCAGCAAGATGCAATGACTTATGGGACATTTTTCATTCCTTTTTCCAGGTGAAGTGAAGACCTGATGTTCACTTGTTCCCTACACCGTTCACAGTTCCCCTTGAACTGAACATTTTTGCTCCCTGCAGTTTGGAATCACACTTTGGTTAAAGATATAATTTCAAATATTGTCAGTGATGATAATTTGGTTTTCTGGACAAGTAAATGTCTTATAGTAAACATGTAAACAAAACAAAAAAATCACAGAACACGCCTCTATTATTGAAGAAATAACTTAATATTCAAACAAAATAAATTTAACTGAAGATGATAAATCAAGGTTGTTATTTTTGCAATCACAATTAAAAGTTTATATGAGAAATGCCAAAGAGGCAATATTAGATTAAGAGCTAAATGGAAGAAAGAGAAGAAAATACAGCTTATTTCTGTAGGCTAGAAAAAATACGTCAAGAAAGGAACTCTATTAAAAACCTAATCATTGATGGGGTAAAGTGTTCAGATTCACGATTAATAGCTAAAAAAAAAAAAGCTAGCTTTTATCAAGATTTATACGCATCTTTCTCCTCAATATTAGATCCTGATTCTCTTTTTGAAAAACTTAGTGATTCTATCCCTCAGATAGATGAAGAGTTCAAACTGACATGTGATGCAGAAATAACAATTAAAGAGCTTTCAGATTCTGCTGTTATGTGTTTGTCATTAGATAAATCACCTGGACCAGATGGTATTATATCTAATTTTTCTTAGATGTAATAGTGATGTAATTAAAATTTCTTTTTGCAGCTTTTCAGGAAATTATTAGTCTGTCCTATTAGTTTTGCCTAACTCGATGAGACAAGGGCTAATGACACTCATTCCCAAACCAGGAAAGGATGTTAGACTGTTGGAGACCTTTAACGACCTATAATTTTATTAAACTATGACTATAAATTATTAACTCATATACTGTATATAATAATCACTTAAAATCACATTTATTAAAGATTATTGGCGAGACTCAAACTGGGTTTATCAGAGGCCGGTCTAAACAAAATAACATAGTACTGTATATTATAACCAAAAATTTGAAGTTGATGGTGTTTTTTATTTTTAGATCTTTATATGTTTGAACACTCCTTTATTTTTAAATGTTTGTAAAAATATGGGTTTGGTGAGAATTTCTGTAACATTATTCAGCTATTCACAAATACTAATAGCTCAGTTGCCATACCAACAGGTACTTCACCCAGATTTGATATTAAAAGAGGAGTTAAACCATGCTGCGCGATTTCACCTTGAGTATTTATTTTGGCTACCAAGATGTTGGCCCTTCTTATCAAAACATAATTTTTTTTTAAAATTTACGTGTTTGGTCAGGAAATTGTGATTAGTCAGTCAGTTGACAATACAACATTATATATTTTAAACAATTATCACATCTCTGAAGCAATTTATATAGTTGATTAGTTTTCAGGCTTAAAACTTAATATAAAAAATTTTGAAATTATTACCATACACGAAAGTCATCTTACAACCGCATATAATATTTAAACTAAATCAAATGTTAAATATTTAGGCATACACATTTCTAAATATGAGATCAAGAAGAAGAAGCAAAATGTCTGGCACAGATGTGTGCAGAAATAGACTCGACGTATGGATGCAGGATATATGGATTTATCCATTTTTTGGCAAGATTTATTTAACTAAAATTGAAAGTCAGATGCATCTATCCTGCATCTTGCCTTTCTATTTCTAATAGAGCCATTAAGACCGTCAACCAAATCAATTTCAACTTTATATGGAAAAAAACATGTGCATTAAACCAGGAAAGCACAACTTGTACAAGATTATGAAAATGGTCGATTAAAGTCCGTCGACTTTTCTTGTATAAATGGTACATTAAAAATTAAATAGCTATAACATTTTGTAACAAATTCAAATAACTTTTGGTTTTCCCGTTCCTAGAGGTTTATTGAAAAAAAATGGGTGAAATAGATTTTCTATTAAGATGCAATACCACTGTTTGCAGACTACAAATTAAATTATCTTCATTTCACCAACAGGTTTTGCTTTATTGGAAATTATTATACAATCATAATTCTCTCCACACCAAACCTCAATTCAGAACAATAGATTTATTCTATTTAGATATAAATCTCTGTGCATTCTTAATTGGCTGGTGTTTGATCAGTTCATCACTTAATGAATGAGGACGTGAGCTTGTTATCATTCAGTGGTTTCTGTTCGAAATAACCTCAAAGCAACGCTTCCCAACAAAATCAGCTTATGATAAACCAACCATTAAAATATTACAAACACAATATACTGTATTGCCTTTCCAGTGGCTCCTAAAGCAAAGGAAACCCACTTCAAAACATTTAATGGTATTTATCCATCATCTCAGTTTTTAAGACTGAGATGCTTGTACTTTTGAGACATTGAGACTACTGATCATCTTTTCCTTTCTTGTGTGTATTCTGGTATCTTTTGGGAAAATATGTCTTATTGGTTGGAGCCACAGATACAATCACTCCCCACTTTTGATAGAAAACATATTATGTTTGGAATACTACTGGATGATAAAAATAATACGTTTTGCATTGATATAATGCTGATTTTAGGCACATTTTCTATTCATAAATGAAAATGTATAAAGACTAAACCTTATTTTTCAGTCTTTAAAAAGGATTTTATTTGTCTTTGAAGCATATGAAAGGTAAAAAACAATTGCTAAGAAATTTACTGCAATTATAAGAGACTGTGGTTCATTAGAAGAGGAATTTTGTATTTGTACTTATATATTTGTTTATTTATTTACCTCTCTTTATTATATATATATATATATATATATTTTTTTTTTTTTTGAGTGTTTTTGAGTGTTTTTTTCCCCACAATTTTTTTGTTTCACTAATGTGTGCCTTGTTTTTGATTCTTGTTTACTCAAACTTATTAATGCTGTTATAAATGTACATTTTGTTTTAATTTTGTTCAATAAGAAAGGGTTTGGAATTATGGCCCCTGATTCCCCCTGCCCTTCCCCTCAATCACGTGAACCAGGCATGCTGCGTGACGTCGCCGCCAGTGGGCGTGTCCTTTCACTTCGTTGACGCCATTGTTGAGGGTGGGTTACATCAGTGGTGTTTAACCGTGTTCCGTTAGCGTGGTCTGTACAGCGGACAACAAATGAAGGTAGGACATTTTACTCTCCACTACTTCTTAAATCATTAATGTTGTTTTGTAAATGTTAACATTTTACCCAAGCGTTTCTTTTGACCTTGGCTAAATTTGGATTGCGGAAGTGCAGAAAGCTACGTCGTAGCTAGCTCACAACGGACTTGTGTGTATTTTTTTTTTAACCTACCCGTTTTCCGGATTGTGCGATATGATTGGCGGATATCATGCGTCCGTCTTTTCACAACCAATCATTTCATTGGGATTTGGAAGGGGTATCCAATCGTGGGGTGAGAAGGCGGGATTTTGTCGGATTACGGGTGAGGGGAAGCAGGCTAGCCTAGTGTAGCATACAGATATGACATGTTAGCTGATATAGACCTTGTATTAAGGATATATTATTTTAGGCAAAGTTTAGTTAAGCCTTAATTATCTGTCACGCTTTTCTGGTGCTGATATAACAGTTTTAATAGGTGTTTACATATAGAGAGAGCACAGTTAGGTGTAGTGTATATACATCATATTAGTGTGTGTGTGTGTATATATATACACACACACACACACACACATATATATGTCTCATTCGCCCCATCTCATTCGCCCCTCTTCATTTGTTGATCCCATGTCTTTCACTTTTGTTCCTGGATCACAAGGACCCACCTGTCATTAATACCCTCGGTAGTCAGTCTCACTTACCCCCACTATGACACCCACGATGAGGGCAGTACAGTTATTTATACACAGGCCAGAGAAAATAGAAAATGACAATATTTGCATTGAGTTTATCATTAAATGAGTGAATATTGCACGATTTATAAGATCGTACACGCTCACTGTTATGATCTTTAATTAAAGTGGCTTTGTTTGTGTGAAATCAAGAGATCCTATTTTCATAAATGGAATAACACTACGTCACTCCCCTCACACACTCTCTTTAATGCTCCAGCTGGTGTGCAACTGCAGTCTGTAAATACACCTGAATGTCGATTTATTTTATTATATTTTTCAGCACTGTGATGACTGTTCAAATTATTATTATCATCATTCTTTCCTTTTTTGCATACGATTGATGCTTCACACAGCTGTAAATGTGTGTTAATCTTACTAGAATTAGACAAATATTATTTCTCTTCACCTGGAGCTCTGACGAGGCCACACCTTGGTCCCGAGTGTATGAGGGAATGATTTTGCTCTTTTGTTCGCGTCTTCTCTGGAAATGTTGTTTTGAATATGAAAGTGTGAGAAATTGGACGTGTGCTGTGTAAAGATGAGTGAGATCAGTGCTGCTAAGCAAACTAAATAAGCAAAAAATGTTTGTTTTCATGCCTGAATAAACTGACTAGAAAGGACAGCACATGACACAAAATTATAAAGTGATTTTGAAGTCTCAGTTATAAAAAAATCCGCAGCAGATTAGTGTGAGAAATGGCGCGGTCTGACTTCAGTCGTCTGTCTGAACCGGAAAACGAGGGTGCAGTCGGCAGACGGAGACACCGACCTTTGGATCAGGGGGCGTAAATTAATGCACACTTGGAGAAGACGCGGAAGTCTCGCTTTTCCGTGTCTGCACGACACAGACGTGAAACTCGTCAATTGTGAACTTGGATGTCAACAGTTGCCAATAAGACAAAACCATCATGTTTAGTCAGGATCTCTGCTGTAAAGATCTACACATAGCGCTAACGGTTTATTCAAGAGTATAACACATTTGTATTTTAAATTAAGAAACTTTATTATATCGTATTATTGTGTTCCTAATGCGAGAGTCCGTTAAGCAGAAACACTTGGATAAACTTTTTATTTGGACTCTGTAGAATCTCGACTGTAATCGGTTCACTTCTTCTTCAGATCATTTCTCTCTCTCTGTTTCCAGGTGACCAGTTGAAACCCTGTTACCGTGACGATGTTGAGACGCCTATTCACCGTGCACGGCCTGTTCGTGGCCTCCCACCCCCTGGAGGTGATCGTGGGCACGATTGCTCTGACCGTCTGTCTCATGTCCATGAACGCCATCGCCGGGGGCGACCAGATCTGTGACTGGAAGCACCAGTGCCCTAAAGCGCAAGAGGTACGGTGACTCGGACCTCTCGTGTTCATCTGTATGCATCCGAGTAATTAGCTCAGAGTTGTGACCAGATAATAAAACCAAACCTTTTCTCTCACTTTTTTTGCAGAAAATCCCGAGCAGTGACATCATCCTCCTAACGGTCACCCGGTGCACGGCCATCATCTACATCTACGTGCAGTTCAAAAACCTCAGGCAGCTCGGCTCTAAGTACATGCTCGGTGCGTCTCACGTTCTCGACGCCTTTATAAAGCGGTTTTATCATTAACTTCACTCACATCTCACTTACTTTTCTTGTCTTTGCAGGCATCGCCGGGCTCTTCACCATCTTCTCCAGCCTGGTCTTCAGCATCGTGGTCATTCATTTCCTCGGCAAAGAGCTCACAGGCCTCAAGTAAATCATGCCGTGAATGTCTTATTTGCTCGTCTCTTTATTTGAGAAACTCTTGGAGTATTCATCTAATACTTGTCATTTTTTCCCCATCCTTATAGTGAAGCTCTGCCTTTCTTCCTGCTGCTGATCGACCTGTCTAAAGCCTGCACGCTGGCCAAGTTCGCCCTCAGCTCGAACTCTCAGGTACCGTAGGGCGGAGACGAGCAATGTCGAGTTCACCAATTCAGGAATTCATTTGGTTAAATGTCACAAAAAAATGCATTAAAAAAATTTCCCCTTACATTTAGAAAAATTACTGTGGTGTAAAAAGATAACTAAAAAAACATAAAGACATGTTTTTATTGAAAAATAATCCACCTGCAGACTGATAATAGACTGGAAACTCCACATCCTCCCCATTGCTGATTTTATTATTATTATTTTTTAATATCACTTTAAGTCAATAAGTGTTTGACTTAAAGATGGCACTAAAAGGATTTCTAGTAGGGAAAAAATTTATTCAGTTCCGTGTCATGATTGTTTTGGTACACTGACTTTATTAACAATAATAATAATTTTCAGTTGAGGTTTTATATTAGTGATGCGCTTCAGCTTCTCCTAGTAAGTATCTGTTGTTGAACCCACAGGAGGAGGTGAGGGAGAACATCGCTCAGGGCATGGCCATCCTGGGGCCGACCTTCACCCTGGACGCCGTGGTGGAGTGCCTCGTCATCGGAGTCGGAACCATGTCCGGTAAGATCGGATAAACGTATCCGCTTTCTATCGCACAGTAAAGTCACTCCTTTTCTGGAAAATAAAAAATCCTCTGTGTGTGTGTGTGAGCAGGCGTGCGTCAGCTGGAGCTGGTGTGCTGTTTCGGCTGCATCTCGGTCCTGGCGAACTACTTCGTCTTCATGACCTTCTTCCCAGCCTGCGTCTCTCTGGTGCTGGAGGTGAGACCCGGAGACCGTTCCGAATCACGGCTAGAACGTTGTGATTAAAGCTCACGATAGCATAGTCGAGTGTGTGTGTGAGATTAAGAAGTGTGTTGTGTCTGTAAATGTTGAAGCAGACTCGTTTTGTCTGTCGCAGCTTTCCAGAGAGAGCAGAGAGGGACGACCCATCTGGCAGCTGAGCCAGTTTGCTTGTGTCTTAAAGGAAGAAGAGGACAACAAGCCCAACCCCGTCACACAGCGCGTCAAAATCATCATGGTGAGAGAGAGAGAGATTTACTGAATCAAAAGAGAAATATTGATCTTGAAATAAGAATGTGGTGTCGTGACTGTTGTGTAAGACTTTAATTGTGTGTGTGTGTTTATGGTTTACGGTGTTCAGTCTCTGGTGTTGGCGCTGGTTCACGCACACACACGCCTGCTTGCCGAGTCTCCTTCCAACAACTCGTCCGTCTCGGCTGTGGATCTGCCCAGCCCCAACATGGACGCACACACACACATGACCAGGTAGAGCTCGGCCTTTCCTCCTATTAGATTTGACATTAAATTAGAATCAGTGGCGTTTATCTCTCTCTCTGTCTTTCTCCTTCTCTCTCTCTCTTTGTCTCTGTCTGTCTGTCTGTCTCTCTCTCTCTCTCTCTGTAGCTTGGACATGGAGCAGGTCATCACTCTGTCTCTGGCTCTGTTGCTGGCTGTGAAGTACGTCTTCTTCGAGCAGGCGGAGACCGAGTCCTCGCTGTCCATCAGAACCCCGCAGATCTTCCTGTCCAATAGGAAAGCAGGAGAGGAGTGCTGTAGGTGGGACGCCACGTTACCCAGAATCCCACACGCGGCGAACGCCAGCACGAGTTCGACACCGCTGTCTGTTCCAGACACGACAGGTAGACTAACTTTCTGTCTCTATCTTTATCTTTCTCTCGTCTCTGTAATTGTTGTCCACACTCGGAGACCGTTTAAGCATTTGTCTTTATTTATTTATTTAATCTTTCGTTAGATAAAGAGCCTCGTCAGCAGGCCGCGTGTCCTTCTGCTCAGAGACGCACGTCCGAGGACGAGACCGAGGAGAGAGAAACACAGACTTCGCCTCGTCCTCTAAACGAGTGCCTGAGCGTCCTGAGAGACCTGCAGGTGCAATAACAAACACACACACACACTCACTCACTCACTCACTCACTCACTCACTCACTCACCCACCAAGTGCTTTCACTTCAGTTAGATTTAACATAAAAAAATATTTGAGGGAAATAAACTTCTACTACACGTAAGTTCTATTTGTAGTATAAACGTGTGTGTGTGTGTGCAGCAAGGTCCACGATGCCTGAGTAACGCAGAGATAATAGCGCTGGTGGAGAACAAGAGAATTCTGGGATACCGCCTAGAGTCGGAGCTGGAGACTCCAGAGAGGGGCGTGGCTATCAGGAGGGAGATGTTGGCGAGTAAGTTGCCCCGCCCCTCAGCCCTGGAGAACCTCCCCTACGCAGGCTACGACTACTCCAAGGTACAGATCCGGCTGTTTACTTGTTTGTTTGTTTGTTTGTTTGTTTTAATGTTCATCAGTTTAAGCCGATGCTGGATAACACAGTAACTCGCTTGTGGTCTCATCGTCAGGTGATGGGCACGAACTGTGAGAATGTGATTGGCTACGTGCCCATGCCTGTGGGCGTGGCTGGGCCTCTGCTGTTGGACGGGAAGGAGTTTCACGTTCCCATGGCGACGACGGAGGGGTGTTTGGTAGCCAGCACCAACCGAGGCTGCAGGGCCATCGCTGTGAGTCTTACTTTTTTCAAATCTGTACATTTCTTGTTAATTTTTTTTGCTTGTTCTTCTTTCATTTATCTAACTTTAATTTTCGTTTCTCCCATCATTGCATTGTTGAATTTTGTTCTTTCTTCATGTAATGTGTTCCACCCCCCCCCCCCCCCTCTCTCTAGCTCTCGGGTGGAGCGAGTGGGCGTGTCCTGGCGGACGGTATGACCCGGGGTCCGGTCGTTCAGCTGCCGTCAGCGTGTAAAGCCGCAGAAGTGAAGTTCTGGCTGGAGAGCTCCGGCGGATTCAGTGCCCTGAAACAAACCTTCGACAAAACCAGCAGGTCAGAGACGGACGCGCTCAGGACTGTAGCAATGAGAAGTTTGAATCATTTTAGTGACTCGGTTCTTAGAATCTCGTTCATCAAAATGAACGAATCTTTTTTTTTTTTTTTTTTTTTTTTTTTTGG
>JAQQZT010000011.1:24546425-24557582 GCA_030068275.1 Clarias platycephalus | reverse complement strand
ACACTCGTGTTCTTTCGTACCTGTGCGTTGTCGTGCTCCACAGAGAAGTTGCAGACGATCCAGGTGTCGGGGTCGTTCTCGTTGCTGGCCATGATTTTGCGGATGGCCGACAGGTACAGCACGTCCCTCTGTGACGCAGGCCACACCCTCTGCAGGAGATAAACCAATCAGCAGGTGAGAATCGCTCCGAGTCAGTAACAGTTACGCAGTGCTGCGCTGAGCGTCAGCCTCTCACCTTGTGTGTCTGGTAGATGATGATGGCGTTATCCGACAGCGTCTCCACCACGTTGAAGTTCTCGACAGTAGCTGAGGATAAACAGAGAGAAAGAGAAGAATTTAAAATAGAAATCTAATAAACAAACAAAACCTGCACTAAACAGACAGGATTACATTCGGATATTTTAAAGTGTTTCCCAGCGTGACTCGGTGTTGGTTATTTTCATATTTATTAAAGAATGAAAAGGAAAGAAAGAAAGATGGCGAGCAAACAGTTGTTTAAAGTGCTATACAAATAAAATTGAATTGAATACAAAGAAGAAAATGAGCAGGAAGGAAAGAAGAAAAGTAAAGCACAAAAGAAAAAGTTAGAGTGTAGTAAGAAAGAAAAAGAAAAAAATAAGAAAGTGAGTGGACAAGCAAGAAGGGAAGTGAGGAAATAGTGGAAGAATATAAAAAAGCAAAAATAAGGAAAGGAAGAAGACGGAAGGAAAGAAAGCGTACAAGAAAAACGAAGTGAGTATGAAGGACAAAAGGGAAGTACGGCACAAGGGAGGGGAAAGAAAGGAAGAAAGTTATAATGTAGTAAGAAATAAAAAGGAAGCACAAAAGAAAACATGAGGTAATGGGTGAAAGAGAAAGAAGGGAAGTGAGGAAAGAGCACAAGAAATAAAAATTTAAAAAAAAGAATGAAAAGAGAAATTTGGAAAGAAAAGACGAGAAGCAAAAAGAGGAAGACAGCAAGAAATGATCAGGAAATAAAGAACTGATGTCAGGCAGGGGAAGCACACACGAGGAAGTGAGTAGGGAAGGAAAAATTTAATAAAAAAAAGAAAGAAAGAAAAAAAGAGAGAGAGACTTTGACTTTTAACATTCCTTTATTTTACAAAGTTTCTTGTATCCACCTTTTTTCCCCCTCTTTTTCTCCAAAAGACAAAATAGTCAATAAAATAAATAAATAAGGTTTAGTGAGAGAGAGAGAGAGAGAGAGAGAGGGGGGGGGGAGGGGGGGGGGGGAAGCGACGACGACGACTCACTTTCCCAGTCGTTACGGACTTCTGTATCCCAGAAGTAATGGCACACCTCGTGACCTGTGACCCCTTTGACTGCGTGCGTGGCTTTCAGAGGATCCAACACGATGCCGTTCTCTTCAACCTCTCTCCTGTACACCTACACACACACACACACCTTTATTGATATATTTATATTTTTTATCCTCATGAGGACCAGCCAAACGTCCCCACAGTATTATTCACGTCAGACGCGCGTCTTGTCTGGACGTTCAGTTCACGTCAAAATAGAACCTGACGTTACATTGTTTGATCAGGGTTAGCTAAACACTTAGCTAATGTTATTAGCTATTCCTTGTTAAACATCGATGGTTTCCAGTTACCTAGCAACCATCTTTCACCACTTACATCTAAGATCTTGAAGATCTCATTAACGCTGGTTTATAAACCCTCCTCACCTTCATCTCTCCTTCCTCGACCACCAGCTGCCAGTTCGCATCTCCGCCCACATCCTGCAGTGAGTAGGTCATGTGACTCTGGACCATCTCCTCCACCTGTTGGAAACACGGGGAGAAGAAAGGATAGAAGTGTAAGTGTCGGGCATGACCACACCCTCCGTAATGACCAACCAGAACACAACATTAAACAGCTGTGGTGGAAAAGAGAGCATGAAGATATCTGAAGCAAGTCTATGAAGATTTTTTTTTTTTTAATAATGTGCTCATGCTCATAAAAGTAAAAATTAAACACGTCTTTATATCTTTATAATTTAATTTAAAAGAATTGTGTAAACTGTGCGTATTGTCGGATGTTATCAGGCCGAACAGACTCGTGTCATGCCATGCTGTGAGTGAAGCTAGGGGGCGCTGTTACCTCGGTACTGAATCTGTGCTCATGATGACGAGCAGGACTGAGCACTACGTCACAGGACAGAGGGGAGGAGGAGGGGGAAGAGGAGGAAGAGGAAGAGGAGGAGGGTGGAGTGGGGGGCTGGAGCACACAGACAGGATGGAGAGAAAGTGAGAAGATTGACCATGAGTAGCTGTGGAATGGACTGAGGCAGGACTGAGACTCGAGTACACAAGAGGTGATCAGGATCAGGAAAGCGAATCTGTGCAAGAGGAACGTCACCACGTCGTTCCTTCACAGCAGCGGGACTCACCTTCTCTGCGAATCGGTGTGTGCCGATGGTGGAGTAGACGTCTACGGAAGGCATCGGGCTCGGCCTCTGTATCCGACACTTTTCTGTCTGAGTCTAGAGAAGAAGAAAAAGACCACAGACACACAAACATGGCATCAAACTGCGGCTTAGTGCTGCACACGGACAGGGTACAACAAAGAGACGGAAAGAAAGAAGAGAGAAAGAAATGTTTAAGAAAAAAAAAAGGATGGCAAGGGAAAGCAAAGCAAGAAAGAAGCAAAAAAGAAAGATGTAAGATAAGGGAAAGCAAGAATGAAAGCCACAAATCAAGAATTAAAGGAAGCCAAAAGAAGGAAGGAAAGAAATGGAGTAAAACAAGAGGAGTGCAAGGAAAAAAGAAAAAAAGAAAAGAAACACAAGGGAAGAAAAAAAAAAAGAAAAAGAAAGAAACAAAAAAAGGAAGAAAAAGGAAGAAAATGTAAGGGGGAAAAAAAACAGGAAAATAAGGAAGTAAGAAAGAAAAAAAAATGAAAGAAAAAAGAAATAGAAAGAAAGAAGTGAGTAGGAATGAAAGAAGGTAAGAAACAAGAGAGAAAGAAGCCTGTAAGAAAAAAAAAGTATGGCAAGGGAAAGCAAAGCAAGAAAGAAGCAAAAAATAAAATAAAATAAATATGTAAGACCAGGGAAAGCAAGAATGAAAGCCAGAAATCAAGAAAGCAAAAAAGAATTAAAGGAAGCCAGAAGAAGGAAAGAAAAGAAATGGAGTAACAAGGGGAGTGCAAGAAAACAAGCAAGAAAAAAGAAACCTAAAAAAAATAAAAATAAATAAAAAACACAAACACACAAAAAAAAACAATAAAGAAAAGAGAAGAAAGCATGAAAAATAAAGAAACTAAGAAATAAACAAAAAGAAACAAGCAAGAAAGAAAAAGGAAGAATAAGTAAGTAAGCAAAAAAAGAAAGAAAAAAAATAGAAAGAAAGAAAGAAAGAAGTGAGTAAGAAAGAAAGAAGGTAAGTTAGATAAGGGAAGGGAACGTAAAAAAGGTAGGTAGAAAAAAAAAATTAGTGGATGTAAGAAAGAAAAATGGCAAGAAAGAAAGGAAAGCGAGAAGAAAAGAAAGAAGGAGAGTAACCAGCCACCGTCACTGCAGATATTAATGTAAATAATACGACCCTGGAGTTTGATGATGTACAATAAAACATCGAGAGAACAACAGACTCGTAGGCAGTGGAGTTTATTAGCCACTAGACAGATGTGCCCCCTGTTCCCTCTGTACACTCTGATAATGCTGCCACTCCCCCCCTCCACACACACACTTTCACTGTAACACAACGTAAACATAACTCACAATCGCTGCAGGAGACCCCTGCTCCCGCCGGCGCTCCTACCCCACTGATGTGCTTTCAAGAAATGAAACGTGCTATTTGGGATGACGGGGGTCGAGGAGCTGTTTAAAGATTTAAATCCCAGCATGCACTACTCACTACTCCAAAACCACAGGGGCTAAACTAGCTGCATTAGCCGTGAGCTTAGCAAAGCCACGGTTTGTCCAGTTAATGGGATATTTCTGCCCAAATGGCGAACGTGGAGATCTGTGCAGGAATGATGACATCACCAGTCTGGATGCTCTGAAGAGGAAAATCTATCAGGGTTTATTCACCAGCACAGTCGATGATGACATCATGTCGTGACCTTTACAGCTGCTCCAACCAAAATGTTAACATGAGCTGACTTGTTTCGTAAACAGATCACATTGGTGATGATTGTTCGGTTTAAACCAGACACAACGTTTTTCTGTTTCATCTGTACGAGCAGCACGTTACAACAGGAACCCCTTCAGTGAAACACACACACACACACACACACCTGTTCCTCTATTTTGTCTTGTCTATCCAGAGCGGCTTCCACGGCATCGAAGAACTCATCCTCGTTTATCAGACTGTTCGGGCCCTCCTGAGGGTCAGAGAGAGCGATTTAGGACTCACAGGAACACATTAAAAAACATATCACAGTGTAAGGAAAAAGACAAACACAGAGGACACCTTCCCAAAATTAGCTTTTTATTCATTTCTATTTATTCAGATTGATCTCCCAACAAAAACGTGAGGGGCGAAACATTCCACGCTTTTTTTTTTTTAATGAGCCAATTACATTCCCGCGCTAATGTGACCTCATATAAGAAGATCCGCCCTCTCCTGGCATGTTGCTTAGCTCTAAAGTGGCATGGCTCAGGAATGTATGTGACACGCCTCTTAATGTGACATCACCGCCCCCCCGCCCCCCCCAAACCTGATTATGAAATAAAGAGAAGTTTAAAGTAGTAAAAATGCATAAATTATCTGAGGTGTTGCATTAACATACACACATAATAATAATAATAATAATAATAATAATATATTAGTTGGTACATATGAATTTTTGTGATGCTTAACATAATAACAAGATACATAACGATATATTATAAAATATATAAAATATAACCTTCCTGGCTAGGAATGTAGGGGGAAAAATTTTTTATTCCAGGGTGCCAAATAAATAAAAAACCCACCTCATAGTCCGGGCCTCCGAAATGAGATTTCTTCTTCAGCTCAGTCAACGCCGTCTTATAGGCCTCCTCCACCCTCCTCCTTTTCTCCGTCTCCTACAGGCAGACAGGGAGAGCGAACGATTGAGAACCGGAGAAATGGAAGAAGAAGAAAAAAAAAAAGAGAAAAAAAAGTGTCCGTGGGAGTGTGAGAGAGAGAGAGTCCGAGTCGCTTTTCGGTTTTCTCATCTCACGAGTTTCAGAGTGGAAACGTCACCTGACTAACTTGATCCTTTAGAACGTCCCGTTATTACAAACATGAAGAAGAAAACAAAACAAAATCATCATCAATCATCTGTACACATGTAACGAGCAGCTGGAGCCGAATCAGTGGCGTCTTTTTAAAATACATTATACGACATTAATTACTCTGCGAGATCCACTCGACTACACGACACCCTCTCAACATGAGACGCGGCGGTTTGTGTATATACACGGCGAGCTAATTAGAATCCTTCATTCAGTGACTGGGGAGACTTTAAATCTTCCATCGTGCCTCGAGTAAGCAGGAGCTTATTACTCTTATGTTAAGACGAGCGAGCGGGCAGATACGAAGCTGCGACACACCCTCATCATAGGGGACCTTTTCCTATTATATTATGCGAATATTCTTTTTAGTCATTTGTAGACACCGAGTTGGATTGTGAGGACATAGTGACATTCCTCCTACTGTGACATCATACAGGAAGAGCCCCTCCCCCTGGTCGTGAAATGAAATGAAACATGCTCTTAAATGAAACAGGTTTTAAAATGCTCGATCTGGGATGCTCTGGGATCTTCTGAACCCTAGTCCAATTCCTTAACCACTGAGCTACACCCCTGACGCTAGCTCACTGCTTCAGACATGGGGTCAGTGATCTGTTCCTGAAAGGTCTAGGAGCAAGACCGTTAAAACCTCAACTGCTCAGGAGTATCCTGGAGTCTGTTGGTCTTAAATCAGAAATCTATGTGGAAAAGTCAAACGTTTTAAAATGTTTATATTTTGAGCAACCAGTACAAAAAAAAAAAAAAAAAAAAGACCGTTGTATCAGACAACGTGCATGACGGTGTTCCTTAAATCTTCAAAACCCGTTTAAACCTTTTGGATTTCTGAAACACAGCGTCATCGTGTTACACTATTGCGTGACTCGGCTTGTCTCCGTTTGTCCCTGTTCTGGAAGCTGCATGCGGTCATACGGCGACACTCCGCCGCCTACTCGGCACATAATGACACCTCCTGTTGTCTTGTCGCCGTGGACACTCGCCTTATTGTTTTACAGGAAACAGAGCAGCGCTGCGTTTTTACGTCCTCGATATGAATTATTCAGATCAGGAGCCTCAGACGAGGCATTGTCCTGTGCAGAGCGATGGCGTCGGGGTGGAGGTGTGAATCACGGTGGACTGAAGACCGGAGACTGAAGTCTTGAAGACCTTAATTGATTCCGAGTCGCTCGTTAAACATCAGAGAATTCTTTGATTTCTACGTGTACGTTCTTGTGGAGTTCCTGTGCGTTCTCCGACTTCCTCCCAGAAACACGCCCTTATGTGAGACAGCGTTTTTGACCGCGCGTGTGTGTGTGTGTGTGTGTGTCATCAGGTAATGCTTTACCTTATCCAGTCTCCTCTGCCAGCTGTCCTCCCTCTTCACCATCAGGTCGATGCAGTGCGAGAGCGTGGCCAGGATTCCCGCTGTAGTGGCTTTAAACGTGATGGCCTCGCCTTTAAAATCGATCCCGTTCAGGCCCTTGGTGCTCAGAGACTGGACCACTACGGGGAGACAAACGGGACGATATCGATTTAATAAACGCGTTAAATCCTAGCGGTTTGTTATCTAAATTTTTTTTTTTATAAAAATCAATAAATAAAATAAACTCCGGAGAGGAATCCGAATCAGACTCGAACCCTCATCCGTTTCTGACTGACCGACGTCGCTCACTGTGTTGATATGATGGTAGTGGGCGGAGCTAATTTGATGAAAGAATATAAATACTAGAAAACACCTACTGCATGGTAATGTGGCCAATCAAAGTGTTAAAAAAAAACATCTTTGAAATCAGTCAAAGATTGTAAATCTGTAAGAACGGTCAGAAAAAAAAATAACAAAAGGTTCCTTTAAGGCTAGACGCACACACAGACACACACGGACGAATTAATCGAGCGAAGCCCAGATCAAGGACGTTCTTTCACATGATTTAAAAGTTCAATAAAAAGTAAAACTCACGCTTCTCTTTGCTGCCGTTGTGGTTGTGCAGGAATTCACCGTCGGTGCGAGTGGTCGGGAAATCGTCTTCATCGTCCTCCACGACTGGATGTGATGAAAAACACACACACACACACACACACACACACACACACACACACACACACACACACACACACACACACACACAATTATTATGAACCCGCAGACCTCAGTGGAAGTGGCAGGCACTGCCTAGAGCTGCCAGTACATCAGGTCCTACAGTGAGGCAGCAAGTGGCATAGAACACAGCACGACAATGGAGCTGCTCATACACCAGGGAGAGAGAGAGAGAGAGAGAGAGAGAGAGAGGGGGAAGAATGGAAGAAGAGGCGAGAAGGAAAGAATGAGGAAAACAATGAGAGAGAAGGAAAAGGACAGAGTAAGAGATGGAGAGGGGGAGGACGGAACGGACAAAAGAACTAACTGATTGTGTGTGTGTGTGTGTGTGTGTGTGTGTGTGTGTGTGTGTGTGTGTGTGGAGAGAGAGAAGCAAGTGAAAGAGAGCAGGAAGTGAGTGAGATGAGGAGGATGTTGCAACATAGAACAGAGAGAGATTACCTGTGGATTTACTGGAATCAGATTCAGATCCTTATTATCAGATTATTATCATCAGATTATTATCATCAGATTATCATCAGATTATTATCAGATTATTATTTTCAGACTCAGATTATCATCATCAGATTATTATCAGATTATTATCATATCAGATTATTATTACCAGATTATTATTTTCAGACTCAGATTATTATCATCAGATTATTATCAGATTATTATTACCAGATTATTATTTTCAGACTCAGATTATTATCATCAGATTATTATCAGATTATTATTACCAGATTATTATCATCAGATTATTACCAGATTATTATTACCAGATTATTATCATCAGATTATTATCATCAGATTATTATCATCAGATTATTATCATCAGATTATTATTTTCAGGCTCAGATTATTATCATCAGATTATTATCATCAGATTATTATTACCAGATTATTATTTTCAGGCTCAGATTATTATCATCAGATTATTATCAGATTATTATTACCAGATTATTATCATATTATCAGATTATTATTACCAGATTATTATTTTCAGACTCGGATCTTTATCATCAGATTATCATTATCAGATTATCATCATCAGATTATTATCAGATCATCATCAGATTATTATCTTCAGATTCAACTAATTGAACCGTATTGAAGAAACGTATTTAGTGTTTTAATCCTTTTATAATATAATACTTTTTGCGATTTGTGAATCAACTTTTTTTTTTTCCAGTTCAATAAACGTCAAATTTTAACCAAACATTTACTATTGAATCTGAATATTTAAAAAGATCGTGGTAATTACAGAACTGCAGTACTAATTGAATCAACACCACGTTATCGTGACGATATCGTATCGGATGGTGATGACCGCCGATTCCCGTCCCCTGTTCTGGAAAATGAACCAACACCTTTTCTGACCAATCAGAAACGAGGATTCGATCACTCACTCTTATCCCTCTGCAGCTCGTCTCTGGACACGGCGTCTGAGCAGGCGTCGAAATATTTCTGCAGCGTGTCCACCTGCCTGCACAGGATGTCTCTGAACGTCTCCATCTCGGCTAGTTTCTCACGCAGCCTGTGGCCCTTCTGCAACACACACACACACACCATATAGATGTAGAGTGAGCGATTTGATATCAACCTGGTGATCAGCTGATTTAATATTAAGTCGTTTTTAGTTTCTTTAGAGAAATATATAAACACCAAGACAGTTTTATAGAAATCCTTTACGTCGTGATCAGATATTTTTGTCCTAAGCAGTAAAGATCTCACAAGTAAGAAAGTGTGAGTGTGAACAAGAGGTCGGAGCTGAATGTGTATATGTGTGTGTGTGTGTGTGTGTGTGTGTGTGTGTGTGCGCGCGCGCGAGTTGCTTCTCACCTTGAAAGAGGAGGTGGAGGTGGCGGAGTAGCTGCTGGTCGCTGAGGTGAGCGAGAGCATGGAGCCATGCCTCCTCAAACTGGATTCAGAGCCATACCCGGACTCGGCCTGGGTGTGTGTGAGAGAGAGAGAGAGAGAGAGAGAGAGAGAGAGAGTCATATTTAATACCAAAAACACAAATGTAGTGCATATTTATTGAATTAATTCGACAGAAAATAAAAACAATGCAACTTGTCATGTTACAGAGGAGCACTGATACTGGAGACTCCTTCCCATAGCTGTTATGACGGCGTCAATGATGTCGTTCAACTGTAACTGTTGGCTGAATTGTTTTTGCTTGGTATTTATAAAAAAAAAGACAAAAACCATATAAAATCAGTCAACTTCTTTGGATCGATCATATTCGAGAACGTGACGGCGTTACAATATGAGCGCTATTCTGTTAACGCCATGAGGAACAGCCTGGGCCATGAGGTGTCCACCAGAAATCAGCGGGGACCAGTCGATAGGAAATGAGCACCGTACAGGTAGTCCTAAGTCCCGTCCTGGGGGCATGTTCGTAAGTCGGATTCGTTCGTAAGTCAGAAAAAGTGAGTCTTGTACACCTTTGACACGATTATACCACGTATAGCAGAAAATAATGTGAAACACAGGTTTGATGTTTTGTTCCTGCATTATACTCTCGCGAGACTGCGCCTCCAAATTGCCTAGGGAATCCCGGTGGTGCAGGGGACCTCATTTAAAAGAAGGCGAATAAGGGGGACGTCTATATAGAATAAAAATATGTAACTGAATCAGTTTTCTCTAGTGCAAATCTTTAGTGCAAATCTGCTGTGCTGGAAGCTACAAAAGTCTCAGCTGTGAAATAATGTTCTTGAGAATGTTTTCTCCTGAGTAACAATGTGTGAGACAGTCAGCATAGGAAACACACACACACACACCTGAGACGAGACAACAGACAGACAGAGCAACGGAGCAAGATGAGACGAGACAAGGTCGTCTCGCCGTCTCGGCTCTTACACAAACAACGTGGTGACGCAACTCGTGTCATGAGATTATCGCGTCTGAAAAAAAAAAGCAGGTGAGGGTTTCCGACTCTCCGCTCGCTCTGGAGCTCCTGAGGCGTCGCTCGTAAAGGACCTAACGGACGCGCACGTGATGGTTTTAAAATAAAAAAATAAAAAAACATTGTCTATTATAACCCACAATAAAAGTGTGGGTTATAATAGACAATGTGCTGCAATATTCAGGGCGTGGTCTGAGAGACGCCACAACACAATCTGTTAGCAAGCTCGTACAATACATGTCATGCATTTCCCAGATAAACCCCGCCCTCTGCGTTATGATCAGTGAAACCCAGTATTTTCTCGTACATCTCTCAGAATGTAATTAAAATCAGCCAGAACAACTCAGCCGTAAAAAATGCTTTCTGTGACTTTCTTTCTTCACGTCTACAGCTTCGTGTTCAGACACACGCTGATCTCTGAGCAGATATAGTACACACTTGTGAACTGCAGACCTGAGCGACATATTCATGAGTCACGCTGCTGCTGTTCCACTAGAGGGCAGCAACATCCAGATAGCTTTCGGTCTGATCATCTACAGAGTTAACTCCAGTTCAAACTCAGCTCAGCTCGCTCGCACGGACACCGGGACATCGCTGCTGTCCAATCGCAGGCCAGGACTAGTCCGGGGGAATCTGAGCAAATCTAATAACTTCCTGTCAAGTACGGGGGGGGGGGGGCCGGATTGGGAGAGAGAGAGGGAGAGGGACGGAGGGAAGACATAAAGACAGAGAGTGAAAGAGAGAGAAAACTAGAACTGCACTGTTTAACTGGAGCCTACAATCAGTGTGTGTGAGCTCCATAAATCCCTCTCGCGCACACACAGAGAAAAAAGTGTGATTTAATCTGAGACATCATGAGCAGCGTTTTGTTGAGTGTAGGGTTGGGTATCGTTTGGGTTTTTTTTTCGATACCGGTGCCAAATCGATACTTTTAAAATGGTACCGGTGCCAAAACGGTGCCTGAACCGATACTTTA